>CAMZMU010000107.1:23645183-23950278 GCA_947311845.1 Poa pratensis
CCCCGATACGCGGGAGCCGCTGGCCGAGCTCGGCCGCCTCCCCTTCACCTCCTCGGTGCAGGACTTCGCCGACCGCTTCCAGACGTTGGCGTGCCATGCGCCTGGCGTCACGGCCGCCACGCGCCGAGCTCTTCGTCGGCGGCCTGCCCGACCACATCCGCGTCGACGTGGAGATGCGCGACCCACAGGACCTGCAGACGGCCATGTACTACGCACGCGCTTACGAGCAGCGCGCCCTAGCTATGCAGCAGTCCTTCCAGGGCCGCGCGCGCGCCCCCACCCCGCCCCGCACCGGCGGCCCCCGCACACGACGCGCCCCCCCTGCCGGCAGCCCCCGCGGCTCCGCCGGCGCCGACGCGCCCCTTCCGTCGCCTGACCTAGGCCGAGCAGCTCGAGCGGCGCCGTAAGGGTCTGTGCTTCAACTGCGACGAGACCTACGCGCCGGGTCACGTGTGCGCCCGCCTGTTCTACTTGGAGACCGTCGACGACGGGGAGGTGGCGGCCCTCACCGCGGAGCTCGACGCCACGACACTCTCCGAGGCCGGCGTCACGACCTACGGGCCGGTCGACGCGACCGCCTCGTCGTCTCCCTCCACGCGATGCAGGCATCAAGACGGCGAAGACCATGTTGCTTCCGGTGACAATCAACGGTGAGCGCCTCACCGCGCTCGTGGACACGGGCTCGACGCACAACTTCCTGTCCGGGGACGCCATGCGACGTCTAGCACTATAGCCGTCGGGAGCCGAGAAGTTCAGCGCATCCGTCGCCAACGGGGACCGCCTTTCTTGCCAGGGCGTGGCTCGGCAGGTTCCCATCCTCATCATTGGCGACGAGCACTTCTCCAACGACTGCGTCGGCATCACTTGGGCTGCTACGACTTCATCCTCGGCGTCGACTTCCTGTCCACACTGGGCCCCATACTCTGGGACTTCGACGTGCTGACCCTCATCTTCTGGCGCGAGGGAGGCCGCCGTGTCCAGTGGACGGGCATCGGCGGTACAGGGCCCGCGACCCCTCAGCTCCAGCTGATGGCGGCCGCGCTCGACGAGGCGCACCCCCTCCTGGCCGACCTCCTGCAGCAGCACAGCGACATCTTCGACGAGCCACAGGGCTTCCGCCGCGCGACCCTGTGACCACCACATCCACCTGCTGCCGGATACGGCGCCTGTCGCCGTGCGCCCGTACAGCTACCCCCAGCTGCAGAAGGATGAGCTCGAGAGCCAGGTGGCGGTTATGCTCGCGCAGGGCATCATCCGGATTTCGACATCGCCGTTCTCTGCGCCGGTGCTCCTGGTGCGCAAGACCGACGGCACGTGGCGCTTCTGCATCGACTATCGCGTCCTTAACGCCGTGACGTCCAAGGACAAATTTCCCATCCCCGTCGTGGACGAGCTCTTGGACGAGCTACATGGGGCGCACTTCTTCACCAAGCTCGACCTGCGCTCCGGCTATCATCAGGTGCGGATGCATCCGGATGATATCGCGAAGACGGCTTTCCGGACACATCACGGCCACTTCGAGTTCTTGGTGATGCCATTCGGCCTCTCCAACGCGCCGGCGACGTTCCAGGCCCTGATGAACGACGTGCTTAGGCCCTACTTGCGCCGCTTTGTGCTTGTTTTCTTTGATGACATTCTTATCTACAGTTCATCCTGGGCGGAGCACCTGCAGCACGTGGCCATCATCTTCAACGAGCTTCGAGCGCATCATCTACACCTCAAGCGCTCGAAGTGCTCGTTCGGCACGACCTCCGTCGCATACCTGGGCACGTCATCTCGGCGGAGGGAGTCACGATGGATGCTGACAAGGTCGCCGCCGTCGCTGCATGGCCGACCCCGCAGTCGCCGCAGGCTCTACGCGCTTCTTGGGCCTCGCGGGCTACTACCGGAAGTACATCCGGGACTTCGGCCTCATCGCCGCGCCACTAACGCGTCTTCTGCGCCGCGACGCTTTCGCCTGGGACGCGGAGGCGACTGCGGCGTTCCAGGCCCTCCAGCGGGCGCTCACGACGGGGCCCGTGCTCAGATGCCGGATTTCGACAGCCCGTTCGTGGTGGACTGCGATGCCTCCGGCATCGCTTCGGCGCCGTCCTCCACCAGGGCGAGGGGCCGCTGGCCTTCTTCAGCCGCCCCTTCGCCGCTCGCCATCACAAGCTCGCGGCGTACGAGCGCGAGCTTATCGGGTTGGTCCAGGCCGTGCGTCACTGGCGGCCATATCTTTGGGGGTGGCCGTTCCGTGTTCGCACGGATCACTACAGCCTCAAGTTCTTGCTGGACCAGCGCCTATCCACAGTTCCGCAGCACTAGTGGATCAGCAAGCTCTTTGGCTACGACTTCACCGTCGAGTACCGTCCGGGCCGTCTCAACACGGTCGCCGACGCCCTGTCCCGCCGCGACACTGAGGATGTTGCGGAGGACGTCGCCGCCTCGGGCACTGTCATGTGCATCCGCTCCGGGCCCTCGTTTGCTCTTATCGACACATCCGTCGGGCGACTTCGACGGCCGAGGATGCGCAGGGACTACGCCAGCGCCTTGACGCCGGCGAGCTGGAGGCGCCCTGGCGCCTGGCCGACGGGCTGCTCCTCCACGGGCGCCGCCTCTTCGTGCCCGATCACGGTGACCTTCGCCATCAGGTCTTATCCTTGGCACACTCGGCTGGCCATGAGGGTGTGCAGAAGACCCTCCATCGTCTTCGTGCGGACTTCTACATCCCTGGCGATCGTGCATTGGTGCAAGCTTGGGTATGGTCGTGTGTGACGTGCCAACGCAACAAGACGGAGACATTGCGGCCAACCGGTCTTCTACAGCCCCTTGATGTGCCTTCGCAGGTGTGGGCGGATATTTCCATGGACTTCATCGAGGGGCTGCCCAAGGTGGGCGGCAAGTCCGTCATCCTCACGGTGGTCGACCGCTTCTCCAAGTATGCGCACTTCATTGTGCTCGGCCATCCGTACACCGCCGCGTCCGTGGCCCGCGCCTTCTTCGACGGCATCGTCCGCCTCCATGGGTTCCCTTCGTCGATCGTCAGCGACCGTGACCCGGTGTTCACTGGTCACGTCTGGCGGGATCTCTTTCAGTTGGCAGGCGTGAAGCTTCGCCTGAGCACGGCGTTCCACCCTCAGACGGACGGCCAATCTGAGGTGGTTAACAAGGTGATTTCGATGTATCTGCGCTATGTTACAGGTGATCGTCCACGAGCTTGGGTGGATTGGTTAGCATGGGCGGAGTACTGCTACAACACCTCCTATCACTCCGCCCTGCACACCACGCCGTTCGAGGTGGTCTACGGGCGGCCGCCCCCGGCGATGCTGCCGTTCGAGCCCGGGACGGCCCGGACCGAGGCCGCAGGCGACTTGCTCTGCACCCGCGATGACATCTTGGCCGAGGCGCGCCAACGTCTTCTCCAAGCACAGCAGCTGGCCAAGAAGTACTATGACGCTCATCATCGTGAGGCGGAGTTCGCGGAGGGCGACTGGGTGTGGTTGCGCCTCCTTCACAGGACGACGCAGTCCCTGGACCCGCGCGCCAAGCGCAAGATGGGCCCTCGCTACGCCGGGCCCTTTCGTGTGCTGGAGCGCATCGGTACGCTCGCCTACCGTCTGGAGTTGCCGCCTGGTGCACGCATTCACGACGTCTTCCATGTCGGCTTGTTGAAGGCCTACCGTGGAGATCCACCTGCAGCGCCACCGGCTCTCCCTCCTACTGCTGATGGACGTCTCCTGCCAGGACCCGAGAAGGTGCTGAAGGCGCAGCAACGCCGCGGCGTTTGGCATGTCCTGGTGCAGTGGACTGGCCTTTCTGTGGAAGACGCTACGTGGGAGAAGCTCGACGAGTTCCGCCAGCAGTTTCCAGATATCCAGCTCGAGGACGAGCTGTTTGCGCAGGCGGGGAGAGATGTTATGACCGGCCTTACCTACAGCCGGAGGAAGTCCAATAAGGAGTCTAATTAGGGGCCTAGCCCAATTTATCTTCACTTTTATTATATAAGGACTTGTAATGCTACGATTGAGGGCAAGCAATAAACATATTTGTTGCCGTCTCCCTCAGGAGACAGGATTCCTAAACCCTAGCCGCCGCCTCCAGCGCTCCGCCGCCTTCCTCTTCACGCGCGGCCACGGCGCCGAGCCGCCGACATCCGCGCCTCCAGCCTCGCCACCCTCCCTTCCACCCATACGACCTACGCCCTAGGCCTGGTAGGACCCTAGCTCCTATCAGTAGTGCTCCCGGAGTTTATTTTTCCTTGGCACCAGACTGCAGTGTTTTACTGGCGTTCAGAGAACCCGTCTGTTAGCACTGTGTCTTTTCAAGATCACTCTTTTATGATCATAATTGTAGCCAGGTATACAATGACCATTTTACACGAATACAGGCTACTGCAAACAGCACAGCACATCAAAATTCAGAACTTTTGCTAGCTATTGATTGCAAAATAATCTCGGTTGATCCGCAGCAATGCCAGACATTATTTGGCTGATAGCTTTCTTTGAGGACAGCTGGTAGATTTCAAACATTGACGTTTGACCTAGACCTCTACCAAAACCTATGGACGAAATGTAGCACCTCACACCCAGTATATGTGACTTGCACACCAGCTCATTCTTACAAAAGAAAGAGGCTTGACAGTACAAAGGCAACGAGCCATCCGAAAGTACACGGATCGACTCCCTAAAACGATGGAACTAAAAGCATATCCTTCAAGAAATGTCTAAAATGCATGGTGCCGGGAACAATAGCCAGACGGAAGAGGCCGAGTCAATACCCGAACCACCACCATTGCTCTGTGCTAAGGACCTTTCAAGTCAAGATCCTTATCACCTAGCAAAGGATTCTTTTTTTCCATTGCGCGGTTCGTTCTTGACTCAGACTCATCGTCGCCGGTCATCCCCAAAGGCAAAATCCATTCTAACACTCGGGCGTTGCACACTGCAGCGCCGTCTTGATCTTCTTGATGGTGCAGGAGATAAGATTGTTCACAGTCTCGACCGACTCCACGGTGAGTTTCGCGGTGGGCTGGCTGTTCACAAGAATCTGGAATGCTACGGTCAACAGGGAGCCACCCGTCTTTTGCTCGTTGCCGACAAATGGACCATCAGGTAGAATGGCGAATCCAGATGGCAGCAGAGCAACATAGGTGGAATCCCCGCCGTTCATGACAAGCTGCATTGCCGGGATGTCCACTGGAGCATATACAACAATCGAGCCCGATGCATCAGTGCAGGTTTCCTGAAGGATCAGCATGCTGCTTTGGTTGGCACTCACGGCCTACAGCAGAAGGTATAAATGATCAGAGATTTTTTTTGCAGAGGATTAGGTAGTATAAATAATGCAACTCAAAATGCCCTGGAAAAAATGAAGAAGTTTTGATAGAGCAGAGCCAATAGTTCATTTCTTTTTTTCAAAAAGGAATATCCCAGCCTCTGCATCAAGCCAATATAGTTCCTATCTTTTTCAATAAAGGGCACGCTTTACTAAACTGAAATGTTCGCATCAAGGTGATACATGCAGTAGGTATAAATGATCAGAGATTTCTTTGCAGAATACTAGGTAGTATAAATAATTTTAATCAAAATGTCCTGAAAAAAATGAAGTTTTAATACAGCACAGCCAATAGTTCATTTGTTTTTCAAAAGGGTATATACCTAGCCACTGCTTCAAGCCAATGGTTCCTATCTTTTTCAATAATAAGGGGCGCTTTTTATTAAACTCAAGTGTTCGCATCAAAATGATACATGCATTAGTTCATATATGGAATATGGTGATCAAACAGTTAAAATTTTGAGAGCCCATTGTCTCCAATCTGTATGTGCTAGTTACTTTCAGAAACAGTGGGGTTTCTTGTTTTCCCTAAATTTTATTTTGTTATAGTCCTTGGAATCAAGATCAACACGTGCTGCACAAAAGATCCGGACCAGCTTTGGGTTTGGCTGCTAACACTTTGTACGCATTACGCAGTAATAAAAGTTGTCAACCTGACACCCTTTCAAGCAGATCTGCAACCCCTTCCCCAGTTTGGTCCCCATTTTGTACCTTTCCACAGACCTTGTGTGAAGTGTGGTGCGAGTCATTCTAGACTTTCTAGCGGCTTTAGCTTTTGGTCCATGATTACGACCTTTTTTTCATCTACCCTAGACTCCCAACAGTACTATGAGAAACTTGCCAGACTTTTGTTTGTGCTCTTCTCCTTGTCATCATCCGTACACAATATAATAGGAGTACTTATTACTGGATATGGTGTTATTATTCTATGTGAGAACTCCCAGGGTACTGTCAGCTAGGATAAATATGCGGCCTTCAGAAACTTTTTGCAGGTAGTTTCAAAAAACGTCTCTAGAGTTCAGTAATCCCCATGTGACGTTCAGTGACCAGTCTTGAAAGTGAGGTCCAGTGTAGTACTAAATCTTCTTAAAAGACATTTTCAGAACTTATGCACGGTCGTATACAAATTTATGGGCAAGCACGTGGAACACACAACAAAGTTGCAGGTTCATTCATATCTACTATGGTGTGAGACTCACCCTAGACATATCATTTCATTGTGTGCTTGGAAACCTCATTATAGCCAGTCAACAATCAAAGTAACATAAGAGAAGCAGATAATACTCACACTGGCTCTCAGAAGGGATACTGAGTTTCCATGCTGATTCCCCTTTGCGATTCTAGTCATCTCCTGCATGGGTCCTCCATTGCTGAGGATGTCCCATTCAGCCCGCAGCTGTTCATCGCGCAGAAAGTCGAATAGCTTCTCAGGAGCGACAGGCACCCATACAGACGTGGCGGCACTCAGCACCACCCCCGGTGGCTCCCCGGGCTCGCTCACACTCTTTCGTGCCATGACACGCACGTCCTCACCGATGCTACCGGTTGCACCATCCAGCTTGCTCCATTCACGTGCAGATGATGCACTCACCCCCGCACAGAAGTTCTCCGTCATCGGCGTGCGAGCTTCAGCATGCTCCGTTTACCCTCTTGTGATATAGCTGGCACCGAATGTAACACGTTATAAATCAGTTACATATCAAAGTAAAGGTAGCACTTAACCTAATCCACACATCGTTTTAACAGAATAGCAACATTTCAGAATACTCACAACATCTCCAAGCCATCTTAATTTTAACACAGTAAGATGCTTGAGAAAATGTGTTTTCTTAACTATACAAATTTAGCTAGCGCGTGTAAATTGACATGGGAGCAGTCAGCTTTACAGGGTGTATATGGAAAATGGCAAAGGTTCAGAAATTTCTGTACCTGTTGGTTGGTTTGGTGACACTGTAGCAGAGGACATAAGGATGGCCAGGCATTCACACTGGCGCTGCAGCGTCGCAAGCCACCGGCTGGCGCCAAAGGCTAGACCAGATCGGAGAAGTGGTCTGTAGAACTGGTGGACAGATGCCTCATCGTATTCCGTATGCTCAACCCATGTGACCTACAGGGTAAATGCATCTGTTAGCCATAAATGCACGCCCACATGCAATTGTCTTGAGATGTAATACACCAACCGAGTTCTGAGCGCAATACAACAACTGTGGCTACACAGTGCAGATATCAGATAACATCCTTTCATTTTACCTTATGATGTATCACTTCTGCTAGGGTAAGAACGTAAAAACTACACATTGGGCCGTTTGCCAGTTAACCAGTCCCAAGATGTGAACCTACTGAAGGACCACCGGGCGCCACCTTAGCTTATACTAGTATTGTACAATTGTCGAACCAGGCATGCCATTTTACTAGTACAGTAGTGAGACTTGGTAAGGATCCGTAAGAGATTTAGTAACATGGAAGGAAGGGATCCACAATAAGAAATGGAAACGGCATGAATAAATCGCATCTCGAGCGAGATGAGAGCATATCTCTGGTTTAATAATTTAAGAACAGATACTTCTGCACATGGATTTGCCAGCATATTTTGACATCTGATGCTACATTGTTGATCTTTTGCCTGCAAACTCCTAAATGATGCATATACTTTATCCAGAATATTTCTCGCTTTAAGATCTTACAATAAGATTTTACTAGAAGTGATAAGTTCACCATGCATTATAAGACAGCAATGTGATTAAGGTGTTAAAGAAATGGATGAATCGATTTATTTTCCAACTCTAGTGAAACAGGAATCATTGCTACTGAAGTTAAATCTCATAACTTACAGAACTATTGTTTACTTCAACAAATAGAATGAGTTCTTTCTCACTTGCCCACAACAGGTTTTTAAAACAAATCAATTTCCTTCAACAGTTGAACAGATTGAGAACGTCTTAAGATCCGTGCAAATCTAAAATACGCAAAGACAGTTTTCTTAACAAAAATATGAGCAAGTGGCCCAGATTTCAACATGTCAGGGACACATTGATAAAAGTGCGGGCAATAAGTTACCCAAGGTGCTCCATCCAAGAGGTAGAAGCATCTAATCCCCTAGAAAAAGTTGATGCTACAATTAAATAAATATATAAACATGCTTGGGTAATGGTGTTGGATCCACAAACGTTTAACAATTCCTGCATAACTAGTTTAACCCATCTCCTCGTTGACCAATCTATTTTTCTATGAGAGTGGTGGGTTCATGAGCCTAACTAATCAATTAGCCCTTGACTTGTGATCACTAGGTTGCATGGGCATCATCAAATTAAATTATAAACTGATTAGTAATATTAAACAAGCAAATTGGAAACTATGACACTGTTCCCGAGTTCTGAGAGAGAGCACAGTGGTAGTGGAGAAGTGGTGGAAGCGACATGGTTTCTTCTAATGCTCCAGGGCAAGCTTTGACCAGTAACTTTCATGTAAAAGTAGCAATTCCAAACTACAGTGATCATTTCCAACATTTCTTTGCACTAAGGTGGCAGATATATCACTATTTTACAGCCCCGACAATTTATTTGCAATGGCAAACGTATGTGAATTTAAGAGAACCATTTGACAAAGAAAATATGTAGCTGGGTCCTGGTTAGTACCTTGCAGTAGCCATTGGGAGTGTCTTGCATCACACAACCGGAAGGTAGCCTCCTGCACTTCAAATTTGCAGCTACGGAAGTCGTAGCAGAATTTTGATTACCCACCAATCCATCAATGGAAACATCTGCCACTGCCCATGCACCCTCAGCCAGCTGCTTGCAAAACCTGAGAAATATGACCTCCCTGATAGGGACCAGAGGAGAGAGCACCTGTAGCTCAGCCTTCATCTGTTGCAAGAAAACACAAGCAAACATTAACAACTCAGATGTCACATGTGGTTACACTCATTGTATATGATGAAGAGTGGGAAGTGTTATGTTAGGCACTCACTAGCAGCAATGCGCCATTTCTGCTTCCGCCAATGCCGCTAGACAGTTCCTCAAGGATTGTGGCCTTAGCAATCATGCACGAGAACATGTCGCACCACCGTCTCTGTGAGAAATGAACGGAGCACCATCAGCATAATATATAACTGCCTTTGATTTGAAATAGGAACAAATGCATGAGCACAACAAACCTCGTCCATAAGGGTTTCTACAAGGGCAACACTGTTGTCGATGATGACCAGCCCGGACTCCCTAGAGGCCTCAGACACGAATCCAACAGGCTTGATGCCAATACACGGCATGAAGGAGTCGAGATACTCCTCAAAGTTGAGTGCCTCCTTGTTGGGAGAAGCAGGCAATCCCGTAACCCACAAAGGATCTCCCATCTGTGCCATCTTGACAAGTTCATCCATTGCAGTGATAGCGAGCTCCAAGAAAATGGATCTGTCGATGTCTAGCATCGGTCCTAGAGAAGACCCAGCTGCCCGTGCAGGGGTGATCACAGTGCCCATCGAGCTCGAGGCACCCCCACCATACTCACTCATCGAACCGTGCAGTGAAGGCTGCATGGACCCTATGCCGCCGATTCCCCCGACTGCTAGCTCCAGCGATGAGTTCGGCAAGGGCATCGACAGGTGTGGCTGCAGCTGGAGCGGCGACATGAGGGAGACGGGCTTGCCGAGGAACTTGGTGGCGAGGGTACAGACTCGGCTGAGCTCATCCTTGAGGCGTGCATTCTCGATGCGCAGGTGCTGCTCCTCCAGGGACACCTCCCCCAGCATGGCGGGGCTCCCGCAGCCGCCGCACATTGGGCTGCGCATGGCCTCCCTGATGGTCATGTTCTCCGTGCGCAGCTTGTCGTTCTCCTGCTTCAGCAGCGCGTTCTCGTGCCGCTCGAGTTGCGTCTGGAGAAATTAAGCCGTGTTAGTCAGGGATTCGCACGGACGGGAAATGGGAATGGCGCGATTCATAGGTGATAGGGAACAACAACTGATTGATCTACCTTCATCTGCGTCCGACGGTTCTGGAACCAGAACTTGACCTGGCGCGCATCGAGGGAGAGCCTCTTGCTGAGCTCGGCGCGCTGCTTCTCGTCCGGGTGGGGGCACTCCTTGAACAGCCTGCAGCACACGAATCCATCCATGCATGAGAGGACAAGAGGGAAAAGGCGGAAAAGAGAAGATGCAGATAGTAGTAGTACTAGTAGTGGGAGGAGCTTAATTTGAGGCGGGATATTACGCTTCGAGCTCTTGGATCTGCTGCGGCGTGTGGCGGTGGTAGCGCTTCTTGCGCTTTCGCGGGTTGCTGGGCTCGGCGTCGTCGTCGTCCTCGCCGACGCCGGAGATGGCGTCCAGGTGGTCGCTCCCGGACCGGCTGTCGTTCTGCGCCTCCGCCGCCATCGCGCTG
Source organism: Poa pratensis (assembly GCA_947311845.1). Lineage (NCBI taxonomy): Eukaryota > Viridiplantae > Streptophyta > Magnoliopsida > Poales > Poaceae > Poa > Poa pratensis. The sequence goes on from CAMZMU010000107.1 coordinate 23,655,869, forward strand.
CCGCCGTCGGGAAACATGCGCCCGCCGTCTCGGCCGCCGCCGGCGTTGTCCTGCGAGCGACCACGGGAAACAATTAAGGAAAACCTCTTACTCCGAATCAATCACCCACCACAGAGAGCGTCCCGTCCCAGCCGAAACGAGCGGCGGCCGAAACGAACGAACACGTACCAGGCCGAGGGAGAGCGCGGGCGAGGAGGAGAAGGCGCCGGCGTACGGGAACTGCATGCCGCCGCCGCCGCCGTCAAAGAGGCCCCCAAAGCTCATGCCTCCGTCCTCGTCCGGGAAGACGCGAACACTAGTGTCTCTATCCTCTGTCCGAAAAAGACCTACGCCTGGATCTGCACAGCCTTTCCGCACACCTCACAGCCCGAAGGGAGGAAGGGAGAGAGAGACCCGCCTCGCCTCCGCCACCCTTCTCTTTCTACTGCTGCAGCGAGCGAGATTAGGGCCGTCTCAAAACCCTAACCCTCGCCGAGGATTAAATTAAGGAAGGCGAGACGGGCGAGCGAGCAGCAGCTGATTGATTAAAGAAAGCCTTATGCACGGGCGGGGGGCGGGGAGATGGGAAGGAGAGGGAGGTCAAAATGGCAAGACGACGACGACGATGGGACTATCTATGGGTGTGGACACATGGAAACGGGTGTGGGGAGAAACGCGAGGCGCTGACGCTGATGCAGCGCAGTCAAACGGGCGGTGCGGTGCCTGTCTTTTGTCTGTTGCCTTCCTCGGCGCTGCTGCATAGTAGTAGGAGGAGTACTTTTTTCTTGTGCACGGAGGTGAGCGGCGGAGCAAATCCCCTGTCCGTCCGGGCCGTTTCGTCTCCGCCTCCGTGGCGTCATGCTCTGGCCCGTCCCTGTCTCGTCTTTGGGCTCACTAACCGTGTCGCTTGAACCGTTTTTTCTTTAATAACACGCTCTTTTGGCAGCAAATCTCCTTGGTGATCTTGACTGTATCAAAATTTATTGAGCGTGTGTAATCGGTATCTTCCTGATTTCCGTTCTGATTTTTTTTTTACAAATTATCGTGTTTTTTCGCGAAACACATAGACTCAGGCAAACACTCACATAGACGCGCATACACTTACCCATATGAACGCACGCACACACAACCTGCCTCATGAGCACCGATCTGAAAGGACTGGGCCCCTCGTTATCTACGGGTACGTGAAGAATAATCCGCTTTTAATGAGAAACATCAGTGACAAATGTAGGATTGAATTATGTTGGATTGGGGGTACAAACACCATCCTAACAAATCAATTACATGTGTTGATTCTCAAATTATCGTTCTCCAATATCATGTAAAAGCACGCGATAATAATATAAACTTATCACAGTGCAGATGCGAGACATTGAGTTGAAAATCAGTCAGTTTTGCAAGTTAACCAGAAAAGGGAGAAGTGGTCTGATGGCTAAGCACGAGAAAGACATTGGGCAAACTCTTCTTCCTTGCTCCTGAATGCGCTTCCTCTCTCTTGTCTTCTTCATGTTTCCTATCCCCGTGAGATGTACATACTACCTTCGTCTTAAAATATAAAATGTTTTACTAGACTTGTCTAACCTACCAAACGTCTTATATTTTGGGACAGAGAAAGTATTTCGCAACCCTTGTTTAGACGCTCCATTTTTATTCTCTCCTCCCACTCAATCACACGCATGAACACAATTTCCATCGTAAGCGACCACACTGGTTGAGTCTTCGAGACCCGTCTTCATCCGTCTGCCACGACAAATCCGAACTATACAATGAAGTTAGGCATCGGTCCTTGGCCTACGGAAGTGTCGAGCGATTCTACTCACAACAAATAATAGGGGATGCGTCGGGAAGATCCCGCTAAAGCATTCGGGCACATATTTATACTGGTGCAGGCCCCAAAAATGGTCATGTGGTAAATATTGTACTCATGTTTGTAGATGGATATTTATGCTCTATTATGATCTCGTGAAGGGGTTTCTCGGTCTCCCTACGGTGGTTATGTGATGTATTAAAGCAAAGGCTTCTATACGACTCGGAGGCTCGCTCTCCCTCCCGTCTTGTATGTCCACTAAAAGAAGTCGTCGGTATTAAGAACTGGTTGAACAACCATGAAATGTGTAAACATAATAACCAAGTTCTCAACTGGCACATGATTGGCATCCGTCTACAGCGGTCGTGAAGGTGTTTGGACTCTATCTGACACCAAATGCAGCATACACATTTCGGCTCATGGCGCAAGTTGAAGCAAGAGAATTTCATGCGTTGCATAGGAGCACATGTTGGACCGTCCAGTGCCGTATTTGAAGTTGTTGGACTCTTTTTCGGCATGACCGCTTCTCACAATGATATCAACTGCAACGCTCTACGGGGTTAGTGAGACTTGCTGAAGACCAAACTCCGGAGTGTAACTATGGGATCAATGGCCACCCTTTTGGTCTAAAAAAAATTCACTTAATTTGCCTCGAGACAAGAGAATGTTAAGAAATATGTGGACGAGCATTTGGTGTGCTCCAAGACCGTTTTATTATTGTCTGGTACCCTTCTCTATCATGGTCGCTAAATTGGATGTGGAAAATCATAAATATTTGTTTTTATCACACACAATATGATTGTGGAGGATGAGCGGGATGTTGGTATGGTGTTTGAATAGCCGTTTGAGTACCAGATTCCTTTTGTCGAACCACACCGGGCGTCCTGGACGGGTTTTCTGAATTTCTCGCCGTGAATCAAAAATATTGTGATGAAATAACTCATCACCGACTACAACATGATCGAGTGGATCAACTGTGAGCGCTCAGAGGAAACGAGTAATTCGAGTGTCATTTTGTTTAGTAGGACTTATCGAATTGAAAATGTCAAAAAAATCGAACAAAAATTTCGGATATATATCCGAACATTCTACTTTCGCACATAAAGTTTCGTTGAAAAAAGATAATTTTGTACACGTGTGATGCATGTAAAATGCATACATGAACTTTACATTTTATTACATGTTATTCCATGTTATTTGCATCATATAAGGGTTATATTCATGATTTATATTAAGTTTTGGGGATAATTAACAACTCCCCCATTTTTCTGGAATTAACCCTGCGCTGTCAGAAAACCCCTTTTTCTATATTTTGATGTTTCAGGGACCCAAACGACGTCCAAATGACCTGAAACTTTACGGGGATCATTTTTTGGAAGGAACGAAACGTAGGCGCAAAGGAATCGAAGAAACGGAGACCAGAAGGCAAAAGGGGTGGGCCCACGCGGCCAGATTCCCTGACCGCGTGGGGTCCCCCATCCTGGCCCTCGGGCCTCCGCTGCCGTCGATCTTTCTTCCCGAAGCTTCGTCTTGACCTAAAAACGACTATATATAGACCCCCCAGGGCTTTCGCGAAAGGAGCGCCGCCGAAACAGAGAAACCACGAAACAGAGACTGGAGCTGAAGATTGGAGGGGGAAAACTCCGGCGGGGCGCTGCCGGTGTGGTCTCCTTCCCTCCAACAACATCTCCACCGACACCATGATGAAGAGGGAGTAGTCCACCCCTGGACTATGGGTTTGTGGAAGTAACTTATGTATCTCTCCTCTCTATGAGCTTCACTAATTAGTACCGTATGAGCTGCTGAACATGATTACGGTCATCTATGTAATTCCTTTGTGGTGGATCTTTATTATGAGTTAATACATGTTTGAGATTGCAATGGTTTTGTTTCAGTTATGAAAGTAGATGCATATTATGTACCCCGTTCTTATTTACTTGTCATGATCAAGCATGTTTATGAGAGCATGTGAGGGGGAACGTGTGCATTAGTTGGAGTAACGGGGGGTGGCTAGTGCAGTGAACGTGAGAGAAGTTCTGCGATCCACTTGGGTTTTCTACCTTACTTTGTTGCCTCACTAGGGATAAACAAAAATACCATGCTACCGGAGAGTGGATGTGACCTTGGCCACTATCTCCATGACTAGATCTAGCATGTTCTTATTTTAACTTCATGTCATTGAACTTATTGCTATGCTCTGATTTATCTTAATTACTAAGGTGTTATGATTTAGTTCGCATCTTGGTGGAGCATAAGAGAGAGAACAACTTATACTTGAGATCTCTATGTTAGGACGTGATGCCCATATTATTAATAACTTGTCAAACCATGTCTTGCCATCTTACATGTTAATTTTAGTGTTCCATTGTCTACCACGTTATCAAGAGAGAGTGCATTTGTGAAACCATGAACCCCGGTCCATTTTTAATCATAAGAAACACCTTTCCAACACTTTTATCACCACTTTTGTTTGCTGCCATTATTAAATCCGAAAATACAAAAACACTTTTACATCTTGCATTCATCATAAAAAACCCAAAAATATCATTTATCATTACTACCATCATCCTTGCATATTTATTTTACCATCATTGCATATTTACTATGTTTTTGCATATTATTTTATTATCATTCTCACACCTTGTGCTTGACAACCACTTGGTGAGGTTGAGGGCACAAAACAATTTATTTTGTTGCAGGTTCTCAAGAGAAGGATAAGGAGATAACACCTGAAATACTGGTTCCCCGAGAGTTCGATATTAAACCCTCGAGTCACCCCTCGTGGGGAAAACTGTCTTCCACTACTACATACACTCTGCACTTGGAGTCTCAACCTAACCCATTTACTTTTCACGCAGGTACCAGCGAAGGGCTAGCAACTGTTTTCTGGCGCCGTTGTGGGGTAACTACGTGAAGGGCCATCAAGACGTTTTCTGGCGCCGTTGCCGGGGAACCATAGCTGAAAGGTTTATCCAAGGATCACTCACATCAAGTCAACTTCATCACCAACTTGTGTAACAACCTAAGCTTGGGGAGTTGCACCTACGTGAGCATCATCTTATCCATCTTTACCTACAATCATTTTATTTTGTTTTGTTCTTGTCTTGCATATCATCTTTATATTTCGGTTTGCATATTTATATTCAGTTTTGCATTTTTGTGTTGCATTTGTTATTTCGAGTTGCATTAGTGTCATTTTACTTTCAGTTTTGCATAAAAAATTAAAAACACATAAAAACTTGTTGAAATGGGAGATAGAACTAAATTGTGTGACTACACAAACACTCCTAATGATCAATTTATTGCTAAGCCTATCACCACACCTGAGATTACTGCTGAGAGCTATGAAGTTAGTCCTAGTTTGTTAAACTTGATAACTAGGGAACAATTTGGTGGTAGTGCTGTTGAGGATGCCTCTATGCATCTTCATGATTTTATTGAAATCTGTGACATGCAAAAGTTTAAAAATGTTGAAAGTAATGTCTTAAAACTGAAGTTATTTCCTTTCTCACTTAGAGGAAAAGCTAAAGAGTGGCTACATTCATTACCTACTGGTAGTATTAATTCTTGGGATGATTTAAAAGAAGCTTTCATTAAGAAATATTATCCCCCTGTTAAAATACTGCAAAATAGAAACAATATCCTCTCTTTTAGGCAAAATGAAAATGAACATGTTGCCATGGCTTGGGATAGGATTAAACTCATGCTTAGAACTTGTCCATCACATGGGGTTAATGAATGGACCATTTTACACTCTTTTTACAATGGTCTAAATTACATGTCTAGAAATATACTTGATTCAGCTGCTGGAGGTGCTTTCATGGGAAAAACTATTTAGAAGCTAAGAACATTTTGGAAAGTATCTTGCAAAATTATAGTCAATGGCATACTGATAGAGCACCTAGTTCATCTAAGAAAGTGAACTCTATAGAAGAAACAAATGATTTGTCATCTAAAATGGACACCATTCTTGCTTTTATTAATAAACAAAATTTTGAAAATATGCCTTTGCAAGAACTAGTTGGTAATAATCCTGAAAATGTTGATGTCAACTTCATTAGGAACTATGGTAATAATGGGTATGGTAACAACAATTATAACTCTTATAATAAACCCCCATATGTTCCTAACAACCGTCCTTTAGTGCCATATCCTAATGCTAATGATAAATGGAAGCCTATGTCATCAAGCAATGATAATTTCGAAGCAAATAAAATTCTTATTGAACAAGTTGCTAGTCATAATACCATGATACAAGAGTTGAATAAATCTGTTGCTTCTATTAGTTCTGATATTAGAGGTTTACAACTCCAAGCTGCAGGACTAGACAAAGCCTTGTCAAAACTAGCTGATAATCAAGCCACTTTATTGAGTATGTCTGCAGGGAAACCACAAGCACCACCCACGGTTGGGATGAATTCTATTAATATTGCTGAAAGTGTCCCTTCTACTTTGGAGGGAACTCTTAATGAACTGCTTGAATATCCTGAATATTTGTTGCCATTTATGTCTCAACTTGTTGGTTTAAAGGAAGAAGTTAATGAAACTAAAAATGATGAATCTCTTATATTAGTTATGTTAGAGAAAAAAGTTGAGGAAGTTAAAATGCTTAGTGAAGTTAAGGAACCATTTGTTGATTTAGAGAAGTGTAGCTTGCATGAATTAATTTCTATCTTACAAAAATTTGCAAGTGATCCTTCTGTTAATATTAACCAGGCTGGTTTTGGTTCCTATATTGCTAATCATGTCTTAAAAGAAAAGATTGCTAGGTACAATCAAGAAGCTATGATACCACCTAAGCTTGGGGATATGGATCCCTAAGTACTAGTAACCATTGGAAAAGAGACACACCATGCCATTTTAGATCTAGGATCTAGTGTCTCTATATTATCTAAAGAACTATATGAAGTCCTTGAACTTAAAAATATTGAGAAATGCTCTATTGAACTTGCACTTGCTGATGATTCCATTAGACATGCTCTAGGAAAAGTAAGTGATGTTATGGTAGAGTTACACATGACTTTTGTGCCTGTTGATTTTCTAATCATGGACATGGGGAATAAAACCTCTAGTCCTATTATTTTGGGAAGACCTTTTCTTCGTACTACAGGTGCCATTATTGATTCAAAGGAAGGGAATGTGAAGTTTCAGTTTCCACACAAGAAGAGCATGGAACACTTCCCAAGGAAGAGGGACACACCAAGGTTCAAGCTCCCTCATGAGCTACGTCCCCTTTGATTATCAAGTAAGTAAGCCTAGCTATATGGCTATAAAGAAAGCGCTTTACGGGAGGCAACCCGGTTGTTTTTGTTTGAGATTTTCTTTGAGTCCTCTTGCTGTAACAAGAGAGTAGTTTGTTAGTTTTGTTTCTGGGATTTTTAATAAAGAACCAAGTTTTACCTATTTTGGGTTTGAAAAGTTGCTATTCATTTTCGGAGAGTTTTCTGCCTGCACGAAGTCTGTGCACGGTTTGATTTTTCATTTTTTATCTGTAACTCCGATTGAGCTGTAATTTGAACTGTAGCTTCAACTTTTCATCCTCTGCATACGTGATTTTTGCAGATTTTTCTGACGAGTTTAAGTAGGGTAGAAAAATGCGTTTTGCTGCTGCTGTTTTTCTGGACAGATTCTGTCTTGATATTGTTTGATGCATTCTTTGAGCTTTTTGCTTGAATCTTTTTGATTCAATTGAGTTTATGAGTAGGCATACAACATTATATACTCTCTGGACATTCATATGAATTTTTGCCTAAGGATTTTATGCAGCAAGGAACCTATTTGTTTATCACTACTAATATCACCCCACAGAAAAGAAATGGGAGAAACGGTGTTTTGAAGTTTTTTCACAGGGATTAGAGGAGCTGCACCAAGAGCTATCCAAGGATGGTGAAGACCATAAGCTTGGGGATGTCAAGACAACCCCACTAGACCAACACACTCTCGGTTTGCACACGTCTAACTTCTGTTTTTCGATCAAAGCACTTTATCGTATAAACTTGGAGCGTCTGTTTTTTTTGCTTTTGTTATTTCGGTTTGATTTTTATAAGACCACCACTATCATTTATATATGAGAGAGCTACTGGAAGTTTGGGTTGAATTATGTTGGATGCTATTAAATATATTGGGATAGGGATGTTTGAGTTGATTTTAAAAGATACATATAGTTGCATAATTCATGTGCTTTGAATGAATGTTAATTTGCAAGTGTGTTGTCAAGAGCTATCTTTTACCATGTTTAGATGTTGAATTTTAACTTTACTTGGTTTAACATGGATTGATTAGTTCTATGGACACTTATGCATGCATTTAGATGGTCAACTTTCTCCCTATTGCTAGCCCAAAAATTACAACAAGTAAAAAGCTTGTTTCCCAACACCTTCAACCAAAGTTTTTCCAGTGAGTCCACCATATCTACCTATTAGCTTTATGCTATTCCAAGTATGTTTATCATGTTATATTGTGTTATCTACATTTCTGAATTTAAATGCTTATGTTATTGATTGTCATGGGAAAAATTGGTTAAAAGCTCTCACGAACTTGATGCACAATTTACTTTTATTGCATTTAATAAGCATGAACCATTGTGATTAAAATTATGAAGTTGTGGGCTTGACAATTGTTTTGGTTGGGAGTTAGCCCATATGTGCTGTCACATGGCAAGCTTTCAACATTGCACTTATTTATATTTAGTTGATGTCATGTACTTTTGTTTATGGATGCCTATCATGGGTGAAATGAATGTGGATACTTAGTAAGTTCAAAGAGTTTGTATAAATGGTTAGAGAAATGCCTGGGCCGCTAATCTAAGCCATGCATCATTCATGGTGGAAATTTACAGCATAACCATAATGTTCATTCAGTGATGCACCTCATAATAAAAAGCTATACCCATAGTAAATAAAAGAGTGCTGAGATTGTTCATTGTCTGTTTGTCTTGTTGTTTTGACATGGGCTTGTTCATGTCAAGGGGCAAGAGGTACCCCAGTGCAGTTCTTGATGATACTATTATTACTTGCAATGACCTTTATTTGAATTTACTTTGTGGACCAAAGTGAGTAACACATGGTGTAGGTACTTGTATTCAAGGGACATGAGACATTCAACCAATACATTGTCAAGCACACCACTCATATTTGCTTTCACTTTAAACATTAATCATTCAAGATGCTATGATAGGGGTAATGAGAGCTCCACACCAATGACTACCACATTGCAAGCATTAACTTAAGTAGAAGTGTTTGGAAGTTAGATGAAACTTATTCATGCTTTACCTCTACTTATTTATCTATCCAAAGTGTCCACCTTTTATATTCAGTTTTCATAAGAAGTACTCTATGACCACCATAGGATGTTTTTACTTTTCATTATGCATACATTTGGTCCATAGTACTTTCTTCTATGTTACACTTTGTGAATTTATCATTGAACATCTTTACATTGAGTATTTGATATCACTTCATAATTTATCTTGCATATTGTTATTCCTTTGAAGAATGAATCATTTGACTCTATGTAGCAATAGTAATCACCTTTGATATCCATTGATAGTATTAAAATGCAAAGTCCATGTTAGTTTTATCACCTTCATACTCGGGACGAGCATGGGTTAAGCTTGGGGATGTTGATGCATGTAAAATGCATACATGAACTTTACATTTTATTACATGTTATTCCATGTTATTTGCATCATATAAGGGTTATATTCATGATTTATATTGAGTTTTGGGGATAATTAACAACTCCCCATTTTTCTGGAATTAACCCTGCGCTGTCAGAAAACCCCTTTTTCTATATTTTGATGTTTCAGGGACCCAAACGACGTCCAAATGACCTGAAACTTTACGGGGATCACTTTTTTGGAAGGAACGAAACGTAGGCGCAAAGGAATCGAAGAAACGGAGACCAGAAGGCCAAAAGGGGTGGGCCCACGCGGCCAGATTCCCTGACCGCGTGGGTCCCCCATCCTGGCCCTCGGGCCTCCGCTGCCGTCGATCTTTCTTCCCGAAGCTTCGTCTTGACCTAAAAACGACTATATATAGACCCCCCAGGGCTTTCGCGAAAGAGCGCCGCCGAAACACAGAAACCACGAAACAGAGACCTGGAGCTGAAGATTGGAGGGGGAAAACTCCGGCGGGGCGCTGCCGGTGTGGTCTCCTTCCCCTCCAACAACATCTCCACCGACACCATGATGAAGAGGGAGTAGTCCACCCTGGACTATGGGTTTGTGGAAGTAACTTATGTATCTCTCCTCTCTATGAGCTTCACTAATTAGTACCGTATGAGCTGCTGAACATGATTACGGTCATCTATGTAATTCCTTTGTGGTGGATCTTTATTATGAGTTAATACATGTTTGAGATTGCAATGGTTTTGTTTCAGTTATGAAAGTAGATGCATATTATGTACCCCGTTCTTATTTACTTGTCATGATCAAGCATGTTTATGAGAGCATGTGAGGGGGAACGTGTGCATTAGTTGGAGTAACGGGGGGTGGCTAGTGCAGTGAACGTGAGAGAAGTTCTGCGATCCACTTGGGTTTTCTACCTTACTTTGTTGCCTCACTAGGGATAAACAAAAATACCATGCTACCGGAGAGTGGATGTGACCTTGGCCACTATCTCCATGACTAGATCTAGCATGTTCTTATTTTAACTTCATGTCATTGAACTTATTGCTATGCTCTGATTTATCTTAATTACTAAGGTGTTATGATTTAGTTCGCATCTTGGTGGAGCATAAGAGAGAGAACAACTTATACTTGAGATCTCTATGTTAGGACGTGATGCCCATATTATTAATAACTTGTCAAACCATGTCTTGCCATCTTACATGTTAATTTTAGTGTTCCATTGTCTACCACGTTATCAAGAGAGAGTGCATTTGTGAAACCATGAACCCCGGTCCATTTTTAATCATAAGAAACACCTTTCCAACACTTTTATCACCACTTTTGTTTGCTGCCATTATTAAATCCGAAAATACAAAAACACTTTTACATCTTGCATTCATCATAAAAAACCCAAAAATATCATTTATCATTACTACCATCATCCTTGCATATTTATTTTACCATCATTGCATATTTACTATGTTTGCATATATTATTTTATTATCATTCTCACACCTTGTGCTTGACAACCACTTGGTGAGGTTGAGGGCACAAAACAATTTATTTTGTTGCAGGTTCTCAAGAGAAGGATAAGGAGATAACACCTGAAATACTGGTTCCCCGAGAGTTCGATATTAAACCCTCGAGTCACCCCTCGTGGGGAAAACTGTCTTCCACTACTACATACACTCTGCACTTGGAGTCTCAACCTAACCCATTTACTTTTCACGCAGGTACCACGCGAAGGGGCTAGCAACTGTTTTCTAGCGCCGTTGCGGGTAACTACGTGAAGGACCATCAACGTGTAAAAAAGAAAAATCTCAGCGTTTCAAAATGACGTTGCACGTGATATTGTTTTGTCTTTCTTACACAGTCGAAAAAATGTCTTTGTTCACGAAATTTGTGTACAAACATAAAATGTATTTATCCGATTTTTAGTTCTTTTAACATTTAAATAAAATATATTTAAAAATATTTTACATAACAGGTGCATCTGTTCAGTAGTAGACGGAGAAGGAAACGCGAGTGCCGAACCAGTGGCCGGGCGTAGGCGGCGGGGCCGTTGGATCCAGTGAACGGTTCAGCGCGGCGGGCCTAAGGTGATCCGACGGTGGAGAGGATGTTGATGCGCTTCAATGGCTAGTAGGTGGAGGGGAAACCGTCCTGGCTGGCCGTGCCCTGTGCCCGGCTGGGGCTGCGTTCTACGTACTACACTGGGTCTGTTGTGAGGTCTGTCTCACAACCAGCTAGGGGCCTGCGACCAGCTGTGCATATTAAATAGCCTCCCTTCTCGTCCTACCACGTTCCATCTTTGGAGAATCATCAATCTTTCAACATTTTTGGCTTGGCCCTCAGTACGTGTTGAAAACGGCGTAGGAAGGCCCAGTTCCTAGGAGCGTCTCCAACCAGAATAAACAAATTTAATCCCCTATTTATCCGCGGACTTTATGTGAACATGACCGCGGACAGAGTCCGGACATCTCCAAATATGTACTTCTCCGGCCATAACTCTTATTTTCAATACTCCCTCCGATCCATACTAGTGGGCATAGCTTTGTCTAAATTCATATGCATCTAGTTAAGTATTTAGACTAGATACATGTGTATCTAGACAAAGTTGTGTCCACTAATATGGATCGGAGGTAGTACTTAAATCCATGCAACTACATGCATGTTGGACTCAAGTGCATAGATAATCCATACATAAGGATTATAGTTATAACCAAGATCATTACTGCTCCAATGCAGAGTGGAGATGCACCTACTTCTCGATGGGACACTGCTAGGCGTCCCCGGACGATAGGAAACATCCATCCTCCGCCTCCTAAACCGTACGATCGTTGCACATTGAGCCGTCCGATCTGGATTGGACCACCTGAGCCCGCGTGCGTTGATCCCGTGCGCGTATCCTGGGCCACAGAAATATCTCATCCACACGCACGCACATGGACATGACGAGCAACCATGCGGCAGCGCCGGCGAATCCGGCGTACTGGGAGGAAAAATTCCCCGCAAATCCCGTGTCCTCAACACCGCTCCTCACAGCAGCACCACCGTCGCCGGTCGCAACTTCCGCCGGCGCAGCTTTAGTCGTCGCCGTTCGCAGCTTCCGTCGTCGCCGTTCGCAGCTCCGCCGTCGCGGCTTCTAAGGTCGCCGTTCGCAGCTTCCATCGTCGCCGTTCGCAGCTCCGCCGTCGCGGCTTCTAAGGTCGCCGTTCGCAGCTTCCATCGTCGCCGTTCACAGCTCCGCCGTCGCGGCTTCTAAGGTCGCCGTTCGCAGCTCCGCCGTCGCGGCTAAGGTCGCCGTTCGCCGTCGTCGCCGTTCACAGCTTCCGCCATGGCTGTTGGCAGCAGTAGCCATCCGGATTAACCTTGTAGCACGGACGACCATTGTAGCAGCGGTGGCCGATGTTCGCATCTGGCGTTTGCATCCGTGGCTCCGGCGACAACGGCCAGCAGCACCGATATTGCTCACAGCGGTCATCCTTGTAGCAACGTTGTTCGCCCGAGGGCAGCACCATCGGCTGCTCTTGCAGTAACACCACTCACCGACGGCAGAACCACCGCACCCCGGTCGGTAGCAGCGCCCTCCACCTACGGTAGCACCGCCTCCCACCTACGCTAGCACCGCCGCCCTCGGCTGATAGCAGAGCTTCCCACCTACGACAACACCGTCGCTCACTTACGGCAGCACCGCCGCCCTCGTTTGGTAGCAGCGCTCCCCACCTACGGCAGCATCGTCGGCTCATCAATAGCAATGGGCGCGTCATCGGTAGCATCACCGTGTGTCGTCGGTAGCAACACCGTGAGACGTCGGTAGCATCCGCTTGCACCATTGTCGGATCTGTCGATAGCATCGTAGGCTGCCGTGATACCGTCGGTAGCATCCCCTTGCACCATTGTTGGGTGAGCAAAATACGCACCATCTACGGAGCAAAATATGCGCTGTCGGTAACATCCCTACGTGTCGTCGGTAGCAACGTCGCACACCCCGGTAGCATCGCCGGCTCATCGGCGATACGTCGGTAGCATCCGCTCGTAGCATTGCCAGATACCGTCGGCAGCATCATCGCCTCGTCGGTAGCAACATCGCACGCCATATGTAGCATCGCCGCGTGCCGTCGGTAGCAACACATTGCGCCGGCAGCATCGTCAGCTCGTCAGTAGCAATGTGCGCCGTCGGTAGCAACACCGCGAGCCGTCGGTAGCATTGCCGTCATCGATTATAAAAAATTAGGGACAAAAATGTGCTACTGTAGCAAAATCGACTTCACCGGAGACATCGCCGGAGACATCGACGAAGACCTCGCCGGAGACATCGTAGCAAATTTTTTAATCTATTGTAGCAAAATCACATAACAATAATAGCAAAAAAATTATTATATTGCAGCATCGCAGCAAAAAATTCTTACGCGAGGTTCTCCGATGAAACTTATGATGCAAAACAGCAGAACAAATTGTAGCAAAAATTCTTCTTATAATGCAAAATTCACAGAACGTATGATGCACAAATTCTGACATGAACAGAACCTCGTAGCAAAAACATTGTTCTATTTTAGCAGAACCACAAATTCTGACATCGTAGCAATTTTTTCGTTCTATTGTAGCAAAACCACATAACAATAATAGCAAAAAAATTGTTATATTGCAGCATCGTAGCAAAAAAAAATCCGGAGAGTTGATACTTATGATGCAAAGCATCGGAACAAATTGTAGCAAAAAAATTCTTCTTATAATGCAAATTCATAGAACGTATGGTGCAAAAAATCAAACATGGACAAAACCTCGTAGCAAAAACATTATGCTATTTTAGCAAAACTAAAAAACTATTGCAGCAAAAAAAATGTCGCGCTCCGTTGGGAGCATCGTCGCTACCGTCGGTAGCATCACCGTGCACCGTGGGTAGCAACACCGCGCCCCGTCGGTAGCAAAGTCGCGCTTCTTCATTAGCAACATCGCGTGCCATTGGTAGCATCGCCGCGTGCCGTCGGCAGCATCGCCGGCTCGTCGGTAGCAACGCCATGCACCGTCGGTAGCAACGCCGCGAGCCGTCGGTAGCATTGCCCCCATGAATTAAAATGTAGCACTAGTGAAAAAGGCTATGCAGAAAAATCAGTCCCGACTCCGTCTCATGGTTCTAACGCCAGTCGTTTGCCACACCTTCGGTGGAGGAGGCGTCGGCACGGTCGCGGCACCATTCCGAAGTGTCAACAGCATCACCGCCCTGGCTAGCAGCACTGCCACTCCCGGGCTTGTAGCATTGCCACAACCTCCCCCTGCATGCCGCTCCGCCGACCACATAATCCGCCCACCTAATGTTGCATCCCCGCCACATTCCCATAGCACCGGAAGCCGCCGTGTCCAGTTGTTAGCACCGTCGCCCCCACTACAGCAAGCACCTTCGTACACCTACGGCGGCCATCGGTGGAAGCATGGCCGCCACCGTAGGTAGCATCGCCACTCTTCGTCGGCAGCGCCGCCGTCCATCATTTGTAGCAAAAAAATGCATCATCGTAAATAAGAATTTTGTTACAATATGAATTTGCGTCAAATGGAGAAAATTTCTGCTACAAACCTTACAAGGATTTGCACCCCATGAATAAAAACTTTAATCAAGTGAAAAAGTTTGCTACAAAAGTTCTGTGAAATTGCATCAAAAGTAGAAAACATCTGCTACATACACTAAACAAAATTGCATACACAGAAAAGAGAAAATGCATCATAAATTTTGTGAGAGGTTGGGGAGAGGCGACTGGCATCCATGGCCGTGGAGGCCGGGGCATGCAGGCCAGCTTGAACGGAGGCAGCAGAGCCGCCCATTGGGGCCAGCCCCACCGTGTCGCCGCTTGGAGCATTGGATTTCCGCCGCCGCGATTGACAAATCAAGCAACATCAAATAGAGAGCCATGGATGGAGGGAGGAAGGTAGAGGGAGGGGAGGAAGTGGCCACCACCACCGGCGTGGAGGACGGTGGGTTGGTGGCCGTCGGAGTGCAGTGGCTTGCGGCGCGGGATGGTGTTCATGGCGGAGCCGACCCACCGGGAATCGTTGAGAAGGCTAGGGCTGGGGAGCCTCGTCGGCGGCGAGTGGTCGTCGGTGCAGGGGACTGGAGCTTGTCTCAGGGGCGGACGAGGGCGCGGCGGCACCGACCGCAGGCCAGACGGGGAGCGCCAGTGAGGGCGAGGGAGCGCAGCAGGCCACGGCGGCGAGCGAGTGAGAGGTCAGGAGGAGGCGAGGGAAGCGAGACTGTGAGAGGATAAGGTAGGGAACGAGAGGACGATCCAGAGGACGTGAGCTCTCACAGCCGCACGATCATAAGCCATCCGACGGCGCGCGACCCGGATCATATTTCTTGATCATTTTCATTTTCATCCGACTTGCATCCATATTAATCTTGTAATTATCGACCATATCGGTAGACGCAAATCTGTTTCCATCTTGTGTCTTCCGAATCTTCTCGTGTCTTTTTCTACCCTATAATTTTTTTCTTGTTTCACCCGCATCTTCTCTTTTTCTATCCTATCATTTTCTCTTCTTTCACCCTCTTCTTCTCTTCTTCAATCTTCTTCATTTGTCTCCTCCATCGATCTTTCGGTTTGTCTCTAAAGCTAGCTCTAGCTTTTTTCCGATCTTTTTTTCGTCGATTGTGAGTTCACATGCTCCAAAATAAGCATGTCTCTCCAGAGGCAACTGTTCAACTTGGATATCACACCCTGGACATTTCTAAAAATTATAACAACGTGCACACAAATCAAGTCCAATTACAAAATCAGATAGACTCGAAATTTGAGCAAACCCTAAAACATACCATGGTGGAATTGGAGGAGTGTTGTAACTCGGGAGGGCAACCTCATCCTCGTTGTTGTCCGAGGAAACCATTGTGCGACGGGGAATCGGCGGGGAGAGCTCTGGGTGGAAAATTGGGCGGGGAGCCGGGGAGAGCTCCGGACGGCGGGGAATCGGGCGGACAGAGCTGGGAGTTAGAGGAACCTACAAATCGGACAACGAGGCGCTCGAGGAAGCCGTTGTACTGTGTCGACGGGCCGCAGAAGGGGCGGTGGCGACAGAAACGGTCAACAGAAATTCGGCGAAATGCGACCGCCCGGAGCTCTCCTCCGGCCGAAATCTGGTCGGGAATGGTGAGGCGGTAGCGCAGACGGCGGGGAGGCTGAAACAACGGCAGAGCTAGGAGACCGAGAGAGTAGGAGTGTAAGAAATATCCATATCGGACGAGAGTTCAGTCTGATTTTTATTTTGGGTGACAGTGTTGGAACTTACATGACGGACACGTCCGGACGTGTCTGGATCCCTCACATGAGTTGAGTTTGAGAGCTATTGGACATTCCGAACATTTGGGCTGACTATGGAGTGTCCGGTTGAGTGAGCGTTTTCTGTCCTGACCCCGTATCTGATGTGTGGACGTTTGGGACGGGGGAAGATTATCTACGAACTGCATTACTGTAGACTCGTTTGACTGGAGCTGTTAAACAGCTCAAAGAACGTTGAATTCCTGTGTACAGGGATGCAGGTGCGCAGCACAAGTCCGATGGCGAGGAGGAAACGCGCTTGAGCTTCAATATGAAGCGGCCATGTGGTGGTTTAGCGGGTGTGCATGGGCCTGGTGTGGACCGGCTGCAAACTTCCAAGTCATTGATGAACTAGATGGATCATCCGAAAGCGAAGGCTGGCTACGGATTTTCCACAGGACAAATTAAGCGACGAGCTTAGCCAGCGAGGATAACGGTTCTTCTCCGCCGTGCCACTCTTGCTGTGGGGAAACTGGTGATGTTCATCTCTCCGTCGCATGATCACTTTTTACTGCTGCTATTGCCGTTCGTTTTTTTACAGTATGTCAGTTGTTCGGAGATACTCCGCATTGCACAATGCAATGTTTAGTGGGTACTGTGCATGGTTAGATGACGACAACTGAAGTTGGTACGCGTACCGTACAGCTTATCACTGGAAGTCCGACCAAAATATCACATTACCACCGGAGTAGTGTGGATTGCAAGTTGAAATTTTGACCTAAGTCAGTACTAGATATAATCTCCGTTTCAAAAAGGTATTTAGTTATAATCGTGCTTTCGATTGGTAAATAAATCTGTTAGTTTGGCTAGGAATAACCATTTTTCGCTGTGCTAATCTGCAACCAACAAAAAGATCGATTTTTTTTTGATACAGACAAAAAAGATTGACTTGACATGTGAACCCTGGCGTTGATCTTCGCAGCTTTTCAGAGGAACATAACTTTCTGAGTTTTGACATCAGCGCATCGCCCTTGAGAGTTGTCGGCAAATCCTATTTGCCGCCTTTAGCGGCAAAAGGATGTCACGCCGCATACCCCCACCATCGCGCGGAGCAGGAGGATGACGACCACCACGCCCACGCGCAGCACTTGCCGCCAGAGGAAGACGATCAACACGCCCACTCGCAGCACTCACCGACGACGGGGACGACGCGGCTGGCCGCGGCGTCGCCGACGGAGGCGAGGAAGAACCTTATCGAAGGGGGGGGGGGGTGCAGGTGCGCGTGGGGAGCTTGCCGGTGACCAGAGTTAGGTTAGGGGGTGCAGGGTTTCGGGTTTAGAGGGATGCTGACTGGGGGGCAGCGGACCGGCGGAGGTTGCGGCTTGGGCAGGGCGGGCGGCGAGGGGTCGCGGTAGCGACTCCGGCCGCGGGTGGTGGGAGACGACGGTTAGGCCGGCGGCGGCGGGCGGGTCGACGAGAAGATGGAAGGTGGAAGAAGAAGAAGGAAGAAGATGGGCCCGGCCCAGATTAGTTTTCTTCAGGTGACACGGGCGTGGAGCGCCGCTAAAGGCGGCAAACAGGAGGCCCCAGAGTTGCCCGAATGGAAGCCCAATCACGCACCGTCCTTGTCCACGTCATAGACGGGGACAATCATGGCCCAACTCGAGGAGAGGTAGCCACGGCCCACGAGCACGAGTAGCTGAATCAACGCGCGACCAGAATGAGCAAGGGGTCGGCGGCCGCCGCCTCGTCCTGCCGCAGACGAGTGAAATGCATCTACGGTCCTCGAAGTTGTCGGCCATGTCCAAAACAGTCCCCAAACTCAGGATTTGCCTCAGTGCAGTCCTGAAAGTTGCTCTCCATGTCCATCTACGGTCCTAAATACGAATGGCTAGCATATAGCGCTGACATGGCAATAGGGCAGGCTCACTGCGGTCCTCAAAGTTACCGACGATGTCCAAAACAGTCCTAAACCTCAGGATTTCCATTTTTTTAAACAATGCAATTTATTTTTTACATATAAACCACGTTTGATCACCAAGGTGGAAAAGGAGTTTGCATGCAGCACGACACACAGACACCGGCCAAAAAAGAGTTTGCATGCAACTCGTACAGCTGACGGAAAAATCTAGATTCCATGGATAAGGTGCAGGATATTTTATGAACTGGATCAGCTTTACATGCACTGTTCCATGATCCGAAGACATCGATCCATAAAAATCACACATAAACAAGTCAGAAGATTATCTATTACACCGTTAAAAAGATAGGAAACGAAGTGTGGAGTTTCATCATTTCGAACTCCACATGGACCCGGAAAATACAACATAAATAATTCATAATTCCAAAAAATAAAAGAACATCTACGTCGATATTGTTGTGACGCTTCAATAATCGAAGGAATGACCAAATGCTGGGAAAATTGAGAGCCACAAGACATGTTACTGACACGCATGAACATCCCAACACTATGATCATTGGAGTAGGAAAGACTCTCGGGTAATAGAAAACACCATCAACTTACATGCAGTAATTTCCCACATCCGCAAATTATTATTTAGTATTCATAAACCTATATTATCTTGGATTTGATATATATTCATATTATTCAATGCTATTAAATTCTGCAAGAAAAATAATTGATGTCGATTAGGGACAACTATTCGTGTGTTTAGTTAGAGTATCCATACAGAGCAACTCAGAGTATGGGGATAATGCAAATAGCTTTAATAATATAACAAATAGATATCAAATCTATTGCATTGTTAAAAAAAGATAATCCTGAGGTTTAGGACTGTTTTGGACATCGTCGGTAACTTTGAGGACCACAGTGAGCCTGCTCTATTGCCATGTCAACGCTATACGCTAGCCATTCGTATTTAGGACCGTAGATGGACATGCAGAGTAACTTTCAGGACTGTAATGAGACAAATCCTGAGTTTGGGGACTGTTTTGGATATGACCAACAACTTCGAGGACCATAGATGCATTTCACTCGCCGCAGACCAACTCGAATTGATTTTCCACCACGGAGTCCTGGCAAAATATCAAGACTTTTCTTTTGAAGTCTAAAAAAGATTGACTTGACATGTGAACCCTGGCGTTGATCTTCTGACCTGCGAGTCCTGGCAAACCTTTTTTTTTTCAACGAACACTAGCCTTGATATTTTTCAGAGGAAAAAACCTTTCTGAGTTTTTACATCAGTGCTGGAAGCCCAATCACGCACTGTCCTTGTCCACGTCTTCATATACGGACAATCATAGCCCAACTCGAGGAGAGGTAAGCCACGGCCCACGAGCACGAGAAGCTGAATCAACGCGCGACCAAAACGAGCGACCTTGTGCAACAGTGCGGCGGCCGCCGCCGCGTCCTGCCGCAGACCCACTCGAATTGATTTTCCGCCATGGAGAACGGAGAGGCCGTGAAGTGGATATCGCGACTGAGCCGGTAAGGTAAGTACGATCTATTTTCCTGAAATTTTCAAGTTCGATCGCCGAGCGGTCTCTTGAGTACCAATTGATGTATACGAAGTTTATCAGTTTTCGCTCGTTTGATTTTCGAGAGATAATACGATCCTATTAGATATTTCTTCCCGCCGATTGCCTTTCCCTAACTCGCCGGTTGCCGAGCGCAGCGGGCCAGCGGCGGATGCGGACGCCTCTGATCTAGCGCCACAGCCGACGGTAGTATGTAACGGGGAGGCGGTGGCAGAGGGTCGAACAGTTTTTGGCGTGTTCATTAGGGTTAATTAAGGGGCACTAGCTTGTTCTAGGAGTGTTCTATTGGAAGGAGATATCTGCGTGCTGGCCAGACGGTGGGAAATTTCAACAGAGAAATGATGGGAGCCGGTCAGATGTAGTATTTGTATGTACTTATTAGATGCAAATCATGAGGACCGAATATAGTTCAGTTTGCAATGCGTGTATGAGGTGTATCTTTTTTTGATGGAAAACAGCGAGGGCTGCTTCAATTTCATTAAGGGGAAAACCGGGACAAATGCCGGCGAAGTAGTACCGATTACAGAGAAAGGAAAAATCTAGCAGGAAGCCAGCAGCACCCTACAAAAGCGGTACCATTTACAAGGGTCTCAGCCATTTACAAGGGTCTCAATGCTTTGCGAGGAAGACCAAATAGGGGGCCAGCGATTATTCTCTAGCCGGCCACACCTTGAGTAGAGGGATCAACATTGGTGGAGTTCCAGCAAGATCAGGTCTGCCACTTCCATTACAGGTCGGCTCTTGGCATCGAATATCCTATTGTCGCGCTCCTTCCACAATTGCCACCATGTGAGCACGGCAGGGACCGCCACAAGTTCTTAGGGAGCGTGGCAGTGATCTTCATCCATCAGGTATGTAGACAGTCAGTGTTGTTAGAAGGCAGGAATTGCGAAGGCAGCCGGAGCTTGGAGACGAATTTAGTCCAGACACTGACAGCAAAGGGGCAGGAGGTCGAGAAGTGGGCACAGATTCAGGTAGGAGCTTGCAGAACTGCAGAACTGAACACAGAGGATCATATGGCCAACCTCTCTTTGCAAAATTATCTGCCGTTAAGCACTTGTTATGGAAAAGTAGCCAAGCATGGAGGCGACACTCCGGGATCGCTTTGGTTTGCCAAACCTGGGACAAGGATGCAGAGGGGATGCGACAAACAAGGTGGGCGTGGTAAGCAGATGCAGTCTAGGAGGTTGTCAAAGGTAGCAGGGCCAACGTGGTCGAGCAGCTCCCAGAGATGCAAATATTCAGTGAGAACTTGAAGGGGAGGTGCCGACTTGATAAACGCAACCCAGCCTCTATTATGTAGATCCTGACGAACATTTATGTTTCTTCAACGGGACTGACGGAAGATAGCAGGGAAACGATCGCATAGAGGCCAACCCTGCAACCAGTGACTTGTCCAGAACGGAGTGGTATTGCCATCGTGAATGTGAATAGTGGAGGAGGCTCGGAAGATTGCCTACATCGTGAACCTGAGAGTCTGATGGCCAATAGATGGCAGCAGGAGGTCGGTTTGAGCCTTGTCGATGATCCTTCCACGATAATCCATAACCAAGATTAAGATAAGAGGGGACAGAGGGTAACTTTGCCGGAGGCCACGACAATGATGAATAGGATTGGATAGCTCACGATTAACAAGGATTTTAGTAGTGCTGGTAGCAAGGAGATCAACAATCCAATCAATATATTGGCGGCTGAAACCACGGTGTTGTAGCAGCTTCAACAACAATTCCCATGAAATTGAATCGAATGCTTTGGAGGTATCCAACTTCATCATTAGGGCAGGGTTTTGTTTTCTCTTTAGAGCACGAACGACACCTTGGACAATATACAAAGTTATCATCGATCACATTCTGGCATGGGGCAACCAAAGAGGACATGAGAGGCTACAGCTAATGACCGGTATTTTAATGAAAAATTTCCCAAAGCTATGCACAAGACTTATATGGGTCTGAAGTAAGAGGGGGAGGCAGCTGCATGAGTTTTTGGTAGGAGAATTAACAGTTCACTGTTGAGCAGCTGCAGGCTTGCGGTCGAGCCCGTTCCATAGTGCTGATTGCCTTCATTATATCTCCCTTAATAATGTCTCAGGCAACACGGTAAAACAGGCCACAAAACCCATCAGGGCCCGACGTCTTTTCAGGGTGCATTTGGAGAATCACAGCTTTGAAACCTCAGCTTCGGTGATAGGCATGTTAAGAGAGTTAAGGTCAATATCAGGGAAGCCGAGTGCTTGAAAGTTGATATAGGAGGTGGTAGGGATGTACCTTGCACCTTGCCAGCTTGGTCGACCGTGGTGGTGTTATCGACAGTGATATAGGAAATAAAATTATTTCTTCGCTTGGCAGAAGCTTTGATGAAGCCAGAGAAAAAGTAGGAGATGTCCTCCTTATTCGACAAAGAAACTGCCATGGTGTGGAAGTGACATGAGGGGACAGTCTTGCACGCCGTCTTGATAGTGAAGGCCTAAGGAGGAAGGCCTTCGATGAAGACGCGCACCTTGTAGCGCGGCGTGATATGATCCATCATGAACAACCGTGGCCAAGGTCGAACATGCAGGGCGTACCTCGGTGATGGAAGACGGCCCTGTATATAGGTTGTGACTTGTATATAGGTTGTGACTTCATCGTTGCTTGTCAGCAAGCAGGTCGCGCCACCGCCGGTCATTGCAGCGGACGATAAAAGTGTCGTTGAGGTAGAGGCTGATGTTGATGGCATGGGTTGGGATGCCGGCGAACTCGTCGAGGATGGCCTCGTGGACCTTAGCAGGTCAGAATCAACACGATTGCCAACGACGGTGACGATCACCGCTTTTTTGAGGAGGTCGATCTCGTCGTGGAGGCGCTCCAAGGTGAGCTTCAACAAGCAACGATGAAGTCACAACCTATATACAAGGAGTTCATGCGAGTTTGGTGAATGATCTAGGACACTGACATCAAGACGAAATTCAGGACTCAATTTCCTTGAAGCTGATGGCCAACGGTATCGAAGGTCAACCTATTCTGTGTACTTCGAAGGCCCATTTATTGCAGATTTCGTGCCGGCATTTTGGTGCGTCAGAGCTAGTTGCAAATTCTTTGCATGGGTGTTGTTTCAACATAGCCTCTGGTGCGGCGGAGGTTCAACTAGAATTAACAGCGGCTAAATGTGCTTTGAACATTCTTGAGGAGGCTAATTAATGATATTATGTCAAATTTGGACCAAATGGTGTTAAATATGAGTCGGTAATCTAAATAAATCTTTTTAGCTGGGGGCCATGACCCTTGTTGGACGTAACCAAGCTCCACTGGTGGCCGCGAAAAAGACCCTTCCTGTTTGGGTCACCATTGGGGGGCATTTAGTTTGAGCAAATACATTACCACTCATGGGTCAAAAATGAGATTTCACCACTGCCAGACCGTACTATCGATATGCCTAATTTTGGCCTCAAATCCAAATACAACTTAGCCTCCAAATGCACCAAATTGATACAAAATAAAACATGAATAAACATGATGAAACTAGTGCACATGCAACTACCACATGTGCTCAACGAGGTCATCGCGAAGAGGCTCATGTACTCCTCTCGCGGGATCACATTTGTTCCCATATATTCATACTCAAAGTTTTCGTCTTGGAAAAGTTCATCCTCTATTATGACATTATGGATGATACACACGATGTCATGATCTGCTAGAGTGTTCTTTGATCTCACAATGGATCTGGTCACACAATTGCAAACCAAGCTTGCTATACGACAAATGCTCCCTCGTCCTTCCTCACTGCTTGAGCCTTGGTGAAGTGGACTCTGTTGTTACTTTGAGGGTTCAACATTATCATGAGAAAGGTGGACTAAGCGGGATAGCTTCCATCTGCAAGGAAGTAGCCAATATCGTAGTCCTGACCATTGACTTTGAAGTTGGGCGATGGATCTTCCCCTGAAGATAGCCTTGGTAAAAGGATATCTTTGCAAAACATATGTCATTCTGTGAGCCAAGCATGGGATGCCAATGCTTTGAGTATCACGGTTGGATCATGCAAATGCCCTGTCAATTGCCCATGCCATGCCACATGACAATTCTTCTATCTCCAATGCATGCAATCGGTACATCCAAGCATCGTACGAAACCCTCTTTCTTCACCCATCACCATAAGCCTTGTGGTGTCCTTTCCATTGGGGGCTTGAAGTAGAGTCCACCTGAATCACAATATTGGAAATCACCTCACACTCCTCATGGTGGTGTATTATTTATTAGTTGAGTCAGATGAGACACCATACGTGATCGCACACATTGCCGGTATGACCTTATGCAGATTCCTAAACTCAAGTTCCTCTGCTTCTTGCTCTCCCCCACAACATCAAGCAAAAGAGCCATGGTCATACTCAAGAAACACAACGCCCTCCTCTTGCAATGATGAATCCTCAAAATATTCATCCAAAAGTGATATCATTTACACCTATTATCAATTTTATCTCTCCTTAAACGCCATCAATTTGAAGAAAAAAGGAAGCACCTTGGCAATTGATAGAACACGTTGTAGGTGTAAATGGTGCCGGCCAACTAGAGCAATGTCGTCACAAGGATTCGCCACAATGACTTTCTGGTTGGTAGTAGCAACACGGGGAGGAGGGAATCACAAAAGGTGGTCCGTGGTCGTGTCAAGCTCGACCCGCTTGGATCATGTATGGCACACAGTGGAGAGGGGCCAGAGGACGAGAACGACGTCCGTGACCGGCTTCTAGTAGGCAGGAGGGATCTCATGCGGCTGGCAGCGAGCTTTCTAGCAACGACGACCTGGCGGTGAGCTTCTAGACAACGAAGACCGGCATGAGGACGGAGGCACGACGGGCCCATGGGCACTACCGACCATGAGGAACACGAAGGCATGGTATGGCGGAGGTGATAGGAGCATGACAGGGGTGGCGCGGCCGACAGCGATGGACCACAAGTAGCAAACTAGCGACCGGAGAATCTCAGGAACGAAGCTTTGCTCGTACCAAAAGTGGGGAATTGTAGGGGCATTTTGTTGTTGACCCCAAATGTTGGGTGAGGCAGGGGTATTTTTAGGTTGCACCCCAAATAATTTAGGGATATGGGCTACTATAGGAGTGTATTTTCAGGTCTACCGCCACCATGCTAGTGACGCGTTTGTCCATGTATAAACACATATAGCTAACCACTTTCTTTAATTTGCAATATGCATTTGAACAATAAGAGATATACAACATATGAGTTGACCCGCACACCATGTGGACGACTAATTAATTGCCATCATGGAAAGCAATCAGCAAATGCCTCCTGTTTGGACTAGAGGCCCAAAAAATTCTGTCATGTGACTACAACACTACTGACAGAGTAACAACATGCAAAAGAGGTGCCCTAAAACGAACTGAAGTGTACATACAGACTAGAGAGTACTTTATGACCACCTAGATGTGCCGTCTTTACACATAATTATTTCTTGTACTTTTATTTGCTAGCAGCGAGATGGAGCTGACAGATGGATGATATCAGTTCTTAGGGAAGAGCTGAAGGTGGAAACCATCTGGGAAGCTCAGTCCTGGGGTACGCACTATGTTTCCTCCTTTTACCGCCCTCCACCTGAAACGCAAACATTCATGCTTAGAGAAGGTCGATTTCATCTTGTTAGAGAGAAACAGTGCACATATATGTACATCAGTACATGAGACAAACTGCACCTGTATTTTGTCACCAGGCAGTGGATGAAGGTTGCCATCAGGACCTTGGTGAGGTCTGTTCCGACGCAGAACCGGAGACCTCCACCAAAGGCCATGAAATGCTTCGTTCCTCCGGTGATTTCCATCTTGTCCTGCTCAAGAGAATGCTAGAACTGTTATTTCTTGAGAAATAGGTGTGTCGAGACTCGAAACAGAACACATTACTGACGTGTGCAGCTTCCTCACGAAAGCCATGCATGCATGGAGGCATCGAGAAGCAGATACTACTCTATTAATCTACTACTCCATTTGCTTCATAGCAACTCCTACTGCTACAACACAAGTGAGTCCGCTTCCTTTCTTTATTCCTACGTGTTCCTTATCAGCAGAACAGTGAGTATTAAGTATCATTTGACTATATGCCTCTCTAGAAGTTGACTTGACCGCACTCATGCATGTAGACTAATCACGTATTAGCACAAAAAAGAGAACTGAGCTTCTTGTTACCGAACTTCCAGGTTCATCTCCTGGATACACTACTAGAAAAACTCGGATTTGTATTTGTGGGAAATTGCACAATATTTTATAAGAATTACACCGATCCTTTAACTGCTTGTTGCCATTTTTAGTAAATTGCAATTGCAAATAGTTTCTAGTTTTCTTAAACAAAGGATGGCTTATTTTGGTCAGAGCGGTCAAACTTCAGAGTTTCATTTGGTGGCTATAGTCGTTTGCTTGGAACTGGGAAGCTTAGGAGTCTAAGCAAACAAAACCCTGAAGGCTGAAGATACCACGTAAAGTTAGAGTCTGTCGTATTTAAGTAGCACACTGAAATCCTAAGATTCTCATCCAAAATGAAATATATAGAGATGATGCCAATTTGCACAAACATCAGAAGTGCACAAACCTGCCATCTCCATGGGTTAAACGCCAATGGATCTTCGTAAATTTTGGGATTCAAGTGCACTGCAGGAGGACACACCATTACTGCCCAGCCTGCTGGAATAGTGTAGCCTGCACCCAAAGGAGAAAATGCACGCAGAGAAAGATCAGATTTCTTAAACTCACCCAAGAACCAAAAAGTGATACGCCATGATATTTACATGCTCAATTACCTTTGAATTCAATGTCTTGCAATGCCTTCCGAAAGATCCCTGGCACGATATTGGCTAGCCTTGCTATCTCCAAAGTGACCTTAATGCACAACGTGGAGAGGTAGTGCGTCAGTTTCATCAATTTTTCAGAGGCTGAATTTAAAGGGGTTTCAGTTTCTTCTCGTTTCCTTTTACTGTTTTTTTTTGCCGGGACTTTTACTGTGTTATCTGTTAAGATGATAACTAGTACTATATGTCTTCTCCCCCTAGTGTACTGTGCATTTGGTCACACAAGCAAGGAACACAAGGCAAGCACTTGCGTAATCGCATCAGTCTATCAGGGTACCAGAGCTTAATTCGCCACTATCATAATCCCCTAATTGCCGTTCTTTAGTCAATGTTACATGCATGGTGTGAATTTCTTAAATGTGCAATTTGCGTCATAGCTTTGCTATTCGTGGTTAAGCTCACCTGAGAGGTGAAGGTCATGGACTTGTACTCTGCCCACGTGAGGCCGGCATCCGGGTCCTTCCTGTTCCTGATAATCCCCTCATGCTCCTCCTGGCCACACAAAGAGCATTATCTAGTTAGTTGTTTTTCGGCGCAAGTAGGTCGCCTAGTTGCAGGCATTTCCGAGGCACACAACGTCCATCGAGAAATCGCACGCAGTTTATACAACTAACCGTTAAAGCCTCAAGCACTCTTGGGTTGTCAGTCAGTAGCTTGATGCCTAGCGTGAGGGCCAAGGCCGTCGTCTCGAAGCTCGCGAAGAGGAGCACGAACATGAGGTCCAGTGCCACGGTCTCTGTAAGGACGGGGTTCTCCTTCCTCAGCTCAACGATCATGACGTCGAGGAAGTCCTCAGGCTGCCTCCCCGCGTCCGCCATCCTCTCCCTCACCATCCCCTTGAGCACCTTCATGGCGTTCCTCCTCCCCTACACACACACATGTAATTTCAGCTGCCTCAGGTGTTCAAAACTTTTAGATGGAGAGAAGCCTAACGGAGTGGGTTCCGCGAGAGCCGTTGACTGGTCGTATGTTGACTTGACACGCATGCATGTGCACTACGTACGGTGGTCACGAAGCAAAGTGGGCATGTGAGTATATACCTTCATGCACTCATGATACGCAGTGCCGGGTATGTCCACCGGGAAGGAGATGAGGCCGCGGATGAATGCCACGAAGTTCTTCCTCAGATTCTCAGATGACTTTGACGGCTCGTAGCTGATCAGCTTCTTCGCGGTGATGTCAAAGATCATCTACGAGAAGTTTCAAGAGGTGCTCACACATCAGAAATCTAAGCCCTGAAGTTCAATAAAGTAGCTACGCAAGTTTGTTCCAGCAACACAAGGCGAGAAATGCTCTATCTTACGGCGGAGAGGCCGTCCTTGAGTTCCACGCTTGGCTGGCCTGCCCACGAGGCAAGGGTGGCACGGCAGGTGGTGTCTGTCTCGGCGAGGAGCACCGCCCGGAGGTTCTCCTGGCCGTAAAGGCGGAGCACAAGGGTCTTGAGGTACTTGTACATGAAGCCGTGCAGGGAGCCGACGTTTTCGCGGCCAAAGATCTCGGTGAACGTCGCTGGGTACCAGCTCTCGAACAGCTTCCCCTCCTGCTGGAACACATAGTGGTTCAGGTCCGGGTCCGCTGACACCACCACCGCCCGCCCGACGATGCGCTCTTGAAGATGGTACCGTACCTACACACATATCCAATGTTATAGCAAGCTCAGCCTCACATATACTTGCTCCAATATGATCATGCTTGCAATGGTCGACTGGGGTTGGATAATGGACGGTTAACTACCGTGCCCTACCTTTTCACTCTGTCCCTGATGAAGGGGGAGACGTCGCAAGTAGGGTTTGGAACGAAGAACTGCATGGTCTCGCCGAGGAGAGGGAAGCCGAGGGAGCCTGGAGGCAGCCGGCCGTTTGCCTTCGGATGGCTCCATCTGTGCGCCCACAGGAGAGAAGCTACGACCATGGCCAAGGCAACAGCCCATACGGCTATACAGAATGTTTCCATGGCCTTCACAAGATTATTAGCTAGTGCGATGTCTTGATCCTAGCTATTAGATTAGGTCAAGGGAAATGGCGGTGCTCGCGGAGGGAAGAGAAGCTAGTGAAAGATATGGCTGCAAAAAGTACGGGAGCTATGTTGGGATATTGCCTTGCTTTATATAGAGGCTTCGGCAGAAATGCTGCGGGATGTGGGAACTTAAACAAATGGAGGGAGAAGAATTATTGTCCAAGTGTATTCCTTTTTGGCGGAGAGAATCCACCTATAAGCTTGTTCTGTGTTGTTATGTTCCGATCGCTCAGCTACATGCCACAGTAGGTTAGCTGTACTGTCCTGAACTTTTTAGAGTGGTTACCTCATTAAGGCTAGCACTGTCCGTGTGCATGATGTAGGATAAAAACATGTACAGCTAGCATTGTGTATTGCCGGCTGTTCTCTAGACCATGAGTTGTGTTCTTTCAGATCATCAGCTGATTAGTTGAAACATTAAGGGTCTCTTTGGATTTCTGGAATTTTAAAACGTACGAATAGGAAAAACCTAAGATTGGGATGTTAAGCATGGTGAATTTCTACATGATTTGAGAACATGAGAAATTTCTCCGATGCGTCTTTGGATGGCGCACAAGAATCAAACACTTGTTCATCTCATGCCCATTTGCAAGTATGAGACGGCGCAAAATTCATGTGTACTTTAAAATTTTGTTTGGAAATTGGTTGAAGGAAGTAGCTAAAAAGATAAAATTCAAATTCGAGTTGGGGTTTGTACTTTATTTTGGCCCATATCGAACGTGCATAATAATTTTGTGTTTAACAAACCTAGAGCTTCCTCTAATATGCAAGTTACCCTTCGCCTTCGGTCACGTATCGGATCCGCATGTGGTCCTTTCTACAGCCATATGAGTGAAGACAAGACATGAATATTGGGTGCAGCCGTTTGGAAATGGTTGCACATGACTTATAGAACGTGTGCGGCTTGTGGTTTGATAACAACCTTTCATGTTGATGCTAGAAGCTGCATGTTAGTAGTTGTGTTTAGATGGTTGATACATGTCTCAACCTTTAGCTGTATTTTTTGTCTGAATAAACGTTGAATAAAGTAATAAAGTGACCATATGCAACACGGGCTGGGCTCCCCTTTTCGAAAAAAACAGGAATCAAACATAGTAATTCCACATGATTGAGGAGAAAGAGTAAAGAGATATAGTGTTTGTGTATTGGATTTTTCAAAGAAATAAAATAAAATATGGTTTACCCTCATGTTGAGATTCCTATAAAATAGAGGACATAGGAACAAATTTCATAATAATTTGGCGAGCTCAATCCTACGATCCAAATGATTTCCACAGAAAAAATTCCTATGGATTAGAATCCTCCAAAAAAAAACATGACATTCCTCCAACCCAAAGACCTTAAGCTATGAACTTACGTTCTAAATGTCCCAGTGTCTTTCTATTTTATTCCAATATAGATGACGACTAACAGTTCTACAAAATCAACTAGTCGAGTTTTGTAGAACACAATAACATGTACGGAGTACTACTTATTCCCACCCAATGGTACGGTTTTCGCCTGTTTTTTTCTAACTAACGGTATGACTATTTTCTTCTAACAAGACGAGACAAAGTTTTTACCCCCGTTAAAAACACAAAAACAAACAGCCCACCCAATGGTGTCAATGCTAGAATCAACCTTGAATCTGGATTATCATGTTGTATGGAAGATATCATACTTAGAGTTAGAGACTAACGTTAGCTCTTTGATGTAAACTTTGTGGATAAGAAATAACTCGTGGCGGTTCATGCATGTCTGTGAAGAAAAGGACAGAACCGAGTAGAGTAGAAGAAAAGGGTTAAATATCCACCGGCACACCAAAATTGTCAAATACCGATGGAGAGCGAGTCAACACTTGTTTTATCATCTACTAGCTCACCTTGGTTTGTCTCTGTGAGCATAAGAGCATGCATCGCTTCGAGTAAGACGTCACAATCACAAGTGTGGTAGACCCAGCCCCCCGCCAAGCCATCATGTATCTGCTTGCTAGCCTGAATCCAGCACAGCAGCTAGCATTCGTACTGCAGATCGATATGGATCGCGGAATCTTCCATGAACTAACGTCGGATAGAATCGATCACGCGTGAACTTGTCACTTCAGGCTATAAGTGTATCTGTGACAAGTGGTTCCACGCACGTACGGCCACCTAGCTGCCGATCCATGCCGCCATTTTTTGTCAGCATGTCTGTCGGTCGTTCTCCAGATGTTCATGCATGCACCTTGATTACACGTGTGTCCTCGTTCATGGATCATGGATGAACGTATTGCACCGTCCGTCCCATTGATTAGCTCTGCACGACCGGACTGCAAAGTAGTATGAACTGAAGAAACCGTGACCCGGGACGATGAGCTCAGCCGGCACCGGCACTACTGACGCTGATCGAAGATCGCAATCTCGGAGAAGTCTCGATGGCCTCTCCAGGGAAGGTAGGTAGGACTAGTAAAAAGAAGTCTCGATGGCCTGCTGTCTTGGTACATTTTGTAGTTCCATGCGTGACGTTGTTAAATGTATCGTTGTCCGCGTGGATGGTTAAATAACTCAACGGCCGTGTTCAGAGTTCGAGCGACGACAAGAGATTAGCTTGCAAGCACGAAGAGATCTAGCTAAAGAACTACTCTTTTTTTGCGGGAAAGACGAAGTGATATTAATCCAGTACCCTTACAAAACAGTCCTCTAAAGAACTACTCGTAGGGTTTGCGGCTTGAGATGCGATTTTTTGTACTTGTTTTCTCTAGCTTTTGTCACTAAACTTCTGTACAAAAACCACTATTTTGTCTAATCGGACGGCAAGATCGACTGCCTTAAGCCTAAAAAAAAGAAGTAGGATATGATAAAATACAAGGATATCTAGCTAAAGACTTGGTCACCAGATTGATGCCAAGCACACAAGCAATTGTGTTAGACTGCATGCGTACAGCCACACCACTATGCATAACAAGTATCATTTCGCATATATTCCTGTCCCGCGGCTCCCCTTTCTATGACCAGTTACTCATATGGATTTAGTTTAAGAGCTCGGAAAGATCTCCTTGGTAGATATGACTTGTGATGAGGTCAATCAAGGCGGGTGTGCATAATTTACACGGGGGTTCGTTCGCGGTTATAGTAGTACACCCAAATCTTGTAGATATTCGACATATCTGAACTCCAACCAGCTGTATCACTCTGCGAATAGGATGGTTCAACAAAATTCCGAAGGGGAGATGATAATAAAAGTCCAATAAGAAAATAAAAACAATGTATCACAGCCAAATAAGAAGAAAAGCATGCTCGACATTTCCGTATAGGACGGAGTGGAATTGCCCCAAGTCCGTGATGTCTTTAGTTATGTTTCCGCTGCCGATGATAGAACAGTTTAAGGTTCCATTCGGTAATAGTCTGAGCTTTAATGGCTATGTTATGCTTGGTTGAGATGTCATGTTTACCAGCGATTGTGATGTTGGGCTGGTTAGCTGGTATGTGACGCTCGGAGGCACCCGGCCACCCCAGCTAGTTTTTATTAGGAGGATGACCGTAGTTTTATTAGAAGTACTGAAATAAAATTGTCTTCCAAATTCCAGTATCTAATGTAATGTCTAGGCGAGCTAATCTATGAGCTTCCTTGTTTGCTTCGCGTCGTTCGTGGCTAAACTGGAACTTTACTCTCTAGATGCTACTCCCTACGTTTACAATTAGTTTGCGTTCTGGGTTTAGTCAAAGTCAAACTTTGTGAAGTTTAACCAAATATATAGGAAAAATTATAACAAAATTATAACAAAATTTTAACATTATTAGAACTAGCAAGGTGGCCCTCGCAAATGCGAGGGCATTGTCTTTAGTATGTTGAAGGCTGCAAAGAATTAAATTCTGTTTTCACTGATATCAAATTATGTACTAAGAACTAATACGGCTCTACCACCATAAACTTAAATATGACATATGCAGATACGTAATATCTTCAAACACCATTAATTTCTAGGCCAAGGATTATTACGTCATTTCTATAAATGCCCATGCATGCTATTTGTGTGATATTATATTAGTATAAACATACCTGTATTTTCTATATGATGTTAGATCAGTAGGCGAGGTTAATGTCCGTATTATACATATAGTTACAAAACAATTCGTATTTTGGTTGAAATAACAATGAGAGTTTTGAGTTTTCTAACGCAAAAAAAATGATATAGTAAATAATATATCACATATGTCGGCAATATCTTTAATTTTTGGGCCACGAATTATTGTGATTTGGGTACTTAATATTCACCATTCATATGTTGTTTTATGTTTTGAAATGATAATTAGAAATGCATATATCTTACAGAACTAATGTGTGGTTGTATGGCTAGAAGGGAGCTTGTAACCCTAATCACCGCATGTCAACACCCTCGATAATAATGAACATATAACAACTGTGAGATTCATTTGGATTCCACGTCAGACCTGTATTAACATTAAATCCTATCTAGCCTCTCACTATAGTTCCTCTTCATGCCTTTTGTCACTTTGTATGCGCAACCATCGCATTTCCGTGATCGCTATTTGTTCTAGCTCCACATATTATTTGATCCATACTTTGTGCATGTTTCTATTTTTAATATTAATTTTTTTAATATTTTATTTTGATAATGTATTACCGGTGATGCTTATGAATATATATTACTTAGGGTCCAATTTTTTTGCAAAAGGGATCAAACAAATCAACAATCGGAAGGCTGGCGGTTTATAGGAATTTCTATTATCTCTCTATTTTTCAAGTTTTACAATATACTATGATTTTATCAACCAATAAATTAATTTGAGAATAACCTTATTATTTCTGGTGTTAGCTCTTTTATCAATGGTGATGTGCCCATATGGTCTAGATGCATAGAGTTAACAAAACAAACAATCAGGTTTTTATAAGTACTCTGAAATTTGTGAAGATTGTGTGGTTCGTCTTATGTCGGTGTGGAACTTTTAAACTTTAAGTCTTATCAGTAAGATGTGCAACCTGCAAAAGAATGTTTTTCATGAGCTACTCTTCTACGTTTTAAACTCGAAATTAGAAATGTAGATGTTTAGAGAACCAACGCGTGGTTGGATAGCTAGAGGAGTGTTGTATTTCTAATCACCACATATGGACACCCTAATTTTATACTATGTGTGTTTCCTTAAGGGAGATTATCTTTTAAATGGAAAGTGATGTTCTTATAAATAGCTTAGTACTGGCTTCGTCAATGTTGAAACTTCCCGACTTCAGTCTTTAGTATAGCTTGTGTGGATTGTGTACCGGGATACGACGAATCCTTGAGCATAATGTTTTCACTAAATTGATTGTCAAATTTTATTATCTCTATGTATGTTTTGTACTCAATACATTATAAATGTAATTATTTGTTGGAGATACGATGTGTGGTTAGATGTGTAGGAAGGTGCTAGTTTCCAACCCAGCACCAGGATGAAACATATGTTTTTGCACCATCGTGTCTCGCTAAAGCAGATTATAATTTAAACGGCAAACGACATTACCGTCAATAGTGATGACTTCGCAAATAGTGAATCTCCACAACTGTGGTCGTCAGTAGACTTCTGTGAGTGTGTATGTGTGTGTGCATATGGTGGCAGTGTACTCGTGTGTATGTCGATATCGCACCGTAAGCATAGAAAAAACCATGTATTTATCTTATCATCTTTTCTCCACTCATGCACAAACATATTACATATATACTCCCTCCGTCCAAAAATATAAGGCACGCTATTTTTGTAATGGTCTTTATTGCTCGTCTTACAAAATTCTTTAATTTCATATGTCAATATGTAGTTTTGTGGTCAAAATTGTACATCGTTAATTTTGGAACGCAGTGAGTATATATTAGTGTACTCAACTACTTTTTTTTTTTGACGGGTAGTGTACTCAACTACTACCTGAGAAGCATTATTTCCTTTCTCGACAAAAGAAAGTCGCTATTTCTTTTTTGTCGTACGTGTGCCACCATATTCTAGCCGGAGCAGTAGTTTTTTTTGGATCGTGACATGTCAAGTCGGGGGAGCAATTGGCATGATGCTATGCATGTACACAAACGATATGTCCAGTTTTTTTTTTTTTTTTTGACATTCGATACACCTCACCAATCCATCGGTAGGTATCTAGTTATGTGTCACATCTTTTTTTTTTTTTTTTTTTTTTTGGGAGGGGGTAACGTGAGGCTGTTTTTTTTTTTTCGTGCTATTTGTTTGGGCTGAATTGATAGCACGTACCTGCTCGGGTCTTTTTTCTTTTCTTTTCAGATCCACGTTTGTGTAGATCCAGATTGAACGTGTCAAGCTGAAATTTATTGTTACGTAAGTACAAGCAAGATGGTTAGGAGGGTGGTTGTACCCCGAACCCACCAGAGTTCACACTTCAGGTTTGACGCTGGTGTTTCTCATTTAAGGCGGAATATTCTTCAATGGGAGGCGACGTTCCCGTCGACAGCGAGACGCCCGTGGTGACTTCGTCAATCTCAAGACTCGATCCGTCGACTCGATCTGTCGGAGGTGCTCATAGCGGTAGGGTGTGTGTGAGTGCGTTCATAGAGGTGAGTATATGCGCGTGTATATGAGCGCCTGCATTGTACTGTGTTTCGCAAAAAAAAAAATCTAACCACTAAAATTAATTTAGATGATGTGGCTTAACGTGGTGGTTTTATTAGACTTCCGTATATTGTTTTTAGTATATAAATAATAGATCTTCATAAGATATATTTTCATATTATATATGTATCATATTATAGATGTTGATATTTTTACGTATATATTTGGTCAAATTTTGAAAAGTTTGACTTTGATAAAACCCAGAACACGAATTAAATAAAAACGAAGCGAGTAATATTTTTCGAGACCATACAATGTTCCCCAAATTAAAAATTACGGAAAATTACGGCCGTTGTTAGTGTGTTCTTTTCCATCAAAACACGGTAATGTGCCACCAATGATCTAATTTCTTATCCGTTGGTGGTGTTTTTTTTTAATGCCTCTGGATTGGTACAGCTGTAGTATCTGAACTTAACACACCAACTCACACCACACACACGCACACAACACCACACACACCCTAGTGTGCAAGCTAAGATCTACAGATCTATACAAATCCTACGTGTTTTGTGACTCCTATCGCTGTGGCTCGAACGCGTGATGAGAGAGGCCAGCAAAGAATATTACACTGCCCTAGTGAACAGTGCAGCTACAGTGTCCGCAACCAGTGTCGCTACAGCACGAACACTGTTCCTAGTGAACAGCACCGCGGGTGAGACACCCGGAAAATCGCTCCTTTCGGGAGTCGATCTCGGGTGGGGAGGGAGGCCACTGCCTCTGCTTGCCACTGAGCTAGAGCTCAGTTCTCTCCGTTGGTGGTGTTGTACCACCGTCGGACATCAGAAGACCTGTCGGTGATGACTGATGACCTAGCCAAAAACACTAGTAGAAAAAGGACTTTTGGTCCGGAGTACTGTTTTGCCATTAGCCCCGGTTCAGGCAAAAACCGGGACCAGTGCCTGGCACTGGTCCCGGTTCGAGCTGCCAGGGCCCCGTGGGGCATGGTCCCGGTTCGGTTGGGGGCATTGGTCCCGGTTCATGCCAAGAACCGGGACCAAAGCTCCAGAGCCGGACCACGTGGCATGCCGCGGAGCTTTGGTCCCGGTTCGTGCCAAGAACCGGGACCAATACCCCTCCCCTGCCTATATATTGTTGCCCCCACCCCCCTCTCTCCTCTGTTTTTTTTTCCTGGATTGGTGGGAAGTGGGGGTGCTAGTTTTTTTTCTCTTTGCCACGCACAAGATGTGTTCGATGAAATGCCCGACCCGCACCGAGGTTAGCAACTTTATCCTTTTCGTCTGTAATTGATACAGAAATATTGCACGTGTCGATGTACGGTGGTCATTTCACTATTCAAGATGTTATTGTAATGGTATTTGATAAACTTAATTATATATATGATGCAGATGGATGCACGGATGCGATGGATGTACGGCGAACGACGCAGTTCCGAGTTTATTGCAGGCCTGCATAAATTTCTCGATGTGGCTGAGGCAAACAAAGTGAATAATTTTATGCCTTGTCCATGTGAGAAGTGT
Organism: Poa pratensis; assembly: GCA_947311845.1. NCBI lineage: Eukaryota > Viridiplantae > Streptophyta > Magnoliopsida > Poales > Poaceae > Poa > Poa pratensis. The sequence goes on from CAMZMU010000107.1 coordinate 23,692,903, forward strand.
CGGAACGTCAGGGAGTACTCTGACCCGAGAACCATTCAAGACCACGTGATTCGGAAAGGTTTCATGCCCAGCTATAATTGTTGGACCAAGCACGGAGAAAGAGGGGTTACGATGGAAGACAATGAAGAAGAGGAGGATGATGACAACTATCCTATGTTCCCTGAGGAATGCGGTGATACTGTTATGGAAGACGTTGAAGAAGAAAGAGGTGAACATCGGGCATCAGATGAGCCCGCTGATGGTCTTGGTGGGGTCATTTCTGATGCAAAGCGAGAATGCGATACAGAAAAGGAGAAGCTAAAGTTGGAGGCCATGCTTGAGGATCACAAAAAGTTGCTGTACCCAAACTGCGAAGATGGCAGCACAAAGCTCGGTACCACACTGGAACTGCTGAAATGGAAGGCAGAGACTGGTTGTTCTGACAAGGGATTTGAGAAGTTACTGAAAATAATGAAGCCGAAGCTTCCAAAGGATAACGAATTGCCCGAGACTACATACGAAGCAAAGAAGGCTATCTGCCCTCTAGGATTAGATGTGCAGAAGATACATGCATGCATTAATGACTGCATCCTGTACCGCGGTGAGTACGAGAACATGGATAAATGCCCGGTATGCAATGCACTGCGGTACAAGATAAGACAAGATGACCCTGGTGATGTTGAGGGCGATGACGAGCCCCCCCGGAAGAGGGTTCCTGCTAAGGTGATGTGGTATGCTCCTATAATACCACGGTTGAAACGTCTGTTCAGAAACAAAGAGCATGCCAGGTTGTTGCGATGGCACAAAGAAGAGCGTAAGAAAGACGGGAAGTTGAGACACCCCGCCGATGGGTCCCAGTGGAGAAAAATCGACAGAGAGTTCCCGACATTTTCAGATGACGCAAGGAACTTAAGATTTGGTCTAAGTACAGATGGCTTTAATCCTTTTGGGGAGCAGAGCTCCAGTCATAGCACTTGGCCCGTGACTCTATGTATCTACAACCTTCCTCCTTGGTTGTGCATGAAGCGGAAGTTCATTATGATGCCAGTGCTCATCCAAGGCCCGAAGCAACCCGGCAACGACATTGATGTGTACCTACGGCCATTAGTTGATGAACTTTTGCAGTTGTGGTCCGAACCAGGTGTACGTGTGTGGGATGAGCACAAACAACAGGAATTTGACCTACGAGCGTTGCTGTTCGTAACCATCAATGATTGGCCTGCTCTTAGTAACATTTCAGGACAGTCAAACAAGGGATACAATGCATGCACGCACTGTTTAGATAAGACTGAAAGTATACATTTGGGAAACAAGAATGTGTACCTGGGGCATCGTCGATTTCTTCCGAACGGTCATGCCGTAAGAAAGCCCGGCAAGCATTTCAACGGTGAGGCAGATCGCCGGAAGAAGCCTAACCTCCCTGATGGTGATGTTATATATGACATGGTCAAGGATTTAGAAGTAATCTTTGGAAAGGGTCCTGGCAGTCTATCTGTTCCGAATGACGCTGACAACCACGTACCCATATGGAAGAAGTGCTCTATATTCTGGGAGCTACCCTATTGGAAAGTCCTAGAGGTCCGGTCTTCAATCGACGTGATGCACGTGACGAAGAATCTTTGCGTGAACCTGCTAGGCTTCCTGGGCGTGTATGGGAAGACAAAAGATACACCGGAAGCACGGGCAGACCAGCAACGTATGAAAGACCCATACAACAAGCAGACGGATAAAGGGCGTAAATACTTAAGCAGATACGCTCTTACCAAAGCAGAGAAGGAAATCTTTTTTGAATGCCTGAGCAGTATCAAGGTCCCGGCTGGCTTCTCGTCAAATATAAAGGGAATAATAAATATGGCAAAGAAAAAATTCCAGAACCTGAAGTCTCATGATTGCCACGTGATTATGACGCAGTTGCTTCCGGTTGCATTGAGGGGGCTTCTACCGGAAAATGTTCGAGTACCCATTGTGAAGCTATGTGCATTCCTCAATGCAATATCTCAGAAGGTCATCGATCCAGTAACTCTACCAAGTTTACAGAAGGCTGTGGTCCAATGTCTTGTCAGCTTCGAGTTGGTGTTCCCCCCATCATTCTTCAATATTATGACGCATCTCCTGGTTCACCTACGCGACGAGATTGCCATTCTCGGTCCTGTATTTCTACACAATATGTTCCCCTTCGAGAGGTTCATGGGAGTCTTGAAGAAATATGTTCATAACCGTGCTAGGCCAGAAGGAAGCATCTCAAGGGGCTATGGAACAGAAGAGGTCATTGAGTTCTGTGTTGACTTTATTCCTGACCTTAAGCCGATTGGTGTTCCTGAATCGCGGCATGAGGGGAGACTGAGTGGAAAAGGCACGCTAGGAAAGAAAGCACTGATATGTAGGGACGGGCATTCTTTAACTCAAGCACACTACACAGTTCTACAAAGTTCCACCTTCGTGGCTCCGTATATCGAGGAACACAAGAATTATGTACGCTCCAAGAACCCGGGGAAGGATGACTCCTGGATTAAAGAAAAACACATGGAGACCTTCGGCAGTTGGTTGCGATTACAGCTCATGAATGACACCACTGTCGGAGATCAGCTCTACTTGTTGGCCGCGTCACCATCTTCGACTGTATTGAATTTCCAAGGGTACGAGATAAATGGGAATACATTTTACACGATCGCCCAAGATAAAAAGAGCACCAACCAGAACAGTGGTGTCCGCTTGATGCAACAAACGACGATGGGCAAAAGGACACATACTATGGTCGCATAGAGGAGATATGGGAACTTGACTATGGACCTACTTTTAAGGTCCCTTTGTTTCGGTGCAGTTGGGTCAACATGAATGGAGAAGGGATAAAGGTAGACCAGCTGTACGGGATGACAACAGTGGATCTCAAGAATCTTGGTTGTTACAAGAACGAACCATTCGTCCTAGCCAATGATGTGGCTCAGGTTTTCTATGTGAAGGACATGTCCTCCAGACCGAAAAAAAGAAAAAACAAGCAAACGAATACCGAAAAAAAGAAAAAACAAGCAAACGAATACGATGAGCCAAAGCGTCACGTAGTTCTTTCAGGGAAAAGAAACATCGTGGGAGTCGAGGACAAGACAGACATGTCAGCAGATTATGATAAGTTTGATGAAATTCCGCCCTTCACAGTGAGAACTGACCCAAGCATCCCGTTAAATAATGAAGATGCTCCATGGTTACGGCTGAAGCGATCATAGGCCAGGGACATACGCGAAGAAGGGTTCATGGCTTTTATGTAAATCAATGTAATGTATTAAACCTTTATGTGATGTGTAGTAATGTATTAAACCTTTATGTGGTGAAACACGCGTGGTAGGTGGTTGTCGGCTCCCACACCTCCCGTGGGAACCTCTCAAACCTCAGCTTCGACCGTCCAAACACAGTTCCCCCTGCATACAGCCCGACGGTGGCTCGTGAGTTTGAGCGCCACTTCGATCCAAGCAGCGGTAAGACGTCTCTGATGATCTACAACCGTCCGGCAAGACGTCTCTGATGATCTGCAACCGTTTGGAACGGTCGCAGGTCATCAGAGACGTCTTGCCACTGGTTGCCCAAAGATGCCTCTCCGAGTGACGCTGGAATGTTTTGTGTTTGAGCACCACTTCGATCCAAGCAGCGGCAAGACGTCTCTGATGATCTACAACCGTCCGGCAACACATCTCTGATGATCTGCAACCGTTTGGAACGGTCGCAGGTCATCAGAGACGTCTTGCCGCTGGTTGCCCAAAGATGCCTCTCCGAGTGACGCTGGAATGTTTTGTGTGAGTGAGTAACTTGTCTGAGGAGGGCGGTTATATATAGGGTACGTGTGCTTCTTTAGTCCCGGTTGGTAACACCAACCGGGTCATGTGGCTCACGAAGTGGTCGTGATACTGCTGATCCAACAGCTCACAATCCCTCAAAAGAAACACACCCCTGATCCAACGTCTCACAAGCGCTTGAAAGAAACACACGATCCGTGTGCTTCTTTAGTCCCGGTTGGTAACACCAACCGGGTCATGTGGCTCACGAAGTGGTCGTGATACTGCTGATCCAACAGCTCACAATCCCTCAAAAGAAACACACCCCTGATCCAACGGCTCACAAGCGATTGAAAGAAACACACGATCTGTGTGCTTCTTTAGTCCCGGTTGGTAACACCAACCGGGACTAAAGACGGGCTTTGCGGTCACGACACGTGTCCTCCCCCAGCGCTTTCCTGGGCACCTGTCCTCCCCCAGCGCTGCCCTGGAGGTCTTTATATATTGTCGCCGACGGGGTAAACCCTAATCCACCATTCCTAGCCACGAACGCATCGTCTCCACGAGATGGATCCGCCACGCCCGCCGCAGCGCCTTCTGGACGAGGTCGAGCGTGCTCGGCAGAGCGCGCTTGGGCGCAACCGCGGGAGTCTATCCCGCCGTATGCCCACGAGCCCGGCGTGGAGAGGAATGCCCAGCTACCGGCCTCCTGCTCCACCAGGTGCCGCCGCACCTCCACCTGGCGCCGCTGCACCTCCACCAGGCGCCGCCGCTCCTCCCGCGGAGGAGGAGGAGGACGACGACTTCGACTGGAGCGACGACGGGGAAGAAGGTTGTGGGTTGCAGATACAGGAGGCCATGGAAGCCTCCTTCCAGTCTGTCCGCGACTACCCTGTCCAGCGAGCCAAGACTTCCTACCAGCTCAAGGCGAAGGAGGCTTCCGATCTGGATTGGGCGCTGAAAGACTCATCCTCCATGGATCTTGCCCTCCGCCGCAAACGTGCGCGCGAGAACCGGGCGGCCGCCCACGGGGCTGGCTCCTCCCGCCGTTCCCCCTAATCCTACGGCCTTCGAGCCAGCAAGTCCGTTTATGTAGAATAATGTTGGTGATGTTGGATCAGGGGTGTGTTTCTTTCAAGCGCTTGTGAGACGTTGTATCATGTGTAATAATGTATTAAACCTTTTATGTAATGCATTAAGATAAATGAATTAATAATTTTTATCTGCTTTCTTCTGCATTTTACAACACCAAACATTCATCTTACAAATATAGGTTTTCTGAAATTGTTCTGCATTTACTTCTGCTTGCCATGGGATTTTACAACACCAAAAATAGAATTAACTGAATTAATAATTATTATTACTTAATCATAAATCTTACTTAATCAATTTTTATCGATTTATACGTATTATTGAAAATGACAATAATAATGTAAAATTGATTTTGGATTATTTATACAAATTCAAACACTTTTCATGTTGAAAGTTTTGTCAATTCAAAATATGCAATAAAGTTAATGCATTTTTAATTGAAAATGGCAAAATGGTTAATAGTTTGTATAGTTAGAATAATTATTTTAGAAAACAGAAAATGGTTTTGGATTATTTATTCAAATTTAATAACTTTTCATGTTGAAAGTCTTTTCAGATTCAAAACCATTTGAAATTCATATCCAAACACCTAAATAAGAAAAAAAAAAGGCGGGAACAAAATTTCAGAACTGAAAAGTTCGAAATAATTTTGAAAAATGACTCTTTGGTCCCGGTTTCTACCAAGAACCGGGACCAATGAGTCCGTGGATCCCGCGCTTGATCTGCCCACTCATTGGTCCCGGTTGGTGGAAAGAACCGGGACCAAAGAGGCATTGGTCCCGGTTCTTTCCAGCAACCGGGACCAATGAGGTCTGCTACTTAACTGCCTGCCTTCTCCTTCCCCAATTCATTGCAGAAACGCCTAAGTCCCCGGAGAAGAAGAAGGAGCCCGTGCCGCCGCGCCCGCACGCCGTCAGGCTGCCCAACCTCGCCCTCGACGCCGGTGCCCTCGACGCCCGCGCCGCCCGCGCCGCCCGTGCTGCAGAGAGGAAGAGGCCCTCCGATCCCCAACTCTGGCCGCCGCGTGTCGAGCAAGCCGTCGTCGCCGTTCGGTCTTCCCCGACCTAACCGTCCATCTCATCACTCTCAGGGTGAGCTCCTGGTCCTTCCCGACCTTCCCTTTCTCTTCCTCGTGCCCCGTAGCTCGCTATCGCCGTGCTCCATCGTCCGCCGCCGCGGGAGGTGCTCGCCGGAGCCCTTCCGGCGGTGAATAGATGGCTGCGCCGCCACCAAATGGTAGCGCGCGTCCGCACAAGTCGAACGCGCCAGCCCGCGCAACCCCGCTCGCTCCCGTCCGTCGAGCCCGTGCTCAACCAGAGAGCAGCAGCCATTGCTGACGTCAGCATGATGTCAGCCTCTCTTTTATTTGTGTATGAATTTGTGTATGAAATTAAATGTATGAATTAGAAATTAAATGTATGAATTTGTGTTATGAAATTAAATGTATGAATTAGAATTAGCATTGTGTATGAATTTGTGTATGAAATTAAATGTATGATTTTTTGTATAGGAAAATTTTGTTAGTGTTAGGATTTTTTGTTAGTGTATAGGAAAATTTTGTTAGTGTTAGGATTTTTTGTTAGTGTATAGGAAAATTTTGTTAGTGTATAGGAAAATTTTGTATAGGATTTTTTTGTATAGGAAAATTTTGTTTTGTATAGGAAATAGCATTTTAGGTTAGTGTTAGGATTTTTTTGGTAGAAATAGCATTTTAGGTTAGTGTTAGAATTTTATTGTATAGAAAATAGCATTTTAGGTTAGTGTTAGGATTTTTTTTGTATAGGAAATTACAAATATGTTTGAATCCAAATTTAGATTGTAATCCAAATTTGAATGTTCAAATATGTTTGCATTATATATTTTAGAGTATCTCCAATTAAGAAATAGAGCTTGTTTGCGGGTTTACGATACGAGTTTACGGGTTTACGATACGAGTTTACGGGTTTACGATACGAGTTTACGAGTTTACGGGTTTACGATACGAGTTTACGAGTTTACGGGTTTACGATACGAGTTTACGGGTTTACGATACGAGTTTACGGGTTTACGATATGAGTTTACGAGTTTACGATACGAGTTTACGGGTTTACGATACGAGTTTACGGGTTTACGATACGAGTTTACGGGTTTACGATACGAGTTTACGGGTTTACGATACGAGTTTACGAGTTTACGGGTTTACGATACGGCAGCATATGAAGTTTCTAATTTGTTCTTGCAAATGAGATGATATTGTAGATGTATCTTGACATATGGAACAAGTTACCCAACTAAAGTTTTGTGCATTGTTCTTAATTTGCAGAAACTATGGAACGAGACGAAGATCAGGAAAATATCCTCCAGGATATAATCCGCGGGCCGGAAGATATTGTCGATGTCACCACGGAGTTTTTGAACAACTCCGGTGAGGGAGATGAGTCTCTCAACCGAAGAGACGGCTCCGGTGAGGTAGAACCCGACGGCCGGGGTGAGGGAGAAGTCAGCGAGGGAGAAGCCGACGAGGGAGAAGCCGAAGGCTCCGGTGGAACATTAAACTCCGGCGAGGTGCATATACATATATTAATGAAGCCGAAGATTGTATTAATTAAGTCTCTGATGTCTATATACATATATTAACGCTCTTTCTTCTTTTAGCCCTCCGGATCGAGCAAATCTTCTGTAAGGACAAAACGAGGCCCAGCCAAAAAGTTGGGCGACCAAGAAAGGTACACGATCGAAAGAGTCGCTGAAGACGGCACACCGACTGCTCCCCCTGGTGTTAAAAATAAAATGGTAAAGCAATGCGGAGTTCTTGTTAGGGACTTCATCCCGATCACCGTTCGAGAATGGCATCGGCCAAACGAGAAAGGACAGCTATATGTCAGCGATGAGGGCAAAGAAAGACTTTGGAGAAAGCTCATGGTTAATTTCACCCTGCCGGCGCCAGAGGTGGATTCAGATGAGGAGGATCCAGATGAGGCAGAAAAGATTGCCCGGAAAATCATGGAGCAAAAAGTCAAGGACTGGGCACTTAAGAAGATGGCCGAGCTATTCAAGAACTGGAAGAAAAGATTGAACAAACTGTTTGTCAAGAAAAATAAGACTCCAGACTTCAATAAAGGGTATGAGAAGATAAAGGACTACTGGGAAGAATTTGTGGCGTACAAGAAATCAGAGGAAGCTCTGGAAAAGTCTGCAAAAAATGCGGCAAATGCTGCTCTAAAGATGTACCACCATACTATGGGGCCTGGTGGCTACGCTGGTAGCATGCCTAAGTGGGAGAAACTTGAGGCGGACCTGCTGGCTAATGGGATCACTCCAGAGCCACTCAAGTGGATCGAACGGGCAAGAAATTGGTTTTACGGGCATGGGGGCACGTTGGACGCAGAAGGGAAGTGCATATATAACAGAAGACACAAAGATAATCCCCTACTACCCATCCAAGAAATTAGAAAAGCAGTAAAGGATGTTGAAGAGGGACGGTTCATTCCCGATAGAGAGGATGACGAGCTCACACGCGCCCTTGGGAATAAGGAACACGACGGACGGTTACGAGGCGTACCTGGCTCCAAGCCCAAGACAATTGCGATTCCCGAGCACAGGAAGAAATTTCCTGATAGAAGCCATCAGAGGAGAAAGGAAAGGGAGGCAATGGAAGCACGCGCTGCTGCAGACCGGCTGCTTAATATAGAAGAAGAATTAAAGCGCAGAAGGAACAAATTGCCGTGCTTAGCCAGCAAGGTACTAGCGGCCAATCTCAACGGCACATGGTAGAAGCTGCATGCGATGGTACCGGTGGCCCATCGAATCGGAAAAGCAGCGTGGCTTCCACGGAGCTCCAGGATGGTAATGATGATGCAGTGGCTCCACTTCGTCGCTACCCAGTGGATGATATCACGGAGAGCACACCTTGTGAGATGCATGTGAAAGTTTTTAACTTAACCGTGAAGGTGGCGGTCGGCTATGTCGTACCAATTGGACCTAATCCAACTTACCATTTCTCTCCGGTTCCAAATGGCTACGCTGTTGTCGCGGTGGATGAAGTGATGAAAGATTATGAGGAGCTGAAGCTGCAACACCCTGCAGGTGAAGATGGGGAGGTGCTTGAACTTGGAGAAGCCAAGAAAGCGACCATTCTATGGCCAAAGGAATTCATCGTGCTTCCGAACTGGCAGCCAAGGCCATCGACTCCTCACCAGTCTCCAGCGCAACAGTCCTCTTCACCGCCTCAGCATTCTCCAGCGCAACAGTCCTCTTCACCGCCTCACCAGTCTCCAGCGCAGCCGTCTCCGCCGCCGCGTCAGCCGTCTCCGCCGCCGCGTCAGCCGTTTCCGCCCACCGCTCGTACTATGAGGGGTAAGCGATCACCGAAACGTAAAAGGTCGCCCCTCCCAACAGTACCTCATAAGAATCTTCCCATTAGACCTTATGACAGGACTGTAGCGGAAAACGCCGCGGAGGTGGCTGCCTACAATAAGGCTTTTTTTGCACCAAAAAAGCCCGAGCAGAAGCCGGTATACGATGAAAAATCCAAAAAGTGGAGAAAGTCCTTCCTTGAGCAGCCATCCCAGATATCGATGAATCTGCCATCTGACTATGGTCGTGAACTTACTAAGCTAGCACGTGCCCAGTCTGAGCAGAACAAGGGAAGAAGTGCAAAAAGCGGGAAACAAATTGCCCAGCTCGGACAGCAGAAAAATCAATCGGTCCCCCCGCTCATAGTGTGTTCCGATGTCGACAAGGACTTCAGAGTCGCTATGGATAAAGACCTGGAATTATTGGACCCCAGAGCCATAGCTGCTGCTAAAGAACTTGGTGTCACTGTATCTCAGGCCAAGGAACAGGCTACCGCCTTGGGTATGAGCCTTGGTCAACTTTTAGGCTATGAACATGCGCCAATGTTAGAGATGGCACGGAAATATGTCCAAGGGGAGCCTATGGTCAGTAATGAGGAGATGACGGGTCTATCAACACATATGCGAAATCTGCATACCTGGTACCTGGTGCACACATCAAAGAAGGACGCGAAAGAGTGGTTTCCGCTGGACGTTAGAGTGGAGCATTTCTTCAAACGTTACACTATACAGGTTCAACTGACTGAACTGTTCCAGTTATTCCAAAAGCGCGCCCTCGACAAATCTATCCTCTCTTGCTATTGTCTGTAAGTGATTTATTTTCGTAATTAAGTCTCTAGCTCAGCTCGTTCATTGCCTGTATTATATTATCCTGCCTATATATATATCCTTTTGTACGCTATTATGCAGAATGAAGATGCTGGAATGCAAAAGATCTAAAGTTTTTGAGGTTGGGTTCGTTGACCCATATATCGTGAATTCACATACGTTAGTCAATCACCCCAAAGACGTGGAGCATGACCTGACCACCTTTTTAACCATGCAACATTTCTGTACGGAAATACTATTTCCTTACAACTTCAGGTGAGTGTTTCTGTCTTGTACATATTTTTATTTGGCTTTCTCGATGTTAAGTGTAATTGATGAGCTATGCATGTCTGCTTTATGTAAACGTCCGCAGGTTCCACTGGATTCTGCTAAGCATTCAACCTGACAAGTCCACAGTTGAAGTCCACGACTCATTAAGTTGGGACCAAGCGTTGTGGTCCGACATGAAAGAAATGCTCAACAAGTAATTTCAATCATTATCGCATTATATCGCCCTCTTTCGTTCGTTCCCTGATGTCAAGTAATTAATAACTCCTTTGTTCATTTTCTTTGCCAAAGCAGGTGTTGGACAATTTTCAAACAGAAGGTAGAAGGTCCATTCAAAGATGAGCTAACTTATAAAACGGTGGAAAGTCCGCAGCAGCCACCGGGGAGTAATTTATGTGGATTCTACGTTTGCGAGTTCATTCGCGAGTTGACCACTGAGCGGAGAACAACTGCTTTCAGCAAAATGCGGGAGAAGATCGACCCAGAACTGCGCGTAGGAGCAATTCAAGAGGAATTGGCGGGATTTCTGCTTAGGGAGGTCATCGATGAAAGGGGAGAACATTATGCTTCGGACGATGAACAACATATGCCTTGATGGCTTGATCTATCTCCATGTAATTAAATAGTTGTATTCTCGCAAGAGATCGAATATTAATTATATATGCATCAACATGTACTGTGTATATAGTAGAGCGTATAATATGCGTACGGAAACGATGGAGAGCACGTCGGCGATGCGAAGAAGGGGGAGACGACGGAGGCACCGGCGAGAGGGAGAGGGGGCACCGGCGAGAGGGAGAGGAGGCACCGGCGAGAAGGAGAGGGGGCACCGGCGAGAAGGAGAGGGGGCACCGGCGAGAGGGGGCACCGGCGAGAAGGAGAGGGGGCACCGGCGAGAGGGAGAGGGGGCACCGGCGGCGAGAGGGAGACCCTAAACCCTAAATACCAAAAAAAAAAGCACTCATTGGTCCCGGTTCGTAACAAGAACCGGGACCAATGAGTCTCTCCCCACGCCCAGCAGGAACTGGCCACGTGGCCACACATTGGTCCCGGTTCGTGGCCCAACCGGGACTAGCATTAGTCCCGATTGGCCAGTCCCGGTTGGGCAACCGGGACTGATGGCCCAACCGAACCGGGACCATAGGCCCATTTTCTACTAGTGAAAGGTGCTTTTAGCAGTATAAGCAGTGAGGACTTGTTGTACACAGACCTCCGTACAACAAGCGTTGGTATCTTGGTTAATTAATGCAAATAACAATCCTTTTTGTGTTCAATGGCTTTGTCCCATGTGTTCTAAAAAGCAGGTGACTCCCATTTCTAGCCTAGCCTGATGGCAACGAAAAAACATTTCTTCCATTATAAATCATTTACTTTAGGGATGGATCAAAATTTACATCCCGAGAAGATCAGTGGCTAGAAAATACGACCCTCTGACAACAATATATAGCTTTGTACAATAGTTTTTGTCACAACGGCTACACAATCGCTACAATTTTAGTCATATTTGCCAAACGTCACATTCAGACGAGATGTGTAATCGGTCCTGGGATTGCGGCATGGAACACTCTTTTACGACGGTTGGCAAATGGTTCAATTATAGCAAAAATCTATATGAGAATGGTAATTCTAGGTGGACTATGCACATAGCGTTCATGCGTTCAGAAGTGCCATTTGATAATAGCAACAAAAAAAGGAAAGTGAAGGTGCTACTAAAAATTAAAATCTTTGCGTAGTACCTTTGTAAAGATATAATCTTTACCGGGGATAATCTAGCAAGTCCTAATTGGCATGGGAATTTAGAGTATGGGCTTTTATCCTCGTTACAAAACAATTAAGCACTTATTTTTTAACGCAAATTCGTACGTTCTATATGGTACCCGATCATCCAAATGACTTCTAACTTGTAGCCTCTACGTAATGTTGCAAACATTTTGATAACCGGTTAGTGGAATAGATCACAAGTATAGAATTCGCATCAGGGTATGAGGCTCGTTAGCCGTTATCTGATAGCTTTGCCTATATAGAATTTATTTTGTTTTTAATGCTAAGAATTTTACTCATTTGCTGGCCAATTACCGTGTACTTATTTGGTTTGTCGAGAACAAAGATCTATTAGTGGTGGGCTGTACCGGTGAGGGATGTTTTTTATCCATATGCATAGTGTAGATCGGCTCTCAATCGCCTTAGACCATCTCCACCGGCGCGCCCAGCAGCGCCTGTCCGGCATGCATAGTGTAGATCGGCTCTCAATCGCCTTAGAGCATCTCCACCGGCGCGTCCAATAGAGCGTCCGGCAAAGTTGCCGGACAGGCGCTGTTGGGCGCGCCGGCAACGGTTGCCGCCTATTGGGAGCGTCGCGCCCCACCGGTCGCTCCCAATAGGTTTTTCAGAAAGAAAAAAAGAGAGACTTGAATATGGACGAACCGGCGATATTTCACTGAATTTGAAGAACATTTAACAAACTTAAACGAAATTTAACAACCTTAAACATAATTTAACTAAATTTAAACTAAGCCCTAAACCCTATATCTAGCGGCGGCGGAGGAAGGCGCTCGAGAAGGAAGCTAGTCCCGGCGACGATGATCTCTGGCTCGTGAGGAGGAAGTTTCATCTGCGTCGCCGTCGCTGAGGCGTCTGGTTTCGCCCGCGGCGGCTCCGGCCTTGAGGAACGTCTCCATTCCCTCCCACTCCGGATCACCGTCGTCGCCGTCGTCGTCGAGCGTGGTGGGGTTTGATCTAGCGGCGGCGCAGGGAAACCTCGATGGCCGCCTGCATTCCCTCCCACTCCGGCTCACCCAGTCGCCGTCGCTGTCGCTGTCGTCCGCCCCCTCTGCGGGTGCCGGGGCAGGGCCCGGTGCCGGTGCCGCTGGTGCCGGCAAGGGGAGGTCGGGTATCTCGGGTCGGACGACGCGGCCTGGCGTTCTTCATCGGATTGGAGCCACTCTGGCGGTGGCTCGTGCATGCCTCGGGAGGAAGAAGGAGCCGCGGCGCGCCTCAGGCTCCGCATCGATAACGGCGTCCCTGTATGGCGCCGAAATGGAGCAGAAAGGGTCCGCGCGCTGCTCAAACGGCAGGTCCCTCCACTGCCGCTGGATGTACTCGAGGCGGGGCCTGCCGCTCAGCGCCGGCGCCACCGGCACCTTGACGACGTTGCGCACTGATACGTCTCAAACGTATCTATAATTTTTGATGTTCCATGCTTGTTTTATACCAATTGCTACATGTTTTGCATCTACTTTATATCACTTTTATACATTTTTTGAGACTAACCTATTAACAAGATGCCGAAGTGCCAGTTCCTGTTTTCTGCTGTTTTTGTATTCCAGAAAAGCTAGTCTGGAAATATTCTCGGAATTGGACGAAACTACACGGGAGTCCCTATTTTACCAGAACTCATCTGGCGGACCAAAGAGGCAACGGAGAGGAGCCGCGTGGGCCCCACACGTGGCCAGGGCGCGGGCTCCCTCTGCCGCGCCCTGGGGTGGTGTGGGCCCCACGGGCCTCTCCAGCCGCCGCCCTTTCGCCTACTTATTCCTCCCGACGCGAAAACCCTAAGTACCTGAGCAAATATCTACGAAAAGTTCCAGAGACGCCGCCGTCGTCAACCCTAGCTCGGGAGGGTTCAGAACCTCTTCCCGGCACCCTGCCGGAGAGGGGAATCGTCACCGGAGGCTTCTACATCGCCATGCCTGCCTCCGGAGTGATGCGTGAGTAGTTCATCCTTAGACTACGGGTCCATAGCAGTAGCTAGATGGTTGTCTCTCCACTTTGTGCCATCATGTTTAGATCTTGTGAGCTGCCCTACATGATCAAGATCATATTATTGTAATGCTACATGTTGTGTTTGCTGGGATCCGACGAATATTGAATATTATGTCAAGTTGATTATCAATCTATCTTATATGTTATTTAAGATCTTGCATGCTTTCCGTTACTCGTAGATGCTTTGGCCAAGTAGATGCTTGTAACTCCAAGAGAGAGTATTTATGCTAGATTGTGGGTTCATGTCTCCGTTTAACCTGGGACAGTGACAGAAAGTTCTAAGGTTGTGGATGTGCTGTTGCCACTAGGGATAACCTAACGATGCTATGTCCACAGACATATGTGTTTGTTTACATTACGCACTTTACTTAATGCAATTATCCGTTGCTTGCAACTTAATACCAATGGGGAACTCGGATGACAACCCGGCGGTGGATTATTAGTCATAGATGCTGTTGGATAACGATCTATGTATTATGTCGTAATGCCCAATTAAATATCATAGTAGTCAACATGTCATGTATATGCATTGTCATGCGCTCACTATTCGTCAATTGCCCAGCTGTAATTTGTTCACCCAACATGTTAGTTATCTTTTATGGAGAGACACCACTAGTGAACTGTGGACCCCGGTCCATTCTTTTACACTGATTAAACAACCACAAACTGCAAACTGTTCATTTTTCATTCTCTGCAATTTAATACTCATTTTCCACACCATACGTTTAATCCTTTGTTTTCAGCAAGCCAGTGAGATTGACAACCTCACTGTTTCGTTGGGGCAAAGTAGTTTGATTGTGTTGTGTGCAGATTTCACGTCAACAGTCCAGACTCCCATCAACAACACTATTTTTCTGGCGCCGTTGACAACCTTCTGAAGAGTTGCTGCTCCTACTGGTTCGATAACCTTGGTTTCTTTCTGAGGGAAAACTTGCTGCTGACTACATCATACCTTCCTCTTGCGGTCTCCCAACGAACGTGTGTTTCACGTCATCAAGCTATTTTTCTGGCGCCGTTGCCGGGGAGTGGAAGCACTTCGGTTCAGCAGACTCCTATCTCCCCTTCGACGCCTATTTTTCTGGCGCCGTTGCCGGGGAGACAGCAGTCTTCTGCAAGGGGAGTTTCACGCTTCCAATCTCTTTACTTTGTTTTTGTCTTGCTTAGTTTATTTTATATTATCTTGTTTGCTTTCAATTATCAAAAACACACAAAAAAAAAATAGTTACTTGCATTTAGTTTATTTTCGGTTTTGTTTCTTGCTGAGTTATTATGTCTAGCTCTTTACTTGCTATCAATGGGTACTTTCCTTGAAACTAGTCCTATGGCTGAAAACAACATGAGAGAGCTTTATGAAATTTATCTTGAGTTGGGACATGAAGTGTTCGAAGAGAAAATTAAAAAGCCTATGGAACTTTATTTGCATAACAATCATGATAGTAGCAATGTTATTAGCATACATTATTTGAACACCATTATTGCTAATGCCATGGAAAGCTCTAAGCTTGGGGAAGCTGGTTTGACAAAAATGATATTTTTAGTTCTCCAGCTTGGAGGAGGAAGAATGCTATACTTTCGAATGTCATGATTCTATTAAAATATCTCTTTTGATAAATTTGAAGTAAACAATCTCCTTGACTCAGTAAAAGAGGAAATTGCAGAAAGTAAAAATGTGCTCCCTAATGTTATATATGATAATGCTCTTGATGATGGTCCTATATTGCCTAATGATATTTATATACTACTATTGTCAAAAGTGGGTTTGATAACCCCACTTTTTGAGCTTAATAAAAATTATGTGTTTGTAGATCATGAAAAGCATGCTTTATGTGATAGTTATATTGTTGAGTTTGCTCATGATGCTACTGAAAGTTATTATGAGAGAGGAAAATATGGTTGTAAAAGTTTTCATGTACTAAAAACCTCTCTTTATGTTGAAAGTTTTGAAGTTGCATTTGTTTCATCTTTCTATGCTAGTTGCTTTATGCTTCAATAATTTATTTTGTTACAAGATTCCTTTGCATAGGAAGTGGGTTAGACTTAAATGTGTTTGATATTTGCCTCTTGATGCTCTCTTTGTTTTTAACTCTTATTCTTATGAGAGCATCATTAAAATCTTCTAGCCTAGCTAAAAGGCATTAAAGAAAGCGCTTTGGGAGGCAACCCATTATCTTTTATTTTCAGTATTAGTCAAGGAGTTTGTTTACTTCTGTAGCAACTCCTTTGTATCTTTATTTTCTCGCATTGTTGTGCCAAGAGTAGCCTCTAATGATAAGATGATGCTTAATTTTGATTGCTGCGCAGAAACAGATTTTTGCTGTTCACTGTACGAAATTCCTAAAATCACCAGATTGTTAAAAAATCTGAAATTTTTGTGCGTAATCTTTATGAATGTCTGAAACTTTCATTAGTTCAGAGTTTCTCGATCTGAGCGTCGTAAGTGCCTCGAAAAAATTCGTCTTTGCGGACTGTTCTGTTTTAGACAGATTATGCCTTTTTATTTTTCGCATTCTCTCTTTTACTAGTGTTGAGTGAAATTCTTTTTTGGGTGGAAGAGCTTCACATAACATCAGTGGCTGTAGCTAATGTTTAAAGTAACAAATCATATTGCGTCTTTACAGAACATGTGAATTTTTGATTATGCACTAACCCTCTAATGAGATCTACTTTGAGTTTGGTGTGACGGAAGTTTTCAAGGGTCAAGAGAGAAGGATGATATAATAGGATCAAGAAGAGTGAAGAGCTTAAGCTTGGGGAGGCTCCCATGGATCTCCCCAGCATATTTCAAGAAGACTCAAGCGTCTAAGCTTGGGGATGCCCAAGGCATCCCCTTCTTCATCGTCAAAATTATCAGGTCATCTCTAGTGAAACTATATTTTAATTCTTTCACATCATATGTGCTTTTCTTGGAGCGTCTGTGTGCTTTTTATTTTCAGTATTGCATTTTATTTTCAATAAAGCTTGACTGGACCCTAGCATTCTTGATTGGGAGAGAGACACGCTCCGCTTTTTCATGAGAATACTCCTATTCTTCACTTATATTTGTTGAGTATTCATATCTAGCGCTGTTCAGCTTTTAGCTCTTGTTTTCATGTATCTCTTGTCAGAGCTATTAGCTTTCTTTTGTAGAAAGTACTCTCTTGCTTCACTTATATTTGTTTGGAGAGTTGATGAAATAAATTGATTGGTGTTTGGTTGGTTCAGAAAATGTTGCATGTGGTAATTGGTATAAGGAAAAACTTGCTTAATCTTGTAGATCACTAAAATGGATAACTTGATGCTTGTCAATTGTTTTGAGTTAACAAGTAGATCATGATTAAATTGTGCATCACATGAGTTAAGCCTATTAGTGAAGAACTACCGTAAAGCTTGTTGAAAATTTGGTTTGCATCGGTGGTATCTCTAAGGTCTAGATATTTTCTAATAACAGGGTTTGGTTAACAAGGAAGACGGTATGAAGTCTTATAACGTTTGCAATATGTTTGTCATATAAAACTTGGTGTACGGGTTGATATTCTTGTTTGCTTACATAACCTTGCTAGCCTAAACTCTGTACTGAGAGGGAATGCTTCTCGTGCATCCAAATCCTTGAGCCAAAATCCATGCCATTTGTGTCCACCATAACTACCTATATGTGGTATTTCCTTGCCACTCCAAGTAAATTTTTCATGTGCTACCTTTAAATTATTCAAAATGTTATTATTCCCTTTTTGTGTCAATGTTTACTAGCTCATGAGGAATTAGTGTGGTTATTCTTTATTCTATTTGTCGAGTGGACTTTTACACCTGGACTAGTGGCATATACATCCGCTTATCCAATAACTTGCAAAAAGAGCTGGCAACGGGGTGCCCAGTCCCAATTAATTACAACTTTAACCAATTAATTCTCTTCACACTTTTGCCCTGATTCATCAGTAAGCAATGACAAACAGTGAAATACCTGAATGTGTGTAAACCAAAGAGAAAGAGGGATGATCTGCCTTGCTGGTAGAAATAACGTCCTTCATGGGAGCCGCTCTTAAAAGTCCGTTCGACAGGTAGAATACTGTTCTCACCCGCTACCATTCGTTGACAATTAACAAACACCTCTCAAAAATAGATACTCCTCCATGGTATGTGATTGATGGAAGGCACCCGAGGATTCGGTTAGCCATGGCTTGTGTTAGCAAGGTTGGGAGGAGTATCAAATATTTTATGCAATCTCTATATGCTTTCAAAAACCTAAAAGCTCTAGCACATGATTTAATCCCTGCTTCCCTCTGCGAAGGGCCTTTCTTTTACTTTTATGTTGAGTCAGTTTTCCTATTCTTTCTGTCTTCCACAAGCAAACACTAGTGTCAACTTTGTTACAACATGCGTTATATGCAATGTATTGGACTTGTTATACTACTTTGTGTTGACAATATCCATGAGATAAATATGTTGAAAGTTGAAGCAAATGCTGAAACTAAATTCTTCCTTTGTGTTGATTAAATACCTTTTATTAGAAACTATTGCTTTATGAGTTAACACTTATGCAAAACTGTTTGATGCTTGTCTCGAAAGTACTATTCATGAAAACGTTTAGCTTGTGTGATTCATTGTTTACTCATTATCTATTTGATAGCAAATTATAGACCATTGACTTGGATCACTTCATTCATTTACATGTGCCTTGCAATATTATATGATCAAGATTATGATAGTAGCATGTCACCTCAAAAATTATTTTTTTTATCGTTTACCTACTCGAGGACGAGTAGGAACTAAGCTTGGGGATGCTGATACGTCTCAAACGTATCTATAATTTTTGATGTTCCATGCTTGTTTTATACCAATTGCTACATGTTTTGCATCTACTTTATATCACTTTTATACATTTTTTGGGACTAACCTATTAACAAGATGCCGAAGTGCCAGTTCCTGTTTTCTGCTGTTTTTGTATTCCAGAAAAGCTAGTCTGGAAATATTCTCGGAATTGGACGAAACTACACGGGGTCCCTATTTTCCAGAACCACTGACCAAGAGGCACGGAGAGGAGCCCAGGGCCCCACACGCCAGGGCGCGGGCCCCCCTCTGCCGCGCCCTGGGTGGTGTGGGCCCCGGGGGTCTCCAGCCGCCGCCCTTTCGCCTACTTATTCCCCCGACGCGAAAACCCTAAGTACCTGAGCAAATATCCACGAAAAGTTCCAGAGACGCCGCCGTCGTCAACCCTAGCTCGGGAGGGTTCAGAACCTCTTCCCGGCACCCTGCCGGAGAGGGGAATCGTCACCGGAGGCTTCTACATCGCCATGCCTGCCTCCGGAGTGATGCGTGAGTAGTTCATCCTTGGACTACGGGTCCATAGCAGTAGCTAGATGGTTGTCTCTCCACTTTGTGCCATCATGTTTAGATCTTGTGAGCTGCCCTACATGATCAAGATCATATTATTGTAATGCTACATGTTGTGTTTGCTGGGATCCGATGAATATTGAATATTATGTCAAGTTGATTATCAATCTATCTTATATGTTATTTAAGATCTTGCATGCTTTCCGTTACTCGTAGATGCTTTGGCCAAGTAGATGCTTGTAACTCCAAGAGAGAGTATTTATGCTAGATAGTGGGTTCATGTCTCCGTTTAACCTGGGACAGTGACAGAAAGTTCTAAGGTTGTGGATGTGCTGTTGCCACTAGGGATAACCTAACGATGCTATGTCCACGGACATATGTGTTTGTTTACATTACGCACTTTACTTAATGCAATTATCCGTTGCTTGCAACTTAATACCAATGGGGACTCGGATGACAACCCGGCGGTGGATTATTAGTCATAGATGCTGTTGGATAACGATCTATGTATTATGTCGTAATGCCCAATTAAATATCATAGTAGTCAACATGTCATGTATATGCATTGTCATGCGCTCACTATTCGTCAATTGCCCAGCTGTAATTTGTTCACCCAACATGTTAGTTATCTTTTATGGAGAGACACCACTAGTGAACTGTGGACCCCGGTCCATTCTTTTACACTGATTAAACAACCACAAACTGCAAACTGTTCCTTTTTCATTCTCTGCAATTTAATACTCATTTTCCACACCATACGTTTAATCCTTTGTTTTCAGCAAGCCAGTGAGATTGACAACCTCACTGTTTCGTTGGGGCAAAGTAGTTTGATTGTGTTGTGTGCAGATTCCACGTCAACAGTCCAGACTCCCATCAACAACACTATTTTTCTGGCGCCGTTGACAACCTTCTGAAGAGTTGCTGCTCCTACTGGTTCGATAACCTTGGTTTCTTTCTGAGGGAAAACTTGCTGCTGACTACATCATACCTTCCTCTTGGGGTCTCCCAACGAACGTGTGTTTCACGTCATCATGCACCCACCCGGTGGGAGCGCAAAGCCGTCTGGCACCGGTATGTTGTGCCGGCGGTAGACCTCCACCTCCTCCTCTGACAGCGTCGGCGCAGGGAGCACGGCGCGGGAAGAGCTGCCCGCGCCTGGTGGTGGTGCTCGGGACGAACTGCCCTGCTCGGGGCGGCGGTGCGGCTTGAAGAGGTCCGCCTCGCGCTACGCTGCGAGGCGGCGCGCCTAGGACACGTTCCACTCCTCCTCCTCGCGACGCATCTCGTGGGCGAACGCCTGGTTCATCATCCGGTCCTCCTGGAGGAGGCGTTGCTGCTCGAGGTGCTCTTGGCGGCGCTCGGGTGTCATGGCGGTCCTGGCGGCGTTGGAGCGCTTGCGCCGAGCACGACGATCCGCGGCCATCTGCTGGCGGCGGATGCCCTCGTCGGCGCTCTACTCCGGTCGCGGCTTGCTGCTGCCTGGCATGGTGGCTAGGGTTTCTATGGGAGATGCGAGTTTGAGAAGTGTTGTGTGGAGAGGAGAGGCGCGCCGGGCGCCGTTTTAAAGCCAGCGGGGAGCAGAGGATGCCGGTCGCCTCATTAACGCCGCCCACCGGTACGTCTGCCACGAGCATTGACGCCGACGACGCGTGCGCGCCACCGCCTGACCTTCCAGTGCTGCGCTCGACGCGTCGCGTCGTCTGCGCCCGCCAGGGAAACCACTGCGTCATTAAAACGGGCATATCTACCACAATAAATCCCCTGGTTGTGCGGCTGACGCGTCGGGCCCGCACGTCGGGTTTGAACGAGGCGCGTGTTGCCGCAGTTGCCGGCACGCCTGGTTACGTCCCTAAAACCTGGGCGCGAAGCGGGGTTGCCGGACGTTCTTTCGGGACGTGCCGGCAATTTTTTTCGTACTGGGCGCGCCCAAAACGTTGATTGGGAGCGTCGATTGGGAGCGGAGTTGGGCGCGCCGGTGGAGATGCTCGTTGCTATGAGTGCATTCTTGTATTGTGCCTATTTGTTTTCACTTTTGTTTCAACGGTAATGGTTGTGTGCATTCTATTTATGGAGTGTATCAGCACAACACAAACTTATGAGTTTAATAAAGCGTCTTCTATGAAAAAACTAGATGATACCCCGCGCGTTGCTGCGGGGCGATTTGGTTAAAAAGTTTGTTATTGATAAGGAGCATATGTAAAAATGATGATTATTAATAAATTATTGTGCCAACCATTCAATTTTGTTGCAACAAAAAATAACATGTTCTAAAAATAATTTCTTGGATTAAAAATGTGTTATCTCAGCACAAACCATAGTACTATATAATAGGAGTGTACCAAAGAAAATTTGAACATTGTGAAAATCAAGCGCGTCAATAAGTTACAGATGCCTGTTTAGTCACATATAATTGTTTCATCATTATAATTTATTGGATGCACATGTGAAGTGAACCAATCCTTGCAATGAGTAGCTACACAATAAAAAATACCTTTCTCGATGATCGGTAACTGTAAGTATGCAAGTGAACTGCCCTTTCATTTAATGAACATGAACACAGATTGAGCCAATGGATAATACAAACAAAGCGGGTCCTTTGAACTCAGGTTGGAGTTTTTTTTTTTTTTTTTGAGATTAACTCAGGTTGGAGTTGGTCAACCGAAAAATGCATAGATCGGTATTGTATCGCAGAAGCTGATGAAAGAGAAACTTCTCCTCATTGTCAATCCACGCGATGCTTCCACTGCTAGAAAACAACAACACAGAAAACAACAAAGCCAAGTACTCATTCATCTCCATGGAAAACTTTGTCTTCGTAGGTATAGTGGAAATCCATGACTCGTCATGTCATTTTCGTTCAAGTGTAATCCCTAACCGTGAACATATATGACTTCATCTAGCCTGCAAGAAGAATGCAAGGTCATGAATCGAGCACAACCAAAAAAGAACCTATGGACTGCAGCAAGCAAAGGCATGGCATTATGGCAACGACATATTGAACACGTAGATACCTCCATGTGCGATGGAAGGTAATGCACCAAGATACTGAAATCTAATCAACGTGTAGGTTAAGCAAAACTAATAAGTAATGGAGAACACAAAGGTACTGCAATCAAATCAATGGCTAGGTTAAGCCAAATCAAGAAGTAATGGAGAACATCCTGAGTACTGCAGGTCTGCAGGAAAGATGTGTAACAAATTGACTATCGGCCAGTGGCCTCCATATCTTCTGAGGAACTTCTGAGTATGGCAGGCCGATTCTGCTCTCGCACGTTCAACAGCAATAAGCCAATGCATAGAATCCAAATCCTCTATAGAAGAAGGCAGTTTGGCCGCACCTTGTACTACTCATTGTCCAGCGGGAGATCAATTAACCACGTACCTGGTCCAAATGCCTAAAAAACGATCAAAGATTCCTAGCTCAAACATTTTGGTTGTTGATCAAAGATTATCCCTGGCCTGCCGCCGCGGCTCTGCTCAAGGCTGCAATGCTCATTATCTGCGAGGGCTTAAGAGGATATGGTGTGAAGTGAAGTGAAGATGAAGAGAGGGAGACGGAGTGGCTAGCCAAGCAGCGCCATGAGCCATGTGGGTGTGGCAGACACATACCATACTGAAAGAAGCGATGCGAACTTTATAGGGCTGAGATGGAGCTTGACACTTTATATGGACAAAAAAATCTGAGCCAATCTCCTCATATGCCTCAACCATTTTCGTGTAATTATTTCTCCGGGAGATGATGGGGAAGAGGAAGAGAATACGCCACCACGAAGATCATGGGGAAGAGGAAGCACCAATGGTCGCCGATGCACAGGCGGCTAATGAGATCAGCGAAGGTAATGGGCTGTATGTAGGATGGAGTAATGGGCTGTTACGTATGGGCTGAAATATTGGGTTGCATGTAGACTGGTCGGTAGTCTAGCAGATATTAGCGAACGTCGAACGGAACGGAACTGAACCGAACGGAACGACATTTTCTTGGCTGAGTTGGCAGATCTGCTGACGTGGATAGGCTGCATGTTGAGAGAAATAGATAGTGGGGATGAACTATCTATACTTCTTATAAAGCAAAACCCCACTAAGTGTAGTTAATATTTTTTTATCTCTACATGCAAGCTATCCACATCATCCACTTTCTTAGCCAATCAATTGTCCATGGCATCTCCATTAATATTTATTAATCTTTACATGAAAACTCTACATTATTCATTTCTTTAACCATCTAATTATCCATATTAATAATTTATAGTACACACTCTTCATGTCGATTAAATTTAGTATTCGACTATGACAAGTTGAATTTTGCATACTATTTTAGAAAATTTATTATACCGTACCTATTATATATTTTTATTTACACAATATAATTTATAAAGGGATTCCCGCTGCAACGCGCGGGGTATTTTTCTAGTTTAGTTATATAGGATATGTCACTGCATACGTTGTCCGTTTGCTTACCCTCGTCGTTTCCAGTCAAGCGGTCAAAGTCAGCTCTCTCTCTCTCTCCCGCCACGGTTTGGCACCGGTCAAAGTACTCGATTAGACACTGTTCACCTCACCACACAAATGTGGCCTTCATACGTACCTTCTTCACAGGCATGCCGTGGGACTGGGAGGAACAGTACGCACAAAGGCAGAATTTTTTTTTAAACGGCAAGAAAGGCTTTTTACGCCTGCAACATCTGAACTCATGAACAAGGCATACATAGGTACACTGAACGCAGATAAACTTCTGGGTAGCTAGCTTAGGCCGAAGATTGTAGAGGTCTTAAAGATGAGCAAACATCTGATGCGCCGCAATGTTAACTTTGTTTGATATATTTTCTTCTTTGGAATCTGACTTTTATTTGTCGGTTTTGCATCACCATTTGTGCGCCCTATCAGTTGTACGTGTGATTGCAACTAATTTTTTTGAGTTGCAAGTGGATTAACAACTGAGATTTTTAAGTTGCGGATTGGTTGCAACCAATTGGTTCACGTTGAAAAAATATATTCAAAAGTAAATAATTTCTCACGTGATACATAATCTTGGGGATAACATCCCTTAAATAATGAGAACTGATTAATTAAGCTACTTCTCAGTTAAATGAGAATTAGCCACACCCTATATATGTAAGCAAGAGTATGCCTGACAAAACCGCAAGATATATTGACCGATCGGATCCCTGGAAGTTGTTGACTAGTCTCATGTAGCATAACTTTATTAACTAAAACAATTAACCCTCATAAGTCAGATATTAATTTGAGCATTCGTTTTATAGTAATTCAGATGCTACTCCCTCCGTTTAGGTGTATAGGGCCTCTACCAAAAGGCACCGCGACCAAAGCAGATGATGACTGGTTATATTACTCCCCAATCAGCGATTAAATAGGCACGATACATTAATTAGCCTATTAACTAGCCAAGCCATGCATTGGTCAAACCGTATCGTACCACCTATTAGGAGCAATTAGAGGAGGAGAGAGAGGGCCTGCAACTTCCAATTAATTAGGCTAATTAATGTTTGGGGCCTTATTTCTGCCTAGTTTGTGAACAAATATATTTTCACAAGAGGCCCTATACACCTAAACGGAGGGAGTACTAAATATGGGCAAAACAATTGACATGTTGGCATGTTGCTTAGGGTATGAGAAGATACTTATGCGTCTTGTTGGTTGGCGAACATAGCACACTTAATTCAGCATGGATCATCTTTTGACTGTCTTATTGGAGTGGATAAGACGTTTTGACCATAAAGTTCACATGGATTCACATGAATGACCGGCGGTTAGCCGTCTCATGGATTTTAACGATTTGATTTTAGTGATCGGAGCACAATGCAATGCTTCCTGTCTAAAAATCTAGTATCGTCGAATGTCGGTGCCCAAAGCTCCAAACACAGGACAAGACTAACAATTAAGTAGTGTAGCAAACAAGTTATAGACAAATGTGACGAAATTTCAACATTTTCAAATTGTGTATTGTTCACATATCTAGAGCAATCATTTGTCATTTTTGCCTTGCCTGAAATATAACGAATTTTGGATTAAATTTTTGCACACTTATAGATTATATTATTATCTACATCTATTTTTCTGATGTTTTGAAACTTCAAAATTCGAATTTGAGCGTTTGAAAATACCGAGCTCCATGGAGCTCGGCCTCAAAAACACCTCTCTCAAAGTACTTCATGCTACCTACTTATATCATCTCCACTCGTGGCGCCAATAGGCCCTCCCAATAGTTTTTTCTTATTTTTTTCTCCGAATTCAAATATTTTACCACATACAAATCAAATTATCTGAATAGTACATAAAGTTCAAGGCATAAAATAAATATCCACAATAATTAAAAATAACAATATATTGTTCCATATAATTCGAATTTGTTGCCCTGCCACGGCTGTTGTTGCCATTCCCCGGCGTGCCCACAAATGCTCGGCTAGATCATTTTGAAGCTGATGATGAATGCCTTCATCCCTTATCTCTATATGCATGGCGAGGAAATCAGCAAAATCTACTGGCAACAGGTGATCAACATCGGCTAGGGGACCTTGAAAGTCGAACGGAAGAGGATCATTGACTGGATACACGCGTTCACTCTCAATGATCATGTTGTGCATGATCACACATTCATTCATGACCTCTCACATTTGTTCGTTCGACCATAACAGAGCAGAGCACCAGACAATAGCAAACTGCGATTGGAGCACTCCAAAATGCCTGCTCGACATCCTTCCTCACACTCTCTTGTCAGAGCAGGGTACCAGACAACAGCAAACCATGATTGGATCACTTAAAATCGGATTGGAGATTGTCTTGACAAATGTAGCCCACCTTTGATAGATGTTATCGGCTAGGTATTACCCTTTGTCGTACAGGTGGCTATTGATCTCGTAGTTGACTGTTGGAGCATGACCTGCAACAAGCTTCGCAAATACCGGAGAGCGTTGAAGCACGTTGATGCCATTGTGGGATCCTGCCATGTCAAAAAAAGCGTGCCAAATCCATAGTTCATGATCGGCCAAAACTTCAAGTACCACAATGCAATATCCTTCATGGCCCCCTTTGTACAATCCTTGCCAACCAAATGGACAACTCTTCCAGTTCCATTGCATGCAGTCGATGCTTCCTAGCATCGCAGGAAATCCTCTCGCTGCGTACTGTTCCATGGTCTGAGTTGTTTCTTCTTCATTTGGTCCTCTCAAATAGTGCGGGCCAAACACTGCCACCACTGCCCTGCAATATATGTACATTGATTTGATAGTTGTAGACTTCGACATGCACATATAGTCGTCTTGACCATCTGCAGGTGCTCCATATGCAAGCATCCTCATGGCATCAGTGCACTTCTGGATTGATGAGAAACCAGCCATTCCCACGACGTCTTTCTTCAACTTGAACCATGGATCATACTCCCTCACGGCATGCGTGATCTGCAAGCACATGTCGCGGTTCATTCAAAACCTCCGACGAAAATCCTTTCGAGTGAATGTTGGGACTTCGGCAAAGTAATCCGAGGTCAACATGCAATGGCCCTCCATCCCCTGTCTTGGCTTGGTCTTGATCCTCCCAGCATCGAGCCTCCTCGTTTGGAAGCGGCATTGGCGGACTCATCGGTTTGAAGTTGTAGAAGACAAGGAAGAATTGCCAAATTCTCGTCTTTCTCAGGGTGATGGCGGCTTCCTCTTCCATCAACATGTGAGCCATCATCTCATCATCGATATCCATCTGCTGAAATCAAACATAAAAATGAATCACCCATCCGAAAACGGGGCTCCGGGCTACAATTGTGAAAATGATCAGCCTACCAGACGGCCGAACACCTTGCGTGCAAGGTGGGCGCGCGAGGTAGTCGGAGCTCTGTGGCCGGCGAGAGTCGACGAGAGCCGTCGCGGGGAGTCTAGGGAAGAAGGGGGTTGCGATGGTGCGAGATTTCTATGTCCGACGAGCTAGCGTCGCGGAGGACAGAGAGGTGTGAGGCGGCGAGGAGGACGGCGCTCGCGGGTGGAAATGAGGTGGAAGAAGTAAAAGGAAAGGTGTGGTAAAGTTTATGCTACTATGTCAATGGAAAGTTGCAGCTTTTCCATACGCCAGGCTGGGCAAAGGACACATGAATGATATGACAAACCATGGAGCACTGTCCGAGTGTCCGTAACTGTCGAGCTGGCAGTTTGGAGCGCTCGACTAGTCGAGTGACACTGCGAATGTCGTCACACGGCACAGTGCAGCGCATACAAGCGACCATCCATAGTTCCATACGATAGACGTTGGTTGCTAGCTAGAAGCCTAGATGGCTAGAATAATGGTGCTTGCATGAGTTGTCACCCGTGACTCGTAGCACGGACAAGTAGACAACATGCTCATGCACCACCTAAAATCTTCTTTACTCGTACGATTACCTTTCTGGAAGAGCTACTGAGTTGCCCCATGTAAGTGCAAGTTGGGAGGTTGCATTTTCCTAAAGGAATTGACTGACAAGAGTTGCTATGGAGTTTGTCGATAGATTAGCCAAAGGAAACATCGGATGCATGCTCATGGAAACTTGCAACCAGAAATCATCTCAACTTGCTGGTGCTTCATATCTAGGCTAGTTGTATGTAGTTCGCACATATTGAAATACGTACTCGTCACTATGTGCAATTTCTCCATGTGGTGTTGGTGTTTGTTGTATGGTTTTCGTCCGATTTTTCTCCCGTAAATAAACACGGCACATTTCTTAATTACTAGATAAGTCAAAGATTTTGCCTTCGTTTAAAAAAAACTATGTGCAATCTGCAAGCCAGTGGAATAACTCATCATGCAACTGGAGTTTATTTTACCTGCAAAACAATTTCCACTTTCCCTCGCATGAAAAATAAACATGCTCTAGCCCTACTTAGAGCATCTCCTACCAGAACCCCCATATCCCCCTAAATGTCCGGATAGACAGCCCGGACACGACCTAGAACAGAAAACACCTACCCAAATGGAACCCCCAAATTCAGACCAAACGTCTGAACTGTCCGACAATTTTCATACGTAGCCCTTATTGGAGGATTGTGACCGCCCGGACGCGCTCGCACATCGGCTCCGACAGGCCAGACACACCCTAAATCAAACAAAATCGCCCCAAACCTTGTGGATATGGATCTTTCTCCACATATCCGTTCAATCTTTTCTAGCTCCGTCGCCTTTTCGTCCTACCCCTTTCTCCCCTGTATTCTTGCTGCACTTTCCTCGTCCAGGTTTCGGCCGGAAAAAAGCTCCGCAAGTTGAAAAGCGGCGTCCAAATCCAGCCCTCTTCGTATTCAACTATAGAAAAATCAGTTCTACCCGGATTATAAGAAGATAGATTAATTTACACCGGCTTGCAATTTGGCAGGACTCCGTTTTGCAACCCCAGCCCTACTGCCTCGTTTCCAAATTGTCAACTTGTCAGAGTATTATAACTTTGTAATATATTTTTTTGAGGGAAAAAACTTTGTAATATGTTTTTTAAGGGAAAAAATCTTTGTAATATGTAACAGCCTAATTATGGTGCAATCACAAATGGGCCGAATTTGGAGATCCAGTTCACAGCATGTCTACTCAACGTGGTCCATGGGCCGCAAAAACAACCCAAGATAGAACTGCAACTACCGGACAGGAAAAGCGGTACAATCAGTACTGTCACCTCTTCATGTACTGCAAAAACTTTGCGTCTTAACTGTCCCAACTTACATCATTTACCATTTACCATCAAAATATGTGGGCATGGAACATGGACCATGGGAAAGTTTCAGATCAGACCTTTCTTTAAACTTTATAGGGGCCTCCACCGGTGTTTGTTTCTTTGCTCCTCTCTGTCAATCTGGGCTCGCACAGTTGCGAGATCTGTCAAAACCAAATCATGAATAGATCTAGAATCCGATGTTGTTCAACAGTTAACTTTATTCGGTTTACTGGAGACAATGCTTGCAGGAGGATTGCACACAAGCTGCATCTTAAGTAACTCGCAAACAATAATTCTATTTACCACTCGACGCAATTTGGCCATCAAGTGACAATCTTTGCATACAAATTATGTCCTGCTTTACAGCTTACCAGAAAGAAAATTCCTATATGAAAAGGAAGAGCACAAAGGAGTAGTACACGGAGCTAGAAAATTGCAACCCAATTAAAAGATCTTCTGAGCAATGTGCTTTATCGCTTATCAGCACGTAGAAATAATGTATGATACCATTGCTATCGGTCTTGGTCCTTGGCAGTCCAATATGTCTTGACAACGAGCAGGAGCTTCTCCCTGACGAGCGGGCCGTCTTCGTGGTCGACGATATGGCTGTCCCACCTCATCCCGTCGGCGACGCTCTTGATCTTCACCAGCATGTCCACGTCTTCTCTGATGATCACCGTGCCCTCAGGCCGCAGGATCCTGTCCATCTCCAAGAGAATGGTGTCCATCTCACACCTTGCAGAGTTGCAGTTCGGTCAGGCATGGTGAAAGCTGTTTTTCTCTCTCTGCAAATTACAGGGGACTTCTGATGCAAGCTATGTTACCTGTTCTTGTACAGCGTGAAGACTGAATCCGCGTGGATGAGATCGTAGGTCCGTGGGTAAGTGGAGGTGCCCTCGCACCTGCAATGAATTAATGCAACGAGATCGATCAGGAACCGCTCCAAAAGCATGCCACCGACGCACCGCTGTGATCACTGTGGCAGAACAGAAGGACCATGCATGTACGATGGATGTGCCCGGAGGGTACGAGAGGACGACGAACCAGTCCTGGTAGCTTCCGATGAGCCCGCGCTCGTAGATCACGCCGAGTGCGCTGGAGTTCCCCACCACGGCAGGGACCATGTTCATGACCCACAGCGGGTAATTCGCATTCGCCAGTGCCGCCGCGAAACTGCCGAGGCGGGCGTTCATGTCGAGCACGTTGCGGTACCGTCCTTTCTGCTCGAACTGGTTGATCACCGCCCGGTAGTGGCGGACCCTCTTCTTCCACAGCTCGGTGTCCTTCTGGAACGCCTTGGCGGTGACGCCCTTGACGCTGCCTGCCGAGATCCTGGGCGGCACGGCGGTGAGCCTCTGCGGCCATTTCTGCACCGCGCCACCGGCGACCTCGCTCGCGTCCGAGACCTCCGGGAGCGGCGTCACGCAGGCCTCCATCTTGTCGTACCTAAATCAGTTACAGCAATGCAACCTGTAAGCCGAATCAACTATTGGTCAATGATTGATGACTCGATCAGTGTAGTGCTGTAATTATATACCATGCTGCGTCGGGGTTTTTGCTGGAGCAGAAAGGTGGGGACTTGGTGCCGGCCTTCTTCCTGGAAGCCTTGCAGCTGACGTGGTTGGCGGGTTTCTGCCAGACGGCGATGTCGCCGGCCTCCTTGATCTTGGTCCAGCAGAGGCTCCGGGCAACCGCCTCGATGGCCTCCTGCTCGGCGTTCAGATCCTCCTTGCTTCTCTCCCACCCCTTCCAGTACTTCTTCCAGTTGATGGGTGGCCCGGACAGTATCCAGTACCCACCGGGGCGCAGGACGCGGTCAACCTCCATCAGATACAGCCCATCTGCACGTCGACATGCCTTGGTGAGGGGCCAGAGGTGGCATTATTCTGTGTGGACGAGGAGAGCATGGTAGTAAGGGTGTACCGTAGAGGTGCCAGGGATGAGGCAGCGGGAGCAGTGCGCCATGTCGAAGGCGCGCGCCGGGTAGGTGAGGCGGTTGGACGCGAGGACGCCGATCATGGCGGGCACGCCGCGCTCCAGCGCGAACTGCACCTGCGCCTCGTGCGAGTCCCGCGGCGCGAAGGACATGGCCAGGATGTCGCGGGACAGCAGGTACGCGCCCCAGCTCGCCACCTGCACGACGAAGCGTCAGTTCAGCAAACAGGAAAGGAAATAAAGAGAGCGCGACTACTGTTGCTGCTGGTTCTACAGTCAAATGTAGGAATTTCTTTCCTGCGAAATCAATTCAGAGTTCAGACAGCAGGTCGACATTTGTACTGCATGCAACTGATATTACTAAAGTTGAGCGGTGTGGGGATCGGTGAATGTGCGTGAGGGCAGTAGATATTGCAGTTACAAGTGCACTCGGTCAGTTGTGGTACACAGAAAGCAGATTTTTGCTTGTTAGGGAAAATGTATATGCCAGATAGTAGCAAGTCATTGTGAACATTACTGAGAAAATGTCGGTCAGTTGTAGTACACAGAAAGCAGATATTTGCTTATTAGAGGGAAAATGTCTATGCCAGATAGTAGCAAGTCATTGTTAACATTGCTGAGAATAGAATCCACTTCACGTTTCAATGGTGACAGGGTTGCAGACCTGCCAGCGCCTATGATTGTGCCACTATGCATTCGTTGAAAAAAGATCACACTTCTTTGTCAGCAACTCTTTAGCACTGACAGGGGACAAGTCAAGTGACAAGCAGATTTTACAGTTTGCTTGTGGTAGCTCAATTGAGAAAAACCATCACCGGACAAATTCGGTAAATTGGTACGCGGTAGTCCATAGTTGCATAATTCACAGGCTTATCAGTTACCGAATTCAGTAGCATGACTATCTTTACCGAATATGCATTATAAGATCATTTCTAAATTGTGCAATGTGCCAAGTCCTGCCATATAATCTGCTCAACATTCTGCAGTTTATACTCTGTATGTAGTGCTACTACCAGTCGGACCCTTTTGACCCCCGTTGACCAAGAGATATCCCCATTTCTCACGAATCCAAGTGCAAAAGGTAAACAAAAAGTAAGCCAGTGTGGCGCAGTTCATTCGAATCTTGGCAATTGGAGACTTACTCCGCAGCCAGTGTCGAGCGCGGTGCGGATGGAGCCGTCGTGGAGCGGGATGAGCTTCCCAATGTCGTCGATGTACGCATCGGCGCCGTGGGGGAACATGGTCCCGCCGCCGGGGAACCGGAGCTTGTCCCCGTCGACGCGGATCCAGTTCTGGACCGCCTTCTCGACGGTGAGCTCCTTGTGCGGCACGTTGGCGAACCACGCGACGTCGCGGCTGGCCGGCCACGGGAACGGGTTGCGGTACCCGGCCGGCGCCGGCACGAGGCAGCGCAGCCGGTCGCGCCCCGTGGGGCAATGCCGCTCCCGGTACACCAGCCGGTCCCGCGGGTACCGGAGCGACCGCTTCACGTCCTCGCACGGCGTGTACTCCGAGTACTCGGCGGCGCACGCCGGGTACCTCCGTGGCGCCGCGGAGGACGCGGACGAGGCGGCCGTGGCCACGACCGCCGCCGCGTGGTGCGGGGAGAAGTCGAGGGACGGGGTGGAGGGTGTGAGGGTGCTGGTGCAGGAGATGTCGGTGGCGATAGAGACGTTGCGGGAGCTGGGGGAGGAGAAGGGGGAGCCGCCGCCGTGCTGCCAAGCGCCCAGGAGGTAGGAGGCCGAGCAGAGGAGGGCGACGGCGGCGAGAGGCAGGAAGAGGGAGCGCCGGGCGGCGGAGTGGGCGGGGGGTATGTGCAGCTTCGTGGCCGAGCGGACCCCCATTGCCTTCGTCGTCCTGCTTCTGCCCGGAAGAGTGTGCCGTGCTCACTGCTCACTGCTCAGTGTTCTCCCCGGCTTGGTCAGTCAGTGTGGGTCACTCACTGGAGCTGGTAGTATATTGCCGTTAGGTAGTGAGGCGGGGCCGCGGGAGTGAATGAATGGCGCGTTTGATTAGCTCAAGCTCAATGGCGTGTGTTTGATTAGGGAGTGATTACGCAGAGAGCTTTGAAAAAATCACGCACCTTCAAAGCTCTCTGCGTACCCCCAATCCAAACGTGTATGTGTTTTAATTTTGAAGGTGTGATGTACTTCCATCTAATTCTAATTCTGTAAATAAAACCTGAAGAATGTTAAGCCCGTGAAGGCATTGGATCTGGATGCTCATGTCACTTGCTTGCTGCGCACCATCATGACCTTTTGTTATTTGTCTCTACTAGGTATTGAGTATCTCGTTGGTAAGTGCCGGTGACTCTAGCATGGAAACATTCGCTGAGCACAAGTATATATAAATAGTTCCATTAGGCTAGTGGAGTAGTAAATTAGAGCATCTCTCCATCGGCACCCTCGGAATTTTGTCTAGCACCTCCCAAATTATGTCCGCTTTGAGGGTGTCGGTCACTTGTCCGGCCAATCCTGGGTGCTGGCAACACTGGCACCCCAAACGGCCTGCTCTGTCAGTTTTTCTCAATATGTCTAAAACATAGAAAAAGATTGCATAGTCCAATGATAATTTAAACATAGAAAAAATATAGTTATTAGAACAATTTGAATTAAAATTAAAAAGCACAACTAGATCGCTGAACAATAGGCTCGTGTGCTCGGCGCGTCCACAAGTGCGCAACTAGATCACTCTGAAGTTAATCATGAGTTGTTTCAACACGAATCTGAAAATGCATGGCGAGTAATTCGGAGAACTCGGCGGACACGCCCGGCTTGGGTCGGCAAGGGGAGGCTGGTACTCATATGACTTATTGAACACAAGTTAGCATCACGCTCACTCTCGACGATCATGTTGTGCATGATAACACAATCATTTATGATCTCCCACATCTGGTTTAGGGACCAAGAAAGACAAGGACACTTGGCAATCGTAAATCAGGTTTGGAGCACACCAAATGCTCGCTCCACGTCTTTTCGGACACTCTCTTGCTTGACTGCGAAGTGAGAGTTTGCCTCACCAACAGGTTTGCAGATGGTCTTGACAAATCTCGACCAACGAGGATATATGTTATCTGCTAGATAGTATCCCTTGTTATACTCATGGCCGTTGATGACATACTTCCACTCCCGAGTTTAGCCATCAGTAAGTCTCGCAAACACCGCAGGGCGTTACACCACGTTGATGTCATTGTGTGAATCGGCCATGCCAGAAAATACGTGCCAAATCCACATGTCATAATCTGCCACCGATTCAAGTACAACACTACACGCTCCAACATGTTCTCCTTTATACATCCCCTGGCAAGCAAATGGACAATTATTCGATTTCTAATCCATGCAATTGATGCTCCCAAGCATCACTGGAATCATCTCGCTTCACCTTGTGCCGGGAGTCGAGTTGTGTCTCTTGCATTTGGTTCTCTCAGATAGTTTTGTCCGAACGTTGCATTCACCACCCTGCAAAACTTGTATGTGGCTTCAATGGTTGTGGATTTAGTCATACGGAGGTAGTCGTCCAAAGAATCTGAAGAACTTCCATACGCAAAACATCGTATAGCATCATTAAATTACTGAATGGATGAGAATCCAAAAAGTACCAGAACTCTTCCGTGGACTAGTGGTAGCCGTGCATATGCGCATAAGGGCCAGGTCTCGGGTTCGAGTTCTCACTTCTACCTTAATGACAAAGCCGGGGTGGAGTCCGCCTCCGGTCTTGTTATTTTTGAGAATCCAAAAAGTACTCCAGTGTAATCTTTTTTCAGCTCGAAGCAGTCATTGTAGTCCGACAGCCCCGAATCCGCCCCAAGTTTGGAGACTCGCGGCTGACCCGTTCTGTGTGTATGACAAGCGGGGTCCGCCTCTCAGAGTCCGACAGCCCCGAATCCGCCCCAAGTTTGGAGACTCGCTCGGGGGTGCCGGACAGAAAATCGAGTCGGGTCAGACACTTGGGTGTGCCGGTATGACCGTTTTTCATGTCCGGCATACCGATGGGCC
Organism: Poa pratensis; assembly: GCA_947311845.1. Classification (NCBI taxonomy): domain Eukaryota; kingdom Viridiplantae; phylum Streptophyta; class Magnoliopsida; order Poales; family Poaceae; genus Poa; species Poa pratensis. Next base: position 23,727,839 of record CAMZMU010000107.1, read on the forward strand.
TTTCGGGGTACCGGTGGATGTGCTCTTAGGCAGCGTTAACATCAGCTCTGTACACTGTGAGTCTTTATTTTCTTTGGGACTCAGACTAGTTCTTAACATTGCGGAGCCTACGTGTAATTGATATCATTTTGATATTTATATATTTCCTTTATTGGAAAAATAATAATATTTGGGTCTGTGACTCGAGTACCTTGATTTTGACCCCTACCTCAGCTACAGCTCTGAGGGCTGGGTTCCCACACATGGGCCGGTTCTCCTGTCACTACACAGCGCGCACGCATCGTGCACAGCCGCAGTACATATGTACCTTCAACTGCAGGTTGTACTGGTTAGATCTAAGAGCCTGGCAGTAGAAACTCCGGAAGCAGAGTAGATCAGTACCATTGAGCGAGTGCACACGCAATTGCCATTGGCCAGTGCCCGGAGACACAGGACAAAGCTTGAATCGGACGGTAGCCTAGCAGTGAGGCAGTATTTGTCATTTTTAGAGAAAAGTTTTCAGGTCCCGACCGATATTGGAAGGGTGCGAAATGAGAGTAGGCTGACGAGCAGTTGTACAATATGGAGTACTCCTTTTGAAAATAAATCAGTAACATAACTAAGCTCCCAAGAAATGGCGAGCTGTGGTTGCTCGCAGGACATCAGCCGTTCGATCAGCCGTGGACGGTGCAGATGTAGTAGCGTGATACCGACTATAGAATCGGTGTCTTCTCGACCACGGTGGTCAACACAACGCGGCCCACTCTCCTCCACAACCGACCCATCCCCTTGATTCGTCTCATTCCATCCCCGTGTGCTAGCTTCCTCCGCCCGAGCTCGCGTCGGCTACTCTCCCGCCTTCGTCTCCTCCTTCCGTCCACCTCCTGCTCGTCGGCGCAGCGCCGCCCCTCCTCGTGGTGCTCGGCTGCTCCCGCGAGGCGGCCCAGACGACGGCGGCCGCGAGCAGTCGGCTCGGAGGGCCGGCGACCTGGCAGCAAGGAGAAGGGCGGGGGTCGCGGGAGGAGAAGGAGCACGGCGGCGCCGTCGGTCGGCGCGGGCAAAGAGGACCAGGGGGATGCGTCCACGGCCTGCTCCGAATCCCGTCCAATGGTGGCAGCCGCCACCTCTTCTTGATCTCTCTATCTCTTTCGATCTCCTTTTCCTCTCCTCTACCTCCGCTAGATATACCATGTGCCCTTGGAAAATCTGATGCCTCCTTGTTTTAGATGCAAACTTTCGTGTGTGTGATAGAATCGAGGTTTTCGAAGGGGCAGCTTCAGATTCGGCCATGGCCAAAAGGGAAGGATGCGGTGCCCAATAGATCTTCTACAGCAGCTGGCTAGGTTATGTTTATTTTGCAAACTAGATGATGGTTTGTTCTTGAGTTGGTTTGTGATGGGAGTTTCTTGAGTTTGCCTACAGAAAATAAAATAAAGCAGGATTTGTATTTATTTTCTTGACACCTTCTTTTCCCCTAACAGTCCTGCATAAGTTCACGCTCAGACTCCTCTCTTGCCGTTCATGACCACCAATTTTCTCTAGGGTAATATTCATTATTTTGTACCAGGCATCTCAACTCCGGATGAATGTGTTTTCGACAACAAATCGGTTGACGTCCCGATGATAGGACATGAGGTTTTTTTTCTTCAGGCCTGGGGGTCATTTTCAGATTATTAATATTACACAGTAGCATGTCCAACAAGTGTTCACAAGAATTTACAAGCTGTTTAACAATTTGTGTTGGCTAATTCTTTCATCCCAAACAAGCCGTCGCAAGTATTTCATTATGCAATCCAATTTAAATTTATTTTAGTTTTCTCATTACCATTAAACTTAGCGAACTGTATCTTAGAGAAAATGCAAACCTTTTCATTTTACAGATAACTACCTCTGTGCTTAAAATAGTTTGGTTGCAGTTGGAAGTGAATGTTGTGAAGCAAGCTTTGCCACTACCTAAGGACAACAAGCAGTTTAGAATTGTTGTCGTTCAAACATAATGGTCAGGTATGTCCGTGTGTAATTTTCAGATGTTGATTCCTATATTTTTCTTGCATGGTTTTCAACAATTTGATACTGGACCAAGCTAACTTAAAAGCTGATACTTTTCGTATTTGCATCCACCTATCAGAAGTCATATTTATGTGGTTAGTATTTATTTACTAATTAGGTGGATCTTTTCTTTCACCTTGCTGATAACTCGTGGGAGAATCAGTAAACATAATAATGAAATGGAACATTGTTTGCTTGTTGTGAAAAATTAGATATGTTGAAAGAAAGGAAACCAGCTTGCTCAAGTGTTTCTATATCTAATTTATTATCTTATTGACTTTGCCAGTTCGGGAGGATTCTTTTGGACAAACTACTCTAGATATGTTGAAAGAAAGGAAGCCAGCTTGCTGAAGTGTTGTACACTAGGTTGTTCTTAACAACATCAGCGATACACCATCGGGCTAATTTGTGAGGCTTCTAGGCTTCTACATAAATGTTACATTTTGTAGGACTACTTATAGGAAAACAAGATTTTGTTGCAGGTAAAGGAAAAGTAGTCTTACTAAATCACATAAGTGTTACAGATTGGAGGACTACTTATAGAAAAAGAAGATTTGTTTGTGGTTATCACTAAAGAAAAGTAGTCTTACTAAATCAACTTTAACTTGCAGAGAATGGAAGGAATCGCTATTTACTTAATCGGCTTTATTGAGGAGATGCTAGAAAGGATATACAAATGTCATTTTGGTGACAAGAAATCATACAGTGCTTTTTTTCTTGCTTGCCCTGTAGATTCTTTTTGTTGAATGTAATCAAATAAGCTTATTCTCTAAACTCAGTACCGACAAATATTAACCATCTGTTTGGTGATTACGTTAGATCCTTCAGTCCAAAGAACGCAATTAAGCATGTTTTAAACATCATAGCTCACTTGTACTATTATTGATACGAGTCACATTTGTCACTTGATACATTCTTGGGCCTCGCCGAAAAAATTGGAGAACAATGAAGTGCTTAGAAAGGGGATGAATGTCGCCACTTCCCACGATTCTACTTCGCTATTAAATGCGAGTCGCGGAGGTAGTTCAGTGCAAAGCACTATGGACTAGGCCTGATGCTGGTTGGCATAAGCTTAATACTTACGTTAGCTTTGCACCTGATACCAACAAAGCTGCCTGGGGTTCAGTCTTAAGGAATGGAGCTGCCTGGGGTTCAGTCTTAAGAAATGGCTGCGGTTACTTCAATCTCAGGATGTACCGGTGCTGAAGTCATTGCCTGCCTGTTAAGGGTCCAGGGAATCCTGTGTCTGACATATTGTCTGGTCATATTGGAGAGTGATAATGCAAAACTCAGAGGGAACTGACCAGCCCAACCGCGTTCAAGTCAGTTACATCTGTTTCATGAAAGACATTTAGAACCGTGCTTGATCTCCTGCAAGAATGGAAGATTACCCGAAATGCAAATGTAGTCAGCAGCTGATGGCATTGCTATGTTCAGTAGAGATGGACAATGTAATGGTCTTTTGCATCGCCATGTACCGACCTGTGTGTCGGACCTGGTGTTGCATAATTGTAACAACTCTCTTCATGGTTAATATCTTTACACCATTTAAGAATAATTGTGGTGGTTATGATTGCTCTGGCCGTATGTGTGGTGGTACTGCCGGTTGGTGGTTGTTGTTTTTGTTGCTACGTCTGTATTTTCAAGTTTGGAATGGAGTTCTAATTGCAGCCTGAGGTGAAACTAAAGTGGCGCATAATTTTCTATATCTTTATCACTGAGTCCCTCAGTTTGAGTGTCATTGATGGGGATAGGAGAATCTTGTGGACGATTTTGTCACTTATTTATCATGAGCTTTATGAAGGCAGTGAGAAGAAGAAAATGTTCTTTTATGCACAAAGCCAGCAAAATCAGCAACAGTCAATTGTGCAGTATGTGTCTAGACACCCATTGAAGTAGAAGAACCACTTTGCAAGTAATTCTTGATGCGTGGGAGCTGTTTGAGAAAAAGGTGAAGACTCGAATTATGTTATGTACTATTGTTTAGTAGGTTTCTGAAAGTAATATGTTTTTTCACTTAAGACTGTGTGTTCTCCACTGTTTCTCACCTATAATAGTAATGATGTTTCGGTGGATGATGAGTCGATTACCAATGTAGGATGAAGATTCTAGTTGACATTGTGTAGTGTCAACCCCAACTTTGTTTTTTATAATCTGGGGAGAATGCATTGATGTGATATTCACATGTACAAATGTCCATATTGGAGCTCATGGGGGTGTAGTGTTTTCTGCTAATATTTCCAAACACCTGAAATGGAAACTGGCCTATGTTTTAGTTGTTGATTATTTCGCTAATACACTTGAAATCTGTATGGATTTTTAGGACCATTCCAGGATTTTGATTTTCATCAAATTTGGGGTTGAAAGCATTCCAAATATCATCAAATGTGGTCCATGTAAGAAAATAAATCTCCCGGAGTATTGAAGTGCATAACATGATTCGGTCATGTCCAAATTGATGTTGAATTAAGCTTGCTGGCTTGATTGCATTATCAAAGGATATGGAGCAATGCGTAAAATACATGATTGCTCCGTATGCTTTGTTGCTCGTGCTTACTTGCCCTTTGTCCAACGTACTATTTATTTCATTTCATAAAGTATTTTGTGTTGAAAAGCCTCACACATGAATATGTTTCTGATTTTAACATTACTAATATAATTTGTATTCTCTCTTGCTTAGAATGAAACGGGCGCAGCAACGCGCGCCTTTTCCTTCTAGTATAGATCAAGTAGCTAACACAAGAATCGCTGGCCGTTCCTGACTAACGGATAGATTACAAGTTCATATGCCTAAGGAACCAACGGTAACTAGGGGCCCGTCCCGTAGTGCCCTTTATTTCGGGGAGCTCGGCCCATTTTCGACCTCTTGGCTCGTTTGTACTGTTCCGGTGGCACATTTCCTCTCTTTTTTTTTTTTTTTTTGAAGGGAGTTCGTGATCCTCAGAGTACAACACACACGCACCACACGAACAGAGGCAAAGAAGAACACACACCCCAGCGACGCCGGGATCCACCACACAGCAAACCTGATTCACCCACCAGCAGCACGCCGCCGGGGAGGAAGGAGGCAAGCACGCCGCGCTCCGTAGCCAGTAGCCCGAACAACCTTGTTGAGCAGCCGCAAAAGCCATCCGGCGCAAGCACCGCAATCTTGCCGATGAACGAGCTTCGGCTTCGGGCCACCGCCAGCACCACCCATCTTCCACACGCCCCACCCAGCTCGCCGGCGGAGAGGAACCACCCGCCTGCAAACTCCCACAGAGTTGTCTTCATCCTCGCCGGCCTGAAAAGAGGACGAAGGACAGCAAAAAGCTGCGGGATCCAAAGATCCGCAGCGCCCAAAAGTCGCCCGCGCCGCGGCGAAGCTCCGGAGAGCGCCACCGCCAGAGAGGAAGCACGACGACCACCACCTAGCCACCGACACCATCGCCGCCTCCCCGACGCCGCCGGTGGACCTCTACCACGACCTACACTATATACAGGCCGGGATCCGGGGATCCCCCACCCTCCCGCCGCCGGAGCGGCCGACGGAGGGGAGGAATCCCGCGGATCCGCGGCGAGCGAGGTGGCCGGACGGAGAGTACTTTGTACTGTTTCGTTTGCACATTGCCGCTCATATATGTACGAACGTAGAGTACTTTGTTTATTTTGAAAACTGGGAGGTTCGCTGTTTCCTGTTTTCTTGTTCTTGCATGTACGAAATGAACCGCTTCTTGCATGTTTGTTTCTTAAAATGCAGTATATGTGTCGTGCATGTTCGAACTACTTTAAAATAACGTGTACACGAAAAATTATGCGTGTCCACGAGTAGGTTCCATTCCTGTACTCAGTTTCCAGTTTCATCGATTGTAACTTCTCAATTTTGAATCGATGTTCGGAACTTTTTTATAAGAATTTTATCAAATTCGCCGCACTTGGTTGACCGATTGAAATATCATTTGGCGAGGAGATTAATCTCAACGTTTCGCACAACTTTCGTGTTGTAATTTTTTTTTTTTCGACGGTCATGTACGAGATAATCTTGTACTTTATGTTTGAACATGTTAACACCCTATGCGTCTTCTCCAACTGCGCCATCGTCGCTGCACCGCCGACGTCCCGCGCCGCCACCGCACCCACGCCGCTTCATGGTGCTGCCACGTTGATGGTTCTAAATTCAAAATATGAACACTTTAAAATCTGGATATTTTAAATATTTTCAAATTTTGAACCTTTTTAAAATATGAAAATATTGAAAGCTAAACCAATTTCAAAAATAAACAATTTTCAAATATGAACAATTTGGAAATATGAATCATTTCAAAAAATGAACATTTTTCAAATATGGATAATTTTTAAATCTGGACCATTTTCAAAAATGAATAATTTCAAAATCCTAACCATTTTCAAATATGAACATTTACAAAATCTATGAACGATTTTTGTAAATCAATTATTGAACGATTTTAAAAAGTGAAGAATTTTTAAATATGAACAATTTTCAAATATGAACATTTTTAAAGTTTGAACATTTTTCAAAAAATGAAAATTCAAACAAAAACTTAAAATAATATATAAAAAGGCACATAGTGATGTCACTTATTAAACTGTTTAAAATAATATAAAAAAAAGAAAAAGGCAAAAAAAGAAAAACGAAAAAGAAATAGAAACAGGGAAACACGAAAAAGAAGAAAGAAAAATGAAACAGCAAACAAAGGGAAAAGATAAAGAAATAGGAAGAGACACAAAAAAAGGCTGCAAAAATGAAATTCTGGCTGGAGGAGCTCGTAGTGGCCCAGCCCACTGTGCGACGCAGGTGTGCGGAGCGGAATGTGCTCCGACCTGGTCGGCAAATAGGTTTTGCCTTTATTTCGGGGCTGGCCGGGTTTCAAATCTTGAGAGAGCGTGGATGGTGTCACACGTCCTTTTATTTACCAACAAATGCCACTACATGCCTAATTACGCTGTCGAAATACCAGTTCATACCAACCTCATGGATCACTAATCGAAAGAAAAGAAAAGAAAAGGATCGGATCGGCCCATCTAACCATCAGGTCCGGAATCCCCTTAACAACAAAAAAACCTCACGTTCGAACAACCCAACACACGACTGACTGGATGTTTCTTCCCCTATCTTCACGTTCCTATATTTCCTAGATGTTTATCTAACCTACCTTTTCAAACTTGCTGACTATACGCGCCTAAGAAGTTTATCTCAACAAACTTTTCAAACTTGCTGACTAGTGTCGAACAAGCTTACTCGCCTCGCACACTTGCTCCTTGCCTCCTCCAGCATAGTTCACCGACACTGCTGCCGCTGGCTCGTCCACCGCTGCGTTTGCCGCACCTCTACCAGCAACACGCACCAAGTTCACGTCCTCCTATAACACATCCTATAACACATCTCTGTGGTCTCCGAGAAACAAAAAAGGTAAAAGTATTGTCATCATCAAATGTACATTATAGCCTTGCCTTCATCTTGAGTAAGTATATTATAGTGCAAATGAGAAATCTCCCCTCTGGTTGATCAATTGAACCTTCAAGTTCCCTTCTCAGACTTAGTATAGCCATCATTCTATAACTTTGCAAATTGGTACTGTTGTTAATGCGACAAAGATCAGTATCTCAACACCATGTTCATCATGCGCAAGAAAAGGCTGGGAGAAGACAGCAACATACGCATATGGGACAAGTATGACAGTTTACACCTATAACAGTAATATAAAAAATGCAGTATGTAATTAGATGAACAATTGGTAGATGTTCTCTACCTGATCCAGACCATATGGAGTGTTTGTAGCAGCAAGAATAAAACAAGAACAAGCATGCTAATGCAACCCATCAACAAACCAAAAAAATGGTTACCACTAACCCGTGGATTGGGGTGCCCACAATCAATCCACCATATCTGACAAACCAACAAAGCGTAAGAGTTAGGAGATGGCTAGATCTATCTAAGGAAATTTATCTCCACAAATGGTTTGTGGGTTGTTTGATCTCATACCAGATATGTTTTGTGTGTATTTTTGCTTGCGGATGGCATCTTGGGGGGTAACTTTTCCCTTTCGCAGGTTTGTATTTTGCGTGCATTTATATTTCCCACGTAGATTAAGCAATAATAATAAATTTCTTCACCTATCTTAGGAGAAATATACGCAACTTCCGCTACATTTTTCACCTCGTGGCAGTATTATATATCAGGTTTTATTTGTCGAGTTCCTCCCTATTCCGCGTTGGCCCGATGTGCCTACAGCCCTACACCCGGTGTGACCTCGATGGAATAAGTCACCGAGGTCAATGTTGACAAAAACAAAAAACTATGCAGGTGGCTCTGCTGCCAGCTTCACATGGTACTTCGGAGGTGAACTGGCCCAAAAACAAAAAAAAACGATTGCAGCTTTCTCTTGTTGGGTCGGGGAAACGACTGTAGACACATGCTTGGATTGGGTGCATGCAACAGAATAAACCGATTGAACCGGGATGAAGTGGCTTGTAAGTATATCCATTTCCGTCTAAAAAAGTTTCCTTTTTCCGTCTAAAAAAAAAGTATATCCATTTCTTCACTTGGTTAAAAGATTTAGAATCTCGGCTTGAAATGGATCGTTCTTCCATTTATTTTTTCAACTCTAATTGCACTTTGTACTTTTCTTTCAAAGGAGTAAGATCACTTTATGTCTTATCCTAAACATGATTGCGACAAGTACAAGTCAAGGCGAGCACTTTGTTGGACCCTACACTTTATTCCCATCAACTCGTTACTTTGGCTGTACGTGCGCATGCATGCCGGGTTTTTTTTTTTGCTGCGCTGTGCATATAATCTGCTGACGTTTGATTACACTGGATTTTGGTCTTCGTCTTCCACCTTCGGTGGCTCCTGTCGTCACCTCCATTACATGCGAATATACAATGCTAAGAGCATATTCTACCCATGGTTTAGGGTACAGTAGAGAGAAGATATGAGTACTCACAATTTTTGATTTTTTTTTGCTTCAATAGCTTCTCCAAAAACTGGATTGTTAAAAATTGACTATACTTGGGAACCATCCGAAATAATTGATGTGGTTTTAATTCAAAACTGAACTAAAACCACGTCAACTATTTCGAAACTGAGGGGATCTTTTTATTTATCTCTATTTTCCACCACTTACTTCTTCTTCCACACAATCCTTCTTGATCACAACCGCACGTCGACCTCTCCCTGAACCGTCCAACTCGGCTCCCCACCCAACATAGCTCCCGCGCGGCAAAGAGGGCACGACAGCCCCACAACCAGAGCTGGGGGAGGCACGCTGCAAGACTGGCGTTGTGGGAGGCGCGCGAGCAGCCTAGGGGTGGTGCACACGACAACTGGAGTGGGGGAGGTGGCCAGAGTCAGAATGAGAGTCTGTGTGTGTGTGTGTGTGGGGGGGGGGGGGGGGGGGTTGATGCGTGACGTTGGGAGAGGCCTATCGTGGGCAACCCGCGGCGGCGGGATCGAGGCGAGCAAAGACGTATTCCGCATGTAGCCTATGAAACCGTAAATATTTTTGGGTCATGACCCAAAAATCTTTGGGTCAACGTTTGTGTGATGCGTCATAGGGTACATCCGAGATTTGAGGGTCAAGACCAAATATGTAAGAGTTTCAAAAAAATTGAAAAAAAATCTCGGATATAGCCTATGATGTATCACACAAATGTGCAAAAAAATAAATCAATTTCAAGTACTTTGTATTCCGCGCTACACAAAATAACAATTTTTAAATATATAGATTTGAAAATATGCATATTCAGATCCACACGTTTTTCATTCTTTTGTAGGACGGAATACAAAATATTTAATGTTGATGTTTTACAAGTTTGTGGAGTATACCATTGGCTACATGCAGGATTTTTTTAAAACAATACTAAATATTTTTTTTGATTTTTTTAAATAGCAGGATCACTGGAGATTAAGTGCAAGAAATCATGTTATGATACAAAATTCTATTTACGGTTTCACTTATTCTGAGTGGTCAACGATTTCTTAGTTCTCATTTTGATGCCTAAAATCGATAGACGGTTCAACCGTTTTGAACACTATAAGAAGAGACATCACATTATGCTGCATTAGAGCATCTCCACCGGTGCGCCCAACTCCACTCTCAATCGATGTTTTGGGCGCACCGGCACCAAATTCCCCCCAGCGGCGCGCCCAGTACCAAAAAAAAAGTTATCGGCACGTCCCGAAAGAACGTCCGGCAACCCCGCTTCGCGCCCAGGTTCTAGGGACGCAAGCGGGCGCGCCAGCAGCCGCGGCAACGCGAGCCACGTCGGATACTGACGTGCCGGACCGTCTCGTCAGCGACATGGAACTCAGAGCGACCATTTATTGTGGCCGGTGTGCAGACGACGCGGACCATTGCCTTTTCTTCCCCCACATCCCGCGACGCTGAATTCCTCCCGGCCTACCTAGTGAATCACCGCCGTCGCCGCCTGGCCGCCTGAGAGGCAGTGCGACATATCTCTCGCCGCCGCCTAGCCGAAGCCCCTTTTCTTTCGGGCCACAGTTGTTGTCCACCGGTTACACCGCCGCCGCCTCCCAGGACCTCCCCACCCGCAAGGTGTTCATCGCATTGCGCATCTCAATTTTATTGCTAATTTCGTTGCTTCGTCTTTTTGCTTAACGTAGCTGATTGACTATAGATGGATAGCGACAACGAGCTCGAGATGGCCGGCGCATTGCTCACCGCCCATGCCGCCGCAACCGCCCTGCTCGATGAGCACATGGCGGTGCTCACTTGACTGCTCGGTTTGCAAGCACAGCTCAACGCCGCTCCTCGGATTGGAGGTTCGAAGCCGGGGAGGAGGAAGAACAAAGATCGCAGTCGGATAGAAGGACATATGACGCTGTGGCGAGACTACTTCGCCGACGATCCCACATTTGGGGATAAGGAATTCCGGCGGCGGTTTAGGATGAACAAAGATCTCTTCATGACTCTTGTGATCGGTGTGCGGGGGTACGACGACTATTTCAAGCTGAAGAGAGACTGCACTGGGCTGGTTGGTTTCTCTTCTATTCAGAAATGCACGGCTGCTTTGAGAGTTATTGCATATGGAGCTCCCGCAGATGCAGTGGACGAGTGCCTCCGCATGGCCGAGTCCACATGTATCCAAACCATGTATCGGTTTTGCAGGGCTGTGGTTGCAGTGTTTGGGGCAGAGTATTTGAGACAACCAAATGAAGCTGACACTACTAGACTGATGGCACAAAATGCAGTTAGAGGATTTCCTGGGATGCTTGGAAGTATCGACTGCATGCATTGAGCATGGAAGAATTGCCCATTCGCCTGGCAAGGAATTTACAAGGGTCATGTTGGAGAATGCAGTGTCATGCTAGAAGCTATTGCTGATAATGATCTGTGGATCTGGCATGCTTTCTTTGGTATGGCTGGAACGCACAATAACATCAACGTGTTGCAATGCTCTTCGGTTTTTAACCGACTTTCTGAAGGCGAAACTCCACCGTGCAACTACGAGATCAATGGCCATGCGTATGACAAGGGGTATTATCTAGCTGATGTCATCTATCCAAGTTGGCCCACATTTGTGAAGACCATCTCCAACCCTCTAGGTCACAGTCAATCCCATTTTGCATCAAAACAGGAGGGTGCGAAAGGATGTCGAGCGGGCCTTTGGCGTGCTCCAATCTCACTTCGCTATTGTCATGTATCCTGCTCTAACTTGGTCCAAAGATCAGATGTGGGAGGTGATGATGACTTGTGTGATCTTGCACAACATGATCATCGAGAGTGAACGTCTTGATCCTCCAGAACATGATGACCATCCATACTATCATCAGGATCCTCTTGCCCAGCCTAATCCCGATTTGCCTGATGATATACCCGAAGATTTTGCCAACTACCTCACAATCAACGCTGAAATCCGAGATGAAGGAGTTCACGAGCAGTTGCGAAATGATTTAGTTGCGCATCTGTGGGCAATCAAAGGACAAAATGCCGGCCAGCCTAATTGACTGTCCAATTAATTTAATTTGGATTATTGTATGATTTTTTTATTATGTTCATGAACTATTTGTAATAATTTGGATTTTATTCGACACAATTCTGATTTTAATTCTATTGGGGTCGTCTACTGGGAACGACCGGTGGAGGACGACGCTCCCAAAACGCAGCAACAGTTGCCGGCGCGCCCAACAGCGCCTGTCCGGCAACGTTGCCGGACGCTGTTTTGGGCGCGCCGGTGGAGATGCTTTTAGGTGAAGAAGTCATTACAACCGAGCGAATATTTCAAAAAAAAATAGTGATCATTAATTAATCTGCAATCGCCTCATACGTAGGCCACCATTTCAACATTTTGGGTCAAGACTTTCCTTTTGCAGAACTGTATGTGTCTGCACACTCATGAATTATTGCCATCGCTCCTTCCAGTTTCGGCAATCTTCAGCTGGCTCCACATGTCCAGAACGGAATCTCCTTCCTCTTTGGTGTTGGTGCTCTGCCCTCACCTTTCACACTCACCGCACCAAGAGCGCTCCTCCGGTATATTGATTTCTTCCAGAGCAAATATTCAGGAATGGAGTTCGGGGATCACAGCGGCAGTGAGGCAGAGGTGAAGCTAGAGGAAGGAGAGGTGGCGATGCAGGACGGCGACGACGGCGAGGGTGCCATGGTGGCGGTGGAGGCCATGCCGGAGCGGCCGCAGCTGGACATCAGGATGGACGTGGCGCTGCTCCACTGCCAGGCCTGTCTCCTCCCCCTCAGTCCCCCCGTGTTCAAGGTGAGTCCGTCTCTCGCCGGATTTGCCAAGATTTCTTTGTCAAGATCACGAATTTGTTTTTGAGTAGATGAAGAAAGACACACTCTTTTGTCGTTCTTGCCAAGGCCATGGAAGGTAGATGAGAAAGATACTACATATTTTTATGAAGAAAATCTGGATGTTGTGATGCAGTGCGAGGCGGCGGGGCACATCGTGTGCTGCTACTGCCGCGCCGGCCACGTCGACATCTGCAGCCGCGCCACAGCCCACTGCGGCGAGCTCGACGCCGTCGTCGCTGCCGCCAAGGTGCCCTGCCCCTACAGGGCGTACGGCTGCGAGCGGTACGTCGTGTACCACGGCGCCGCGGACCACCAGCGCGCGTGCCAGTCCGCGCCGTGCGCCTGCCCGGAGTCGGGCTGCCTGTTCGTCGGCTCCCGCGGGATGCTCCTGGACCACTTCGCCACCGCCCACTCGCGCCTCGCCGTCACGGTCCGCTACGGCCGCTCCTGGAACCTCAGCTTCTCCCTGGCCCAGAGCTGGCACGTCCTCGTCGGGGAGGAGGACAAGAGCCTCTTCCTCGTGTCCCTCGGCGCGCTCGGCGCGGCCACCGCCGTGTCCCTGGTGTGCGTCAGGGCGGACGGCGCCCGCGCGCCGCCCCAGTTCTGGTGCAAGATCTCCGTGGAGCGCCCGGGCGAGGACAAGGACAACCTGGTCCTCATGGCCTCCAAGGTGGGCAGCAGCGCGCTCACCGGCGGCGCGCCGGTTCCCGGACAGGGGATGTTCTTGGCGGTGCCTCAGGAGCTGATCTCCGGCGACATGCTCGCGCTCAGCGTCCGCATTGATCACCTGCGTCCTGCCGCCGCCACCACCACCAAGTCGACCACACCACAAGCTAGGACACCCAGGAGGATGCAGTAAAATCTGTGTTTGCTTCTCTTCTGGATGTGATGGATGATTAGTCTGAGTTGTTGAGGCCTGTTAAGCTAGAAGCGTTGTTCTGACTTCTGATGATTAGCTTGTTTAATGTGATAGCGGTAGTGGAACAGTTTAATTCAGTAGTAAATCTATGCAAGGGATTAATTCAGTAGTAACGCAGCTATGCAATTGATTCGTTCAGCTTAATTCATTGGGATTCTTCACTCGTTCTTCTGAACAAATGTACCAATCAGTAATGCAGCTAGTGCCTACTGGTTTGTGTATTTGATCAGAGTGAAGTTACTTGGAAGAACCGGCAGCACAATCTATTCTGTTTTATAGCCTGTACCAGAGTAATTCAGAGCCATGAGGTGTATAGCCTGCAGCACAAATTCTTGTGAACCATTTTGTTCTAGCAGTTCCTAATGACTGTATCAGGTAGGTCATTACATGCAGCAGTGGTTTATTCACATGGAAGTACCTGTTATATAAATCATTCCGTCAGATTGGCATGAAGAAGGTGCACGTAAATGCATCCCTCAGAAAATAACATAATTTTTTGTTTCTTGTCTGAGATCATCCTTTTGTCGTGAGCAACCTAGACCTGATGCTAACAGGATTTTCAAGTTCAGAGAAAAGATGATAACGGAGAGTTGGAGATAGGGTCACATTTCCTTTTCTTTTTTGAAATGTTAGTATTTTTTCCTTGTACACGCGTCAAGCTCTGTGTTTTTGTGCATTAGAAAAACGCCGAAAAGGCGAGAAATAGTACAGCTTGGATAGAGGATTATGCTTATAGAGTTTGTATCAGTGGTTACATAAATCCTTGTCTTGTTACCTCCTGTTCTGAACCATATGAACAATAGTTGTGTCAAGCATAGTGTCACGTCTAAATTTGTACTGCTCTGAATTACTGTATTCAGTTAATATAAGAAATGCAAACAAGTGAAGAACGGTGTCAGGAATGAATACCAGTTGTGTCCAAATTTTACATTTTGTTGCAACAGTGTCAGGTTATGTTTTAAGTTCAGAGCTTCATGTAAGTAGAAACGACAGATGTTCTTTGTAAGAAAATTTTATGCAGAATACAGTCTTTCACAAAGAAACTGTGCTCACAAACTTCACTCTATAGAATATATCTATGTCTGCGACAGAACATGACAATCTCAAATCCCAAACTGCCGCAGAAGAGGAAGGACAAGAGGCTGGCTGCGAGGATATCTCATGCAGGTATTCATGGAGGCATGCCATCGTCGGATCATGAAATTGATTGTATTCTGCCTGTGATGTCGCCGACCATATTCACCCTCGGTGACATGCTGGATGTTGCGGAAGTGGTTAATTTAGTTTAATTCAGTAGGACTTCTTCAATCTTTCTCCTGGACAAATGTACCAACCAGTAATGCAGCTATTGCCTACGGGCTGCATTTGACCTGAGTGAAGTTAACTGGAAGAACCTGCAGCAAAATTTATTCTTTTTTATAGCCTGCACCAGACTATGTAGAATGAAGTGTATATTCTTCTGATCATTTTGTTCTCACTGTTCTTACTGACTACTGTATCAGCTAGTTTCGTCCATTGTAATTGGATACTTCAGTGGTTTGGTCACATGAAACGAACTGCTGTAAATAATTTCATCAGATTGGCATGAATAAGATGCATGTAAATACATCCCTGAAAAACAACATCAGTTTTAATTTGAGATCACTCTTTTTTTCTTGAGCAACCTTGCACGATGCTCACGGGATTTTCAAGTTCAAACCAAAGAGTGACATTTCAAAGTGCCTTTTTATTTCCCAGACACGTGTCAAGTTGTGTACCATTGTGTATTAGGAAAGCATGGAAAGGAAAACACCGAAAATGCGAGAGACGGTAGAAACCGGCGACGGAGGATCATGGTTGCAAAGTTGGCGCTCAAGGTTTACATGGATCCTTGTCTGTTGTAATCTGTTCTGAACCATATGAACACTGCCTGACATTGTTCTGAATGATCTAGTAAAAGTATGAGAAATGCACAACACAATGTCCGGTTATGCCCGTCTTTCCCCTCCCCGCCACTGTAGCAGAGGAGAGAGGCGACTTTTTGGGCGTCCCCGTCGATCCACCGTGCGCGCCGCCGAGCCGCGGGATTCCTCCCCTCCGCCGGCCGCTTCGGCGGCGGGAGGGTGGGGGATCCCCGGCTCCGGCTTGTAAATACGGTAGGGTAGGGTGGGGGTCTCGCCGACGGCGCTCTGGAGGAGTTGGTGGTGTCGGCGGGCGGTTTGGTGTCAGCGCAACCTTCTCCGGCGGCGGAGTTCTTCGGGGCTCGCCGTCCTTGCGCCTGACTTGCGGGAGCTCGAGGCCCGGCGTGGTGCTCGAGTTCCTTTGCCTTCCATCAGATCCGCGGTGGCGGCGGATCTGGTGGCTGGAAACCAGCGCTGGTCGAGGTCAGCGGCGACTGCTGGCGTCGGCTTCGAAGGCGGCCGTGGCAAGGTGGAGAAGAAGGAGAGTGAGGCCACTCGCCGTGGCCGTTCACCAACTGAAGTTCCGCCGCGGGGCGGCGGACGGGCTATGCGGCATCTTCCTTCGAAGAAGGTGGCCTCAGGCAGCGGTAAGGAGGTGGCCGGCGGTCTTCGACGTCGACGACGGAGGAGCTTCTGACGTCGTTCCTGGTGCTGATTCCCCTGCGTATTGTACGTTTCTTTGTGTTCTTGTACTATGTACTCTGTATGTGGTACTTTGTTAATTATACGTGGGCTTTTCAAAAAAAAACAATGTCCGGTTATGAAAAATAGTTGGGTCCAGATTATCCATTTCGTTGCCGAAGTGAGATCAGTGTGTGAAAGCTTCATGTGAGTAGCCCAGGCTAATGTTCTGCATCTGGAGAGTTATAAATTCATCAGTGAACACAAGTACACAACTAAAACGTAGCTCCAGGTACCAGACCATACATTTTCACAACATTTCACAGAGAAGTTGTGCTTGGAATTTACAGTTGGCTACATCTCAGTTTCCGACAGAACATGAAAGGCGAGCTACAAGAAAAATACATCTGATAATCTGCATCACAATCTTCTTGTGATATATAATAGGAAGAAATGCGCATGCAAATCAAGAGTTGTTTAACCAACAATCACACACGTCGTATGGATGATTGTCATCGGCCTTACCGCCTACATTATAAAACATATTTTCTCAAGAATAAAATATTCCTCAGTTGTCTAAAGTAAAGATTTCATAGCCACTACAAATCTAGGTTGCTTTTTTTCCGATGCAAAACATTCTTCTTGGTTCTTATTTGGATTGGCTGAGTGAGGTTAAATTGTCAGAAAAATTACCCCAAAAATCCAGTATGTAGAAGTTCTGCATGCTACCCATGCATGGTAAACTGAACTCCATAACCTGAAGAGATATCATGGGAGAACAACATACCTATATAGTAAAACCTTAATTCCATAACTTCACGGGATATATACCCAAGTGGTCACAGACAAGTGCAAACATAAAATTCTGAGATAGACGGTGCAATGCGAGCAGCCATCACTAAGAGTTCTGACCACAAAACACGTGAGACGGCGGTTCTGTAACCATAGAGGAGACAAACAGCTTAGTTTGCGGGGCCAGTAGAGATGATTTTCGAAGATTCTCATTGCTTGTAGAAGCCGCTGATTCTTCCACAGACTTGTTAGAGCATCTCCAACGGCGTCCCCGAAAAGCCCCCCACCCGGACAGACTTTGAAGTCCCAACGGGCAAGTAGAGAGTGCTTTTGAAGATTCTGCATTGTTTGCAAGAGCAGCTGATTCTTCTGCAGGCTCGAGTATGCCAGACCTCCTGCGATAGACTAGAATCTGTTTCACAGACTTGCTGCTACTTTTGTACTTGTCTTCAAGCCTAGGGCTTCTCCTAGGTGTTTCAGTATGATAGTTCTTCCTAGGACGTCGCACCTTCACCCTCAGCAGGTTTGCATCATGTCCTCCAAATGTCAGAGCCTCTGGAGTGGTCGAAGTGGGGCCTGCAATGACAAAAAATTGTCTCTATCATGGACACTGCTAATTCGAAACTTGTCCCTGTCGTGGTGTCTCTAACTCTCTATAATGTCTCATAATAAGCACACAAGTTAACAGAAAATGGGACAGGGAAGAATTTACTTAGGAATACCCCTGCTGTTGGAGGGCAAGTCTGTGTTGTTAGAGGGCAATTCGGCACTGCAGCTGTGGCTTTCACAACATTTTCCATAACCGAGGACGATGAGGTAGCTTTAACTTTATTTCCGGATTGGGTAGCATCTTGAGTTCCTTCAGCAGCTTCAACAAACACATCCTGAAGTTCTTCGTCAGCTAAGAGCCCATCATGCGATGATACCTGGCTCTGAGTTGTTATGTGATCCTGTTGATCAGTCTCTTCATCGCTACTCAGGTCAATAATATCATCAATCACGTCTATGAAGTCTATTTCTTGCATAGTGTAGCCTGAAATTGTAAGCATTTATGATAGTAATTTATTAATAATGAAGATTGGATAACAATCAAAATAAGATGAAGCTATGTCCTTCTAGTGGAGTACTATTTCCATCACATTAATCGACAAATCTGCCTTCTTCTAGCTTTTTTTTGTTTTTCTTTTCACGTGTCTGCCTTGTTGTAACTAAAATTGACATGGTCAGGAACCCTTACAAGGTAGACTCTTGAACCATTGACAATTGTATTGTTTGTGAAGAACTTCGGGAGCAACCAAAAACTTGATACTATCATTGCTTTTACCATCTCCACGACTAGCGAAAACATCAGATGATAAATCTTGATTCGATAACAAAACACCAGAGTCTCCGCAATGCCAGCCTTGTCGGTCGCAATGGCAACACATGGACGAAGATAGAGCCATGGAACTCTTATTATCTGCGAAGCTGAATTCTTCGTCGAGAAGCCGCTACCGACAGACAAGCCTAACATTAAATAAATAAAAACCTGGTGCTTCCTTGTCTCTAGACGTCGTACAGGAGCAGTGCCGACGACAACAAGAGCTCTCAAGACAGCTAGGTTTCTCGTAAACACAATACAACGTGAATTGGTGCGACGTAAATGAACGGTTGCAATCGGGACTCTGATTAGTACTCCCTACAATCCAAATTAAGTGTTGCGGTTTTGTACTAGCTAGGGTTAGTTCAAAACTGTGACAGGCCCAAAAGTCCCTACAAAGTAAGACAATGTAACTAAAACCAATAACTCGATCAGAAGTTTTATATTTGACGCCTTTTTCATTTCTTGGAGCAAGCTTGAAAGGATCGTATGACAGCTAGAGGGGGGGTGAATAGGTGCTACTTCAATTTTAGTACTTTTTCAAATTAGGCTTGACATAAGAGGTAAATTCTCTAGATATGCAACTACTGTGAATTTACCTACATGACAAGCTAACAACTAAGCAAGTACACGAAGTAAAGACGATAAACAAGGATAGAGGTAACCGAAGGTGAAACCACGCGGAGACACGGATGTATTCCCGAGTTCCTCCTTTTTAGGGGAGTACGTCTCGTTGGAGAGGTGTGAGCTACCACAAAGGTCAACTCAACAGCCACAAAGGATTCACCTTATTCTTCGATGAACCGCACCACAAAGATTTGGTTCACCTTCCACTATCGGAAACCTTCAAGGCAGATTCCGAAGCCTTTACAACAACGATCCGGGGCACAACCCACAATTGGATTGGGGGCTCTCGAACAGCTACAATTTGTCACAAAGATAATCAAGTAAGTACAACAATGAGTTAGGTTTTCCCAAAGGAAATCCTAGCAAAGAGTCCCTCAAGTGAATGAGGGGGAAATGAAAATCGGCTTGGTGAAGATGTAGATCAGGGCTTTCTCCTTCAATCCTCCAAAGATCAACGAGTTTGGGTGGAGGGATTGAGAGATCTAGTGATTCTTGAGCTTGCAATAATGGTGTTCTTCAAAGTTGAGCTAGCTGGCTGGAGGTAGGTGGAGGGGTATTTATACCCCTCCCAGATTTCTGCCCGTTGGAGAAGAGAAGGAACCGAATATTCCGGTATAAGTGATGACCGGATATTCCGGTCACCGGATATTCCGGTATAGGAAATACGGATATTCAGATGACCTTCAGAAACTTCGGCGATAAGTCCTTAGCAGGAATCTTCGTCAATTCTTCTGGACCGGATATTCCGGTATAGGAGATACCGGAATTTCCGATGACCTCCAGAAACTTCAGCGCTTGGTCCTTAGCAGAATTCTTCGTCAATTCTTCTGGACCGGATATTCCGGTAAAGGAGATACCGGAATTTCCGATGACCTCCAGAAACTTCAGCGCTTGGTCCTTAGCAGAATTCTTCGTCAATTCTTCTGAACCGGATATTCCGGTCTAGGGAAGACCGGATATTCCGATGACCTCCAGAAGGTTTACAAGCTCTTTTCTTCCTTCATTTGGTGATGATGCACAAGAACAATAAACAACTAAAACCTGCATCACTTAACACCTAATTAAAACTTCACTTAGTGTTGTTAACTAACACACAAAACACGAGGGATCATGAAATGCTCTTTGAAAGCTAAATATGGACATCTATATTTTCATATAGACAAGATCTAAATGATTTGTTCCTAATATATCCATTTTTAACAAATTTTCTATATTATGTCTTTTATATTTTAAAAGTACCTTATAACAACTACTTCAACAATTATAGTTCGAACGATTTATAGTTGCAACGGCTATAAGCTTAAGAGCGGCATTTCCCTCGGTTTTGCCACGAAAGGACGGCTGACCCACATCTGTATATTTAGGTGGATTTCCTGGCTGGCAGGTGACTGACTTTTTTCTAAAATCAGAGGCACGACACGACGCACTGCCTAACAAATAAAGGGACGTGTGACACTGTCCTATACATGTTCTAGGATTTTGTTTTCTATCTCTAGCTAAATCCTACCGCGAGCACTATGTATCGTCCTACGCGAGCGCGAGGACCGACTTGCCCGAAGAGGGCGCCCAACCTTATTTGTTCGCGGTCCTCGCGCTCACGTATAAATTGGAACCATTTTTTAAAATAAACAATTTTCAAACCTGAACCAATTCAAGAATGAACAATTTTCAAAATACTGAACCATTTTCAAATATGCTCATTTTTTATCTAAACCATTTTAAAAATGAATTTTTTTCAAATCTGAACCATTTTAAGAATGAACAATTTTCAAAATACTGAACCCCATTTCTAAAAGCACATCCACTAGGGCCCAACTATTTCTTTTTTAACTAATAGTTAGCATGTGTCCTCGTAAGTAATCTTATGCCATTCCAATATTTCTTAGTAGATATTCAAATATGAACATTTAAAAATATATTTTAATTTGAACGTGTTTTAAACCTTAACATTTTCAGAAATATAAAAAATAAACATAAAATAAATTTATGAAAACCAAAATTTAAAAATTAAATCAATACATGTTTTGGCCTCAAATCTGGCCCATACCGCGGCTGAGTGATCCCATCCTGCGAGCGGGTTGACCCGCCAGCTCGCAAGGAGCGATACATAGGGGCTCCCAATCCTATGGCATATCTTATATACCGCTCATCATGTTGGGAATCGAGGACAGAAAACAAAAAAATTCCTACCGACGATGATCAAAAACTAGCCAAGATCTAACTATGCAGATATAATATACGAAGGAGGACGGAGTACATACCCTTGTAGACCGAAAGCGGGATTACGTTCCCGCACAAACGTTGTCGATGAAGCCGACGAAGCCGACCTCAAGGTCGTGTAGAGGAAGTAGTCGTACTCCCAGCGCCACCCATGTAGCGGCTCGCAGTTCCACACACGTGCGGAGTAGATGACGACCTCCGAGCTCCAGATTCAGCAGAGCAGCGGAAGTAGAAGATTGGATCTTGAAGCACGGCGGTGTGCGTAAGGTGGAGAGACTTCCCTCCTCGTACGCAGCTCCAGAAGCGGAACCACGCTCAAGGTAGGAGAGAAGAAGAAAGGAGATCGGTTATTTTCAAGGCATGGGGGCACTCCTATATAAAAGAGAGGGAGGGAGGCCAACCTCCTTGGCTCCCCCATGTGGGACTAAACCCCACATGGGGGTGCGCCGGCCATGGAGGGGCTGCCGGCCCTGGTGGGCCCCATTCGGCCCATCCAGGCTGGCTGGCCCTCCCCCCCCCCTTTTTTTCCTCTTTTAGTTTTGGGAATTTTCCCTAATGGGCCTCTAAGGCCCATTTAGGTTTAATGCCTTTAAAAATTCGAATTTAATTAAATAAAAAATATATTTAATCATTAATAACATTTATTAATATTAAATACATATTATTTAATTCATTCGGACTCCGAAACATATTCCGTTGCCTCCGATCAACATCGGACAAGTTCCGGAACACTTCCGGAGTTCCTGGTTTCTTTCTCTCTTATATCCAATCTAATCGTCACATATCCTTAAGTGTGTTACCCTACGGTTCGGGATCACACAGACATGAACGAGACACGTTCTCCGATCAATGACTAGCAACGGGGTCTGGATACCCATGGTAGTCCCTGTATGTCCACGAAAGACTTTTTATCGTTTGAACCTTTAGACGTCCAGTTTCATCCTCTTGCCTATCGATACTTAGATTGTCCGAGCGTCGTTCTCCGGTATCACGATTACCGAGCATGACCTCGTCATCGACAAATCTATCTTTACTCGTCTGTGATATTACATCCCCGTGACCTAGTCACATGCTTGCAAGCTCATTGATGTAATCTCACCGAGTGGTCACAGAGTATCTATCCTGCTATTCGGATTGGCAATTCCCGCTCTTGATCACTCGCTTCTACTGCTTCCTTTCGATACCCGAAAGTGTCACCTTTATTGTCACGCTATATAAGACATGCCGTTTGATGCGATCAGCCGCATCTTCCAGAAGCAGAGATTTGATATGATCTCACAGTCGAAGGTATGAACACTACGTTTCTATATTTTGGGTATGTCCATCAAATCATTCACCTAATGACATGACTCCGTTGTTAACCGACGCCATTGTCCATGATCAGGAAACCTTGATCATCTGTTACCCAACGGACTAATTAAATAAAGGCTACTAGGGATCTGGTTGTTTTCATACCACACGTGTATTAATGTTTCCGCGTAATACAGTTATAGCATGGTATTAAAACGTATTATGAACAATTGAGATATGACAAATAAAATCACTTTATTAATTGCCTATCGGGCATATCTCCAACACATCAGAGGCGCGGTAGGCTCCGGCCGCCCGAAGCATATTTTTGCTAGGTCGGCTTATTTACTCGGCAAGACGTTCAAAACTACTTCTTCTGTTCCACATTATAAGCCATTTTGGTTAGCTAAAATAGCTAGCCAAAACGGCTTATATTATGGAACAGAGGGAGTAGTTTATTTTCTTTTCTGCTTTCCTTTTTTTTGCTTCTTTTCATTTATTTTTCTATTTTAAAAAAAATTGTTCAGATTTTGAAATAAGTTCTAAATTTTAAAAAATGTTCAAATTCAAAAAACTGTTTAAATAAAAAGGTTTAGATTTTGAAAAAACCAGGTTTAAAATTCTTCGAATTAAAAAATGTTTGAATTTTAAAAAGTTCAGATTTGAAATTTAAAATTTGTTCAGATCTACAAATGTTCAGATTAAAAAACATATTTTCAAAACGCAAGAAAAAACTGTGCTTTTTTATTGGGCCGATTTTTTAGTGGCCTATGAAAGGACTGCTTTAGTCGGCCGGGGCGGATGGTGCTGCCTTCACGCGCTATATAGGCGCTCCCCGCCTACAACCTCTCGCTAAAGCAGCAAGAACTTGCCGGGCCTTTAGTGGGTCAAGTGCGTTACTGTTGACTGTTAATAGAGTACCGAGCAATTTCTTATTGCATGCTAAGGGCAGCAAATACGAGCCCCAACAGTAGGGATGAAATGAAGAATTCACACTGGGCCACCAAATTCTCGGGCCCCGGCCTTCTCGGTATAGCTATATTGATAGACTCTTCACACCACACACACACGAGGAGGTTTTTTTTTTTGCGAAACACAGTACAAATACAGACGCTCACATACACATACATACACTCACCCCTATGAACGTACGCACGCACACACTACACCTATGAGCTGCTCCGATAGACTGAGCCGGCGGATCGAGTCTTGAGATTAACGAAGTCACCACAGGCGTCTCGCTGTCGACGGAAACGTCGCCTCCCACTGAAGAATATTCCGCCTAAATGAGAAACATCAGTGTCAAACCTGTGGTTTGAACTCTGGTGGACTGGGGTACAAGCACCTTCCTAACCATCTTGCCACAGGCTTCTCACACACGAGGAGGATTAATAAGTGATGTTGAAGCATATTCATGCCATTCTAATTAATTATCTGATGCAGGACCTCCTGTTTGATTCACCGTTCAGCAACAGCACCATCCTTATCAAGAATTGAGATTCAAAAGTCTAAACTTTTCGCAGTACATAAAATAGAGCTGGGAATTCCTCACCGATTAAACGGAAGGGCCAAAGTGAGCTTCGTTTTCTGATTCAGTTGGACCTTCATACATGTTCAGCTCCAGACCTTTGCGTCGATCATTTGGACCGTCAAACACACGCAAACGAAAGGGTGTTATTCTTTATGAACACACGTGGACTCATATTCAGATTCGGTGTCGCAGACAAAGCTCCGCGTTCTCACTCGATCTTTCTTTTTTTTTTTTTTTTTTTTTGGAGGAGGATCCGACATTTATAAAAAGGAAGCTCAGAACACTTTACAAGAAAGTCCAAAAGGAAAAGAAAATTACAACTGGACCCGAAAAAGTGCAAAGAGCACCCTCAGCTTCCGGGAGAGTCACAGACGGATCCCAAGCACACCCCAAACTCCTACGCAGCGCCGACGCCGCCGTACCACTCGCCGCCGGGAGGGAGGCACCACCACCATAAGCAGAGGACCGCAGAAGCCGTCCGCCGACGCCGTGCGACGGATCTGAAGGACGATGAACGCGACCGGCCCAAGCACCTGCATCTCGGGACCTCCGAACATCCAGCCGGCACGACGCCGCGCAGGACCACCACCCGCACCACCGCACCAGTTCCAGACGACGCTCCCCTCGCCATCGCGGCCGGCCGGAGCGGAATCGTCGAGGAAGAAGGCCACCAGAACAACCTGCAACAAAAACGGAAACCACCACCACCAGCCGCTTCACCCCCGCCGCCACGGCCGGCCAGCGAAGCAGAGCCAGAGGAGAGGAACCGACGGAGCACTCCACTACCTCCCCGGCGCGGCGGCCGAAACGGGGACGGGAGGGGGAGGACAAAACCCAAAACGCCGGCGCCACCGCCACCGCCATCGGCGACACCCGCAGGGAAGAACACCTAAACTAGGCCTAAACTACTAGCACGGCGAAGCCAAGGCTCCCCCCCACCTCGCGGCGCCGGATCGGCCGCCGGAGGCGGAGGGGAGCGGCGGACACGCCGGCGACGCTCTCGAACCTGCGGGTCGCCTCGGAGTCGCCCCTCTCTGCACTGTAGAGATAAGGGAGAGAACAACTTAGAACTCGACGATGCGTTCTCACTCGATCTTGGACTTGCAAACACCACGTTTAGGTATATATGGCCAGTTGGCCACCTCCCATTTCCCATCGCGTATGAATAAAATATCGTTGCGTGACCAACGTGTTTAGTTGTATAGGAGTCATTCGCACGTACCCATCTCGATCTTGATTTCCTGTGGTCCAAGCTAGCCATCGTCGGTGAGGTCATTGTCTAACATGTAGTGTCATCTAATGACATTTTGTTAAATTTGTGTCATTGTATGCCTGCCCATAAAACCTCCTGTCATTTTCTCGCAGAAAACAAAACAAAGAAAACCCTCCTGTAATCGCTCTGTCCGTTTGCATGTACACGACTTGTGCAAGTGTGCAACAGGTATACACTAACAACTGATGGAAGAGACACAAAATGACAACTTCACCCGAGACCTCCTCAAGTGCTTGCCAACCGGAATTGAGATGTATCTCCATTGTCTAGCTAGCAACTATACTCCTAGTCAATTCTAGTCGATCGAGTACCAATGATTTGAAGAATCACTGAATCAGTCAAGGGCTATGATGACGTGATTTTGTGAGTACCGTGACGGCTTCGTCTTCGGGAGATGGGAGTCAGAGGAGGGGTGTTGGCCGCTGGGGATGTCAGGGCGAACACCTAGCAGTAGGGGGCGTCGACCATCGAGGCGCATAGTCGTCGAGATGATGCTCGTCGCTCATGGCATATTGTCTTCGGGGAGAACCGATGAACTACCGTCATACAACAACCGAACGAGGCACTTGGGCAGGTAGGCTAGGATGATCTAGGTAGGCCCCTTGCAATGCCGCGGAACACCCTTGCATTTCGCTCATTCCACAGCCCCCACGCAATAGGAATGGGCAATGGTCGTCCATCGAAATGGAATAGTCGTGGAGGCAAAACTGCTCCAAGTGGTGATGTCCGAATCGTCGATACCTTTGGCATCAATGGCGCGTCCTTCCGGCCGATTCCAAAGTTCGTGTGAGAAGTTACAAACGTCCATTTAGCATCGAACAACTAAGTTGAGGCCGGGGTAAATGTAAACCAGATACGGGTCGCGATCCACTCATACTTGTCCGTTTGTTCCCTCGCATGACGTCTCACGAATCACTAATTGTAACAGCCCAAAGGTTGAAAACCTAAAACCCGAGTAAAATTTTCACTTTTTGCATTCCATGCATGCATCATTGCATCCATTTGCAATTGCTAAACAACACAATACTTGGTTTGGCAACATTGAAAAGTGAAATGCCAAATTGCTCTAACAAAACTTCCACACAATGATGGCACTCAAACTTGCAAAACAAAAATAATTGACAACTTATATTTGTCAAGGAAGTTTCAAGAGTTCCAAAATAATATTTTGCACTTGCTCCAAAATATTAAAGGAGCAACATTTTGGAGTTTAACAAAATGCTCTATCTTAAACCTCTATGAACAAATGTTGTTCAAAACAATTTATTTGGAAACCCCAATTTTTGTGGTGCTTCTACTTGTTAGTGGGAGGCTACATGAATTATCTCATATTTTTGTAAATTGTTTAAGTACCCTAATAAAATCAATGAAAGGCTGCTGGAATTTTAAAAGAAACAGCCAGGGACCAATCTGTGATGGAAGATTTTCTGCCAGGGGGTTATCTGTAAATCGACCATCTCTTTCCTGTAGCGACCGAGCAGAGCTCGCACCGCACGCGCCGGACCAGCTCGCCGTGCCGCGCAACGCCATCGCCGGGCCCCCCTGCTCTGCCTTCCCCTGCCAGAAGAGGAGCACCGCGACCCCGAGACCACGTGCTGCTCCCCAACCCCCACTCCGGCTCTGCCCTCGCTCTCCCTCTGCTCCCCACCGAGCCGCCATGGCCGTCGTGCTCGTCGCCGTCGCCTGAGGCCGCTCCGAGTGAATCGAGCACCACCACGACGTCCGCCTCGCCGTGCTGCTCATCCCCGCCAAAGGAATCGCTCGGGAACGCCGTGAATCGCCGCCGCCGTCCGGTTCCTCTCCGACCACCGCCGCGGCTCCGCCGCCCGATTCCGTCACCGCCGAGCCACCTCCGGCCACCCCGACCTCACCAACTTGCTCGTGGTGAGCTTCCCGAGCCCTGGCACCCCTCCCCTCTCCTCCTAGCCTCTGGGTTGCCGTCGCACCACACGCCGCCGTGCGTCGCCGTAGCTCCTCTACATCGTGTCGACGAAGCCGGTCTCAATCCCGGAAAATTCCGGATCCTATACCGGAATAAGAAACTAGCTACTGGACCCGATAGTTTTTATCCGGAATACAACCGGAATTGATCCGGAAACAATTCCGGGTTTTATTTTCTCCCGGTGAAAAACCCAGAAAATTCCGGGCTGACATCCGGATTGCAGTACTGTTTTGAAATTTCTATTTTCTTTTCACCCTCTCTCTCTAAATTATATAAATATTATATTGTTGTTTAAATAAATCATCAAAATGGGAAATTTATAAAAATAATAACTTTTTATCGGTGTATCAGAAAAATGCGTGTATTATACCAAAATGTCCAGAAAATTGAGAATAAACCTTTAAAATAAATATCATGCATATTTGATCACAATTGAATTACTGTACTTCTAGTATTATTAAACTCATTAAATTAAATATGGGGTGTACTCCCATCCGGTTGAAGTATTTATTTCTCGCACCCCATTTAAATTGCTAGATAACTTATATAAGTTCAGTACTTTAAAATGTCATGTCATCATGTGTTTGCGCATTGCACCGGTGTTATCTGTGGTTTTGATTGTTCCTCTTCGGTATTGTTTGTGCATCGGTAGATCAAGGAGTGGAAGTGACACCGCAGTCTCGTGACGATCCCTATTACCAGCCGTATCAACAAGGCAAGCGTAATCCCCCCTCTGAGCATATCTTATCCTATGTTTCCGCAAATATTTTCTCCACTATAATATTGCATGCGGTTCCAAATGTCACTTTTATTGGATTAGAGTATCCTATAGTTGCATTAAGTTTCCGATGCCATTACCTGTTTCCCTCCTATTATCCATAGGTTTGTATTGTTGGCCTGAGATACTTAACTATGCAATGTTGATGCTTAGCCATACTTAGTTAAATGTTATTCGTCCGAGGGATGTATCATGTTGGGAACAGGTGCTTAACTGTCCGGATGATGGTGGAGAAACTGTGGTGACAGGTGATAAAATGCTAAAGGGTGGGGATGAGAGGCCACTGTGTTGTGGTGCTTTGTCTCGTTCTCGCCGCCTAGGTGCGAGTTCTTTACCTCTTGAACCAAGACTGAGCGTGCAACCATGCGTGAGGCCTATGCAATTGCAGGAACCCTTATTCGACTAAATAACTTGTGAGGGGCTAGCCAGGGTCCTCTAGTTCGAACTTCCATTTGCGCGTGCGTCATGATGGTGGTTGTGAATGGGATGAGGATTGTGGTGTTAGGGAACTAAGTGGCCGTGGAGCAGGGTGTTGGAGGCACTGAACCTGTCCTATCGCCACTGATGATCCTGGAGAGTCTCGAGCAAGGGAGAAGTCGTCACCGCTCCCACCCAGCCGGCTTTCCATGGAAGAGAGCTAATTGTACAGGCAATGGGCCGGACGGTACGCGTGGCAAACATTGTACACCCCTGCAGGGTTAAATCTTTTCGAAAAGCCGTGTCCACGGTTACGGACGACTTGGGAAAGGACGATAAGATCATAGAATAACTTGAACGGAATGATTAAAAACTGGGTACTAAAGGTACCACTCAAGAATGCAAGGTTGACTTCCTCGAGGGTGATTCGGGGAGGTGCCTTTGTAGAACAGGTACAGTGGTTGATGATGGTTGATGTTGAGAAAGGTGATTAAAAGAAGAGAGTTACTTCTTACCTCTTTTAAAAATACTCTGAATAGTCGATGCCATTGAGTTATGTTTTATTAAATAAAATCAGCTTTATGCAAAACAGCCATAAAACTTTGAAAGCCTCATCGAGCTAAAGCTCTATATATAATCTTGCGAGTTCGTCGAACTCAACGTCGTTTGTTTTGTTTCAGAGGAGGACTTCACCGACCTCGAAGGTGGGTTCTTTGTGGACGTCGACGAGTAGTCTGGGGTTCCCAGGTGGCAGCTTGGGACATCCCGGAACAGCTGGCGCTGGACGTTTATTTGTAGGCCTCTTAGGCCATAATCTGGATCTTATTGTTTAGAACAACTTAATTCGCTTTCGCATGTTGTAATGTTGGGTCTGTGACCTCTGGTTGTATTATGCTATCTTTCTCTATTATAAGAGTTGAACTATATGATTTGTGTCGTAGAGTCTGTGATGTGCCAGTTGTTCCACAAGTCTTGATCTCTCTATTATGCTTTGATAGTTGTGCCTGTGTTAAGGCATCAATCGGGGTGTTGCGTTGCCGATGATCCATTCCGAGCAACGCCTGCCAAAGGTTTTGGCCGGGGATTGGTAAACCCGTAACCTCCGGTTGTATCGCTTAACCGGTGACACACATCATCACGGTATAACAGTCGGGTCGGGGCGCCACACTGATCAACGTCCCGATCTATCCTGGCCGCTACCACGTCTAGAAGCACGCAAGACTAGCTAGCCGTTCGTACCTCGGGGCAAATTGACAAGCGGGCCTCCTCAGTCCTGCCACCATATCGATCACCATGCAGTGGCCGGTTCTTGGCCGTGGTCGCCCCACGTCCTCACTCGTCCTCCTGGCTTCCATCTTTTTCACACGTCCCGCGCGCGACCAACCACCCGGCCCGGTTTGGTGTGGCAGTGCCCGGGAGAACGTATCTGGTGAGGTCACATTTAAGATGTTTTAAAAAATCTGATTTTTTTTTTGTTTGGACATATGTGATACTCATATCTTATCATGTTACAAAAAAAGTTAATCGAAAATCGTAATACAGATGAGAAAACAAAATGGACAAATAATAGGATGAATCGTGCTAAAATGCAAGTTGGGTTTGAATTTGGCCAATAACAAATAATAGGATGAATCGTGCTAGAATATTCCGATGCATGATCAGTTGATCACGGACAGGAAAAGGAGTACAGCTCTAATTAAAGCCGATCGAGTCAAAGAACCTTCCCGGCCGTGGAAAGGAAAAAAAAAGGAACGGACCATGGAATGTGATTAATCACCGAATATGTTCAGTTCAGCTGGCATGACGTCTCACAAATCACAGATCAACGTCCCGATCTATCCCGGCCGCTACCACGTCTAGAAGCACGCAAGACTAGCTAGCCGTTCGTACCTCGGGGCAAATTGACAAGCGGGCCTCCTCAGTCCTGCCACCATATCGATCACCATGCAGTGGCCGGTTCTTGGCAGTGGTCGCCCCACGTCCTCACTAGTCCTCCTGGCTTCCATCTTTTTCACACGTCCCGCGCGCGACCAACCACCCGGCCCGGTTTGGTGTGGCAGTGCCCGGGAGAACGTATCTGGTGAGGTCACATTTAAGATGTTTAAAAAAATCTAATTTTTTTTTGTTTGGACATATGTGATACTCATATCTTATCATGTTACAAAAAAAGTTAATCGAAAATCGTAATACAGATGAGAAAACAAAATGGACAAATAATAGGATGAATCGTGCTAAAATGCAAGTTGGGTTTGAATTTAGCCAATAACAAATAATAGGATGAATCGTGCTAGAATATTCCGATGCATGATCAGTTGATCACGGACAGGAAAAGGAGTACAGCTCTAATTAAAGCCGATCGAGTCAAAGAACCTTCCCGGCCGTGGAAAGGGAAAAAAAAGGAACGGACCATGGAATGTGATTAATCACCGAATATGTTCAGTTCAGCTGGCATGACGTCTCACGAATCACAGATCAACGTCCCGATCTATCCCGGCACGCAAGACTAGCTAGCCGTTCGTACCTCGGGGCAAATTGACAAGCGGGCCTCCTCAGTCCTGCCACCATATCGATCACCATGCAGTGGCCGGTTCTTGGCCGTGGTCGCCCCACGTCCTCACTCGTCCTCCTGGCTTCCATCTTTTTCACACGTTCCGCGCGCGACCAACCACCCGGCCTGGTTTGGTGTGGCAGTGCCCGGGAGAACGTATCTGGTGAGGTCACATTTAAGATGTTTTCAAAAAATCTGAATTTTTTTTTGTTTGGACATATGTGATACTCATATCTTATCATGTTCGAAAAAAAGTTAATCGAAAATCGTAATACAGATGAGAAAACAAGATGGACAAATAATAGGATGAATCGTGCTAAAATGCAAGTTGGGTTTGAATTTGGCCAATAACAAATAATAGGATGAATCGTGCTAGAATATTCCGATGCATGATCAGTTGATCACGGACAGGAAAAGGAGTACAGCTCTAATTAAAGCCGATCGAGTCAAAGAACCTTCCCGGCCGTGGAAAGGGAAAAAAAAGGAACGGACCATGGAATGTGATTAATCACCGAATATGTTCAGTTCAGCTGGCATGACGTCTCACGAATCACAGACACGACTCTAGACCAACACATCAAGAAAAATTGGGCCCAAAAACCATAAACTGCTTTGTTCATGAGGGAAACAAGGGCAAACAAAACACACAAGCGATATAGCTTTGTCGCCGACACGACTCTAGACCAACACATCAACGAACACACACCTCTGGGTCCGGGGCCGCTGCCACGACTTCCACCACCCGGCACCAAAGCCGCACACAAGTCACAACACCGCACGACTCAGTCGTCTCGTGGCTCTAACTACCCAGACAACTCGGATGGCGTGCAAAATTCGGGGCCGCTACCCCCGACGTAACATCCAGATCGACCATCACATTGCCCGAAGCGACCAGCCAGGTCGAGGAACTCGCTTCCCATAGAGCCCAGGTCGCCACGTACCAAAACCGTGCAAGCCCACGGCCTGCCCTATAGGAACGTCGCTGCATGGGAGACCGAGGCCGCCACCTCGACATACCACCACCATGCAGGGTCACCACCCCGGCGTCCGCCTCCCCTGACCACATGACCATCTTGCCCATCTGTCTTGAACCTGTCGCACCGCGAGGGCCAAAAACTCCAAGACGACGCCTCCGACAAGGTAGTAACACGTAAGTCACCGTCGCCCACTCCGACGGAGCTTAGGTTTTCACGCTGATATTTTGGGACCACTCGCATTAGCCGGTATAGAAGCTCCACAACGACAGACAATCAAGAAGGAGACCGACGCGTGAAGACGCCACCGTCGTTTGGTTGGTGCAAGTTTTCGCCCGGAGTTCGAACAGAGCGTGAAGTTTCGGGAGCCGCAAGATGGTAGCCTGGCCCTGTTGACTGTCGTCGACCTCCGAGCTGCGGGCAAAACTGCTCCAAGTGGTGATGTCCGAATCTAGGGGGAACAATGTGTAGAATTGATGCACTAGCCAATTATCATAGGCCTTGTTTGGTACTAGAGTATTTTAGGGGATTATCCCGGTCAAACCCGTGAATCCCCACATATCACAAAACATCGTTTGGTTCTAATGTATTGGACATGTATTATCCTTACATTTCCCCACAAATCACCAAACTCTAGTGCATTTTTCTCAATATTCTAGTGGATTGGATCCCTAATCCCCTAGTGGATTGGGTGAAGTTTAGGGTTTCACCCAATCCACTAGAGAATTATCCCCACCAATCCTCTGAAATACTGTAGTACCAAACAAGGCCTAAGAAGATAAGCATACTACCATGCATGATCAGTTGATCACGGACAGGAAAAGGAGTACAGCTCTAGTTAAAGCCGATCGAGTCAAAGAACCTTCCTATGGAAAGTGAAAAAAAGGAACGGACCATGGAATGTGATTTATCACCGAATATGTTCAGTTCAGACAGGGGTAAACGGATACGGGTCGCGATCCACTCATACTTGTCCGTTTGTTCCCTGGCATGACGTCTCACGAATCACAGATCAACGTCCCGATCTATCCCGGCCGCTACCACGCCTAGAAGCACGCAAGACTAGCTAGCCGTTCGTACCTCGATCGGGGCAAATTGACAAGCGGGCCTCCTCAGTCCTGCCACCATGCAGTGGCCGGTTCTTGGCCGTGGTCGCCCCACGTCGTCACTCGTCCTCCTGGCTTCCATCTTTTTCACACGTGCCGCGCGCGACCAACCACCCGGCCCGGTTTGGTGTGGCAGTGCCCGGGAGAACGTATCCGGCGAGGTCACATTTAAGATGTTTTCAAAAAATCGTTTGCACATATGTAATACTCATATGAGAACATATCCAGGGTCACCGTCTCGGCGTCCGCCTCCCCTGACCACAGAACCATCTTGCCCATCCTTCTTGAACCTGTCGCACCGCGATGGTTAAAAACTCCAAGACGACGCCGCCAACAAGGTAGTAACATGTCCGTCACCGTCGCCCGCTCCGACAGAGCTTAGGTTTTCACGCTGAGATTTTGGGGCCACTCGCATTAGCCGGGATAGAAGCTCCACAACGACGCAAATCAAGAAGGAGACCGACGCGTGAAGACGCCACCGTCGTTTGGTTGGTGCAAGCTTTCGCCCGGAGTTCGAACCGAGCGCGAAGCTTCGGGAGCCGCAAGATGGTAGCCTGGCCCTGTCGACTGTCGTCGACCTCCGAGCTCCACCGCATGCCGCAGCCATCGCATCACCTCCCGCTACGGCAGCTGCCATGCCAGCCGCGCCCCTGCGCAGCCATCGCTTCCGCCCCGGCTTCCTCGCATCGGGAGGAGAACAAGGACAACACGACATGCGCCCAATCTTCCCTGAACCAACAGCCCGCATCCCAGCTCCTCTCCCATGCTCAGGCCTCCCTCCACGTATCCCATCTCCTCTTCAACGCTCACACCACCTCCAAGCTGCCGCATCCATCATCACAACACAGATCGGCACGTGTCAGCCGTGGCCCGCCAGGCCTAGATTGGGTCTAGATCGGGCCCGCGCCGCAACGCCACATGGCACCGCCGACCTCCCGTTGCAGCCCCCACCGACAACCAGCCGCCGCCACTGCGTCCAGGTGAGCCACGCCGCGTCGTCGGCCATCGAGCCGAGCAGCAACCCAAAACAGTGCCGGGAACCGCCAGTGCCACCGCGCGGATTTTTGCCCGGCGGCAGCGAGGTGGTGGGACGATGCTGGGGCGGCCGCCGGCGGATTTAGGGTGCCGACCATGTCGCCCGCGGTCGGAGCACGGGCGGCAGAGATTTTTCGAAATTAAAAAAATATTTTAGGGAGTCATCCGGAGTCGGGTGCACCGAGTCGTCACGCTCCCGACGATATTTGTTGCGCCGCTGGCAACGGATCGACGGGCGATCGCATCGAGCATTCAAGCTGGAGCCCATACATGGGGGAGCGCTTGACCTCGACCACTGACACCGAGTTGTTTGTTTCAAGAGGTGTGGCGACGAAAACACGCCCGTACGTACGTACGTACAGTGCCCTAGTACTAGAAAACGGCCGATCTGATCCACCGACGTCCCTCTCTTTTGGGCTGGGTGCAACTAGTTTCCGGCAACTAGCCCATCTCCTTTGGTGGCCTGGGGCGCGCGTACCTACGAATCGGGTGAATTTTCTGTGATCTTGATGGGAACCAACAAGCGACACACTCCGTACGTGCGCTGCATGTTTGAAGACGTACGATCGGCCAATTGCATGCGGAGATTTCACCCAGGAAATCCGCATGCCATGCCATCCAGCTGGGCTGGATGCTAGTGTAGCTAGCAATATCATTAACCTACCAATGAGTAGACTAACGTGCATATGTGACATAGGATTTCGCTTTCAGTAGCTCTGATCTGTTCCTGTTCGATGATGCACATGGCGGAGATTTTTCATTTCCATGTCGATGGGCGCGTTGAAAGTTTGCACCTTGCTCACTAGCATGGAACCACGTAATCAGCTAAGCAAACAAACATGCCGCCCCCTCCTTGGAGTCTTCGTCATGGCCTGGACTATGCTTTCCCTTCCTTGAGCAACGGAAGAAACCTCTGATCCGGTGGCGGAACCTTGTCGTCGTTCCGTCCTTGGAGGAATTGTCTGAGTTGCTCAAGGAGTCACCGAAGCGGCTTGCGGAGTTGGAATTGATTCCTCCCAGCGAGTGAACGTTCAGGGTGCAATGTATGCCTACGCCGATGTTTAATTGACGGCATCTTCTTCAGGTCTGGTCGGATCATGTCGTCCACTAGCCGACTCCGTATATGCGCATGAGTGGAGACTATGTTGCTATGAATTGTTTGGAGTCATGGTGATTCTCCGTAGGTTTTTGGTTTCCCTCGTGACGCGGCCTTATGCTTTATGTTGCGGATGTTCACCATTGTCGGCCATTGTCGGGGGGCTACCCCGGGGTAGGGTCAAGGTATGATATAAATTATGTCCAAGAGTGGACCGAGGTACAGTGAAACCGAGATAACCAAGCCCTGGAGGGGTCGGGATATGATGTTGGTGCAAATAGATATATGTTGACCGACATACCCAGGCCCAGAAGGGGCCGGGATATGATGTTGGTGCGGACCGACATATGAACTGATCGACATATACTGACCGACATAGCCAGGCCCGAAGGGGCCGGGATATGGTGTCGGTGCAAACCGACATATGCTGACCGATATATGAAACCGACATATACTAACCGACATATGAATGTCGGTATCTTCGTGTTTTCTCTTATGTGCAAGGGAGGATAACCCAGGAAGGGGAATCCGGCATATCCATGCCGGGTTAAAGAGAAGAGGCGCGTTATGCCGGTTGGAAGTCAATGCAGAGGTCACATCCCGCCTGACACGGGAGCATGGCAGGCGGTATGGCGCGGGTACGAGGTGACCGGTCTCACCTACCGCTGACCACGGGCGTACCTGGGAACAGAGTGCGAGGCATGGGCAGGCCACGTCCTGTCCGTGGCAGAGGACACAATCATGACCGAGTTGCTGATGCAGACGCGCGTGGCTACAACGTAGCGTACGGCACCAATCCTGTGACCCGGGGTACCAGTATATAAGGTGCCCCAGGCCCTCCTGCGTGAGGGAGGACGAGATATGCTGAGATACACTACGAGACACTGAGTAACACTGAGAGAGAAAGAGACAGCGAGGTGCTGAGAGATCTTTCCCCCATAGCTATCTTCTTCTTCCTTGAGAGCTTCACCATAGCTGAGAGCATACAACTCGAGGAGAACCTTTGTATTCGTGATATCCTGATATACTGAGACAGACAGGAAGGAGTAGGGGTTTTACCTCCTCACGAGGGCCCTAAACCTGGGTAGATTGTGGTGTGTTTTGTGTCTTCCGTGTGCGCTCCTTAGCGCGCTATCCCTCCCCGGTTCCACCAGCGTCCATCGGCCCTAACTCAAGCCATCCTATGGCATCTGCCGTGATACCACCACGACAGTTGGCGCCCACCGTGGGGCCAGCAGCGGCGCTGGCTGGTGTGTTCATCCGGACGGGTTCCATCATCGCCTCCGGCGAGCGCGTGGTCAGTGGCCTTGTCCACAGATTCGGCTCGCTGAACTTCATTGACGACAACGTGGGCTGTTTCGGTAGCAGGCCGCTCTCGAGGAACGGCTGCCTCATCACCTTCGGGATGTACGAGGTCTACGTCGCCACCGAGTTTGTCTGCAGGTACCCCGAGCAGGTGCTTGTAGCCGAGGATTTTCCTGCTGTCTGTGCGGCTCGCGGCCGGCGTAGCGCTCGCCCCGGGAGCTGCGCAGAGGTCATGATGACCGGCTCCACGGGTGGTGCCGGCAAAGGAGAAACCGGCAAACCTGCTGCCAAGACCACCAGATCGGCGAAATTGCCGCTGGAGAGGAGGGAGATCCTCCTCGACCAGGCCGGTACATCCGAGGTACCGGTCAGGCCGGTTCCTCTCGAGGATATGATCGAGAAACTGGCTGTGCCGGTAGCTACCGGTACAGATGCTGCCCTGACGGAGGCCGAGTTGGAGTCGCATCATCAGAACCTGCATCAGGAGGTTCTCGCGATGTCCCAGATAAGGAGAGAATTCGAGATAACCTTCCGTGAGTATAACGAAGCTCATGGTTTAACTCCGATAGCTACTCATCCTAATCGCATAGAAGATGTGCGTAAAAGGGGTAGAGGCCTCAATGTCGAGATTTCTAGAGATGGTAGATCAAGTTCTAGTAAAACTCCTAGTCACATGTCGGCTGAAAAGCCCAAATATAGTTCCCCTGCTAAGACTCTTAGAGCTGCCGAGGCAGCAAGAGCCGAGTTATCTGGTTTATCTGGAGAAGCTCTCCGTAAGCAGCAAGACCGGGTTAATGAGCTAGTAGGTGTTGCTGTGCGGCAAAATGAGGCCTATCTTAAGGCTAACACAGTTGCAGGTGGGTCCCAGATTGTTCACTCGGCTAAGGCAGCCAGTGGAGGATCTAAGGGGCAAGCTTCATCACCGCATGTCGGTGGAGATCGGGACCGGAGTGTAAACTCCGGTAAAAACAAGCAGATACAGACATATGATCCGGCATATGCCGGAAAACAGTTAGCCGGGTGAGGCAGTGCCGGCCGGGGTAAAAACAATCCCGGTTCGGGCAATCCAGATGCCGGAAAAGTTAACTCGGCTGGCCGAGGTTATCCACCTCGGTATCCGACACGAAATCCTGCCCGGCAGCAGCAAGATATCGAGCATGTTCAGCAGCCACAAAGTGTTGACCAGGTGGCTAACCGTTATGATGATGGTTACTCGGCTATGGAGAGGGCTGGGACCTCGCCAGTTGTCGCCGAATGATGCACGCTATAAGTTGGACAGAATCTTTATGTCCGAGATGCTGGAAGAGCAAGGCCCACCTGGCCCTGCATGCTTTGGACCTCGGATCATGAGGGAGCCACCGGTGCCGCACTTTCAATTGAACCGGGGCGCAAAGACATATGACGGCAGTACTAAGCCGGAAGACTGGCTGACAGATTATGTGTCGGCAGTGCATATCGCGGGAGGAAACCGCCGATGGGCGGTAAGGTATATCCCGCAAATGTTGGAAGGGCCAGCCCGGATCTGGCTGAACAACTTGCGAGAGGGCACGTTGACTGCTGGCTGGACTTTGAAGAAGCCTTCGTTAGCAATTTCTCCAGCACATACAAGAGGCCGAATCGTCCTCAGCAGCTTGCCATGTGCAAGCAGAGGGATGATGAAACTGACCGGGACTACTTGACCCGGTGGAGTACTGTTCGCAATTCCTGTGAAGGAGTTGTTGAAGCGCAGGCCATTTCATGGTTTGCTCAAGGGTGCCGACACGGCTCCATGCTCTGGCAGAAGTTGCAAAGGGAGATGCCGGCCACCTTGGCCGAGACAATCCGGATTGCGGATAGCTATGCACTGGGTGATCCGATGCAGCCCTTGCTGAACTCGGTGGAACCGAGTAGAAGATACCCGGTCAACAATGGACCCGGACCAGCCAGGCGAGGTGACCGCCAGGATTTCGGGATCAAGAGGAGAGAGGACCGGCCGGATTATCGGTACGGTTCAAATCAAGTTGCTGCAGTTGATCAAGATCAGCCAGGTGCCGGCAATAGCCAGCGTCTGAGGAACAGCGGTCCTGCATGGGGCCAAAACCAGGATGGGAAGAGACCGTGGAGTGACCAGAGGAAGCCATTAACCTATGAGGCAATGCTGGATGGACCCTGCAGCTATCACACGCACGACCCCCGCAGGCCGGCTAATCATTCAACCCGGCAGTGCAGCTGGTATCAGCGCACGTTGAAGGAAGGGGGAGGATCCGGAGGAAATCAGATGGGTGCACCTCAGAGACCTCCAACATACCGCTCACCGGGGCAAACACTATTCCCTTGAATGCGCCTCCACCGAGGCCTGCAGCTCCGAGACCTGTGGATAACAGGAGAGGGCCAGAAAATGTTAACCAAGTGAATGTCGGAGGCAACAACAGCAATGCTGGTCCCAGCCGCCAGGGTGAATATGCCAGGGTGAGTATAGAGAGGCTCATCAGAGCTATGTGGTCTTTGTGACCGAGCCAACTGACAAGCAGAGCCTGCACCGGCGTGCAATGGAGGTAAACGCGGTTATGCCGGCTGTGCCGAAGTATATGCACTGGTCTGATCAGGAGATCAGCTGGAGCATGAAGGACCATCCCCGGATCATGCCAAGCCCGGGAGGTTACGCTCTAGTGGTGGATCCGACATTCATGGGCCCACCATCAATGTCAGGTTCACCCGAGTTCTCATTGACAATGGGAGCAGCATCAACATCATGTACCGAGACACCATGGTGAAGATGGGCATCTCGGCAAACATGTTGCAGCCGAGTATACAACCTTTCACGGTATAGTGCCTGGTGTCTCATGTGCACCTATGGGCAAAATTTGGGTTGATGTGTTATTCGGCACCAAGGACAACTGCAGAACTGAGAGCATCCAATTCGAGGTGGTGGACCTCGAAAGTCCATACCATGCTTTGCTCGGTAGACCAGCGCTGGCCAAGTTCATGATATCTACCCATGTGGCTTACCTCAAGATGAAGCTGCCGGGTCCTAATGGCATCATCACCATCTCGGGTGACTATAAGCGTTCCTTGGAGTGCGCCTCGGCTGGCTCTTGTCTGGCCGAGTCATTAATCATTGCTGCGGAGAAGAAGAGGATCCATGAAGTGGTGGCGCTGGCCCAGTCCGCGCAACTCGGTATGCCGGGTATGACTAACCCGGAGCAGAGTGCGGCATTCCAGGTGCCGAAGGAGACGAAGAAGATCAACGTCGACCCGGCGTTCCCAGAACGCAACGTCATCATTGGTACCGGGTTGACCGAGAAATAGGAAGGCGAGCTCAGTCACTTCCTCCGTGAGAATCGGGATATCTTTGCATGGTCAAATCAGGACCTGCCAGGTGTTCCGAGGGAGTTGGCTGAGCACTCATTGTTCGTCAGACCGGATATGAAACCCGTGAAGCAACCTATGCGACGTCTCTCGGATGAGAGGAGAAAGGTGATAGGCGATGAACTGGCCAGATTACTTGCATCTGGTTTCATCATGGAAGTGCTGCACCCGGACTGGTTGTCTAACCCGGTCCTGGTGGAAAAGAAAAAGGATGACCCGAACGTGGCCATTGTGTGGCGCATGTGTATTGATTTCACAAACTTGAACAAGGCATGTCCTAAGGATCCATTCCCGCTGCCTCGGATTGATCAAGTGATCGATTCCACAGCCGGGTGTGAGCTGTTATCCTTTGTAGATGCATATTCTGGTTTTCACCAGATACCGCTGAACCCTGCTGATCAAATGAAAACTGCTTTTATTACCCCGTACGGGGCTTATTGCTATCGTGTCATGACATTTGGTTTGAGAAATGCTGGTGCTACTTACCAAAGATGTATGCAAAAATGCTTGCATGATCAAATAGGCAAAAATGTGCAGGTATATGTCGATGACATCGTCATCAAAACTAAGGAGAAATCCACTCTGATTGATGATCTCAGAGAAACATTCGCGAATCTAAGGAGATTCCGGATAAAACTTAACCCGGACAAATGTACATTTGGTGTGCCGGCAGGCAAGTTACTCGGTTTCCTCGTGTCAAGCCGAGGTATCGAGGCAAATCCGACAAAGATCCGTGCTATTGAGAGCATGAGGTTGCCGAATAATCTCAAGGATGTGCAAAAGTTCACTGGTTGCTTGGCATCCTTAAGTCGGTTTGTTAGTAGGTTGGGAG
Source organism: Poa pratensis (assembly GCA_947311845.1). Taxonomy (NCBI): domain Eukaryota; kingdom Viridiplantae; phylum Streptophyta; class Magnoliopsida; order Poales; family Poaceae; genus Poa; species Poa pratensis. The sequence continues at coordinate 23,768,593 of CAMZMU010000107.1, forward strand.
AAAAGGCATTGCCTTTATACCAACTAATGAAGAAAAGTAACAAATTTGTGTGGACCCCGCAAGCGGATGCGGCGTTCACTGAGCTAAAAAAGATGTTGGCAACTGCGCCGATATTGGCCTCACCATTACCCAAAGAGCCGATGTTGCTCTACATTGCAGCCACAAACCGAGTTGTGAGTGCCGTAGTGGTAGTGGAGCGAGAAGAAGATGGCAAAACCGTGCAGAGGCCGGTATATTATCTGAGCGAGGTGATCTCGTTGTCCAAGCAAAATTATCCTCACTACCAGAAAATGACATATGGCGTCTATATGGCGGTCAAGAAATTGAAACATTACTTTCAAGAGCATCCAATCACAGTGGTGTGTGAAGCTCCTATCTCGGAAATCATTGGTAACAAAGATGCAAGCGGCCGAGTAGCCAAATGGGCCATTGAGCTGGCTCCTTATACGCCACATTATGAAAGAAGAGATGCCATCAAATCTCAGGCACTGCCTGATTTCTTCGTGGATTGGGCCGAGATGCAATATGAGCCACCATTGCCTGACTCCAATTACTGGAGAATGCACTTTGATGGCTCCAAGACAAAATTGGTTTAGGTGCCGGGGTAGTCCTTACCTCGCCAAAGCAGGATCAACTGAGATATGTGTTGCAGATTCATTTTGCGGCATCTAACAATGTGGCCGAGTATGAGGCACTTGTTCATGGGCTCAACGTGGCCAAGGAAATTGGTATTCGCCGGATAGAATGCTTCGGAGACTCGGATCTGGTGGTGCAGCAAGTCTCGGGAAATTGGGATGCTTTAGACGCCAACATGGCGTTATATCGGTTTCATGTCCAGAAGATCTCGGGGTTCTTTGAAGGTTGCGAGTTCAAGCATATACCTCGGGCAGAAAATGAAGCCGCCGATGTACTGTCCAAGCTAGGTTCATCTCGGGATCCAATCCCACCCGGCATATCCTTGGAGCATCTGAGGAAGCCATCAATCAAACCATCGCCCGAGTCCGAGTCAATCTTTATCCCGGCGAAACCGGAATCTGATGCTGTTCCCATGGACATCGATGTCGGGTGCATTTGGGAGAACCCGGGGACTGCTTGGCAGAACCCGGGGACTGACCAATTGATGTCAGAGGAGGCAATGTCGGTTGAACCAATGGAGGTGGATGAACCGATCTTTCCTGTACGTCCTGTGCCAGGATGGGCACAGCCTATAATGTCGTATATGATAGATGGGAGTGTGCCAGATGATGAAGCCGAGGCCAGGCGAGTGCAAAGAAGATCCAAAGCATACACCATCATCAACAGAGAGTTGTATAAGAGAAGCGCAACCACAGTGCTACAACGTTGTGTTGAATCGGAGGAAGGGCAAGAGATGCTCCTGGAAATTCATCAAGGAGAATGTGGTCATCATGCTTGCTCAAGAGCCTTGGTTGCTAAGGCATTCCGCATGGGTTTTACTGGCCCACTGCTTTGCAACAGGCAGAAGATATCGTCAGGAAGTGCGAGGGATGTCAGAGATTTGCTCACAAGATCCACATGCCAGCTTCAGCACTCAAGACAATTCCCATCACTTGGCCTTTTGCTGTTTGGTGTCTGGATATGGTGGGGGAATTCAAACCGGCCCGAGGTAACATGACTCATATGCTGGTGATGGTGGACAAGTTCACCAAGTGGATCGAGGTGAAGCCAATCAGGAAATGTGACGGCCACACGGATGTATCTTTCTTGAAAGACATCATTTTGAGATATGGTTACCCACACAGCATTATCTCGGATAATGGCACAAACTTTGCTGTAGGAGAATTTGCTCGATTCTGTGCTGAAAAGAGAATCCGACTTGACCTAGCATCGGTCGCGCATCCGGAGGCCAATGGGCAAGTGGAAAGAGCAAATGCATTGGTGTTAGCCGGCATCAAATCCCGGTTGATTGAACCACTGTTGCGAACTCCGGGTTGTTGGATATAGGAGATACCGGCAGTTCTGTGGGGTCTCAGGACCACACCGAATCGATCAACGGGCTATACGCCATTTTTTCTGGTCTATGGAGCAGAAGCGATCCTGCCGGCCGACATACAGTATGACTCGCCAAGAGTTACACTGTACACAGAGGCCGAGGCAAAAGAAGCTCGGGAAAATGATGTCGATCTGCTCGAAGAAGCGCGAGAACTGGCCTTACCTTGAACCAATAGATATTCCTAGGATTTATCTGTTTTCTCTTTCACCTCAAAGATCCAATTGTTGGTGGCGCCCCATGTGCACTGGAACCAGTCCGTGGAGGTCATGGAGGGCGACGAGATGGCAGAAGAGCACACAAGGACACCAGCCAACTGGAGCAGAAGTTGTTTTCCTTGCACTCCTCTATGGTTCAAGGTAAGCTCATTACAGCCGTAACGCGTAGGACTCTTTGCAATCGGATCAACTATTCAATTTGCTAGCGTAATATACGGTCGAGCGGGGATGCACGCCGTTGTCTGCGCGGCCGGCCGCTGCTCTCCGCGGGAACCGATGCGCCTCTTTCTGTGTAGGTCTCCACCTGATGGAAGATGCCTAGCATGCACAATCAATCAGGCACTCGGTCCTCTAAGACTAGTCACAATGGGGAGTATCATATAGTAGTATCATACATATGATACTAGTTTATGTTACTAGTGCCACAATGGGTAGTAACATATGTGTGGTATCATATACTACTGCATTTATTAGGTTGTAGACTCATCTTGCATTGGAATCCGTTATGTTACGGTATCTACCTATGATACCACTATCACCTCTCTCATCATTAATTGCAGTGACACGTCAGCTTTTTGCTAACATGGCATGCATGATACCACCTATGATACCTCTATTGTGGCTAGTCTAAGAAACATAGATATCTGAGAGCGTATTAACGGATGCCGATTTGTTCTTCGCATTGCCGGCGGGAGAAGCCATCAAAGTAAGTAATCACACGTACGCTATGCAATCAATGAACCGATTTTTGTTTGTTCGATACTTTTCCAATTGACGTTGGCGCCCCATGTGCACTGATCCGCATGTCATGGACGGCGACGATCCAGCGGAGGAGCATTAGAAGTGCGCCTACAGGAGCTGTTCTCCTTCGACACCAGGTGGCCATGCATGTACTCCTACTCGATAGCTCCAGGTAGTCTTCTCTCTCTATCTTTTTTCTTTGATATTGTCTCTCCCTCCGTGCATGATCCTAGCTTGCACGTAAGAATTAGCCCAAATTCTCAGTTCGTTGCTTCTCTGCTGCACGCGACGCCTGAATATTATCAATTTTCTCTATGCATATATTTCCGTCAAAAATAAAAATTCACTACGTATATAAATGCATTCATCACTGATCGAGCTTGGCAAATGCCAATACTCTTAAATCAAACTTTATTTGCATATACAAACTATGAGTTTACCCCCAACTATGTTTCACCCCAACTATGAATTTACTTATTAATGAGACAACTCACAAGTTTGGTGACGTGGTTGTCCAAGACAAACTGGCATTAATTCCATTACCTGGATGCTCTGCATTTTGTATTGCAGGCAACACAAAGATAATGAAACCTTTCTGAATCACTGTATTTTATAGTGTCCTTAACAAAACTTGTGAAAAAACCAACTTTTCAGGAAATAAAATAGCAATATGATGTGAGTATGAAAATTATATGTACCAAAAAAAAGTACTTTGGAATACAATTTATGTGAAATTTACTAACAGCTGCATTTATATACCTAAAACTCTTATTTAAAAATGTCAACTTTGCTTTCCATGCGTGTTGTAGTGAAGACCAATGTTGAGGACATAAATTTGTGGTAAACTGACAAAAACTGACTTGGCGTACTATGGGATTATAATGGTAGTCCCGATATAGTCAATAACTCAACTACATTGCAGTCAATAATAAAATGAGAGTATATATAGTTTAGCCAAATATGTTGCATGCATGATGAAAGAATTGATTCGAGGTTAGCAGGTAAGAGCTCTGCATCTTTGCAAGGACCAGATGGAGAGCACAGTAATAGAATTTAAATAATTTTCTTCTTGACTATTGAGTTTCTATCCGATGAATTACTAACAGGTGTCATGGTGGCCTGGTGAGTTGAGGTGCATGAAGCACTATATAGAAGATGTGTCGGAACTGAGAAGGTAAAAAATTCACCATTAAGTGTAATTTGAACTGTTCTGAGTGCATATATTGCATATTATATTTTTCGTCATTTTTTTTTACTTTTAGATCACTCTACTAATGATGCCATTAATTTCCTAATAATCTTACCACAGATACTTTTCTCACAAGAAATTAAATTGCTGCTACTCTGCCTGCCGTTATGCTTGAAACAACTACTAAAGCTTACTGGGTCAGTTCACGTAAAATATTACGTTATTTTTTTATAGCATTTCATCTCTTCATTTTTTGCAGGTTTCAGATCCTTTTAGATAATGGTTTGTGCAAGACTTGACAGCAGAATTTCAATAAAATCATTTGGACAGACGTCTGTTAGCGTTTACTTTTTATTCCTTTTTTTTCCTACTTGCTCAACGGGCAGTTAATTTTTTTTTGTAGATCATTGGGTAAACAATAATTTACAGGCTTATTGTACTGAGCTATCCCATAAAAACGTAAAAGAGTTACAGGGGTAATTATTTAACCTTTACGTTGTAAAATAAGTAGAAGGCCGGAGAAGTGCACTATTTCACACAAAAAAAAGCAGTTCATAATGCTTATCTTACAAAGAAGGGTGCACATTGGAGTCTGTACAATATTACATAAATTTTATATAATCAATAAAAATACAGAATAGATCTGTTTTCACCTCCAGGGATGGATAAATTTATATGATTAAAGTGTAACTCAAATATACCCTAATTCTTTTTGTGAACTACTAGCAGATTTTTTTTGGACACTTCCAAACTTATAATGCCAAAGTAAGTCATTGGGGTAAATAGAGAATAAATCTGTTCAGAAGTTTGATCATTGAAGGAGGTAATCACTACATGATATGACTAATGAAATCCAGCTGGTACATCACCAATCTTTGTCGATGTTTTTAAAAATGAAAAAAAAATTCCTAGAATGAGATATAATTGATAGTTGGAGTTTGGGAATGAATACGAATTGAATGTCATAGTCCTCTTTTGCATAATATAATTTAAAAGAACTAAAATTGGATTTACTCAGTTTTAGATTTTATTTCAGGTGGAAAAGTTTATCATGAAAATTGAGAAGACTTTATAAACTAAAAATCATAAATAAATTAGAAAAATGACTTCTTTTATCTTACAATGTTCCAATAATGGTATCAAGAAGAACATAACATTAGACGTAAAGATTCAATTCATCCAATAATGGCATCAAGTAGAACATAACATTAGACATGAAGATTCCATTAATCCATCGCTAGCCGCGCAATTTGCGCGGGCCACCCAGCTAGTTCATTATTATTACATATGCTCCTTACATAAAGGTTTAATACATTCCATAGAATGCATTACATAATAGGTTTAATACATTATTACACATTGATTGCGTGGATCACAGGTTCGCTGGGAGACCCCAAGAGGAAGGTATGAAGCAGTGTAGCAGCAGTTTCCCTCAGTATGAAACCAAGGTTTAATCGAACAAGTAGGAGCAAGAAATCACTTCTGAAGGTTGTCAGTGGCGCGCTGACGTGGAACCTGCACACAACACAATCAAACTACTTTGCCCCAACGAAACAGTGAGGTTGTCAATCTCACCGGCTTGCTGAAAACAAAGGATTAAACGTATGGTGTGGAAAACAGTAGTAAATTGCAGAGAATGAAACGGAACAATGTTTGCAGTTGGTTGTATTATCAGTGTAAAAGAATGGACCGGGGTCCACAGTTCACTAGTAGTGTCTCTCTATAAAAGATAACTAACATGCTGGGTGAACAAATTACAGCTGGGCAATTGACAAAATATTGAGCGCATGACAATGCATATATATGACATGATGATTACTATGATATTCATGTGGGCATTACGACAAAATACATAGACCGTTATCCAACAGCGTCTATGACTAATAATCCACCGTCAGGTTGTCATCCGAGTTCCCCGTTGGTATTAAGTTGCAAGCAACGGATAATTGCATTAAGTAATGTAAACAAATGCATTAGACCTAACGGCGCACCCTTAAGCTAAGCATCGGTTATTTTATCCCTAGTGGCAACAGCACATCCACAATCTTACAAGTTATTGTCACTCTCCCAGATTACCAGAGGCATGAACCCACTATCTAGCATAAATACTCACTCTTGGAGTTACAAGCATCTACTTGGCCAAAACATCTACTAGTAACGGAAAGCATGCAAGATCATAAATAACATATAAGATAAATTGATAATCAACTTGACATAGTATTCAATATTCATCGGATCCCAGCAAACACAACATGTAGCATTATAATAAGATGATCTTGATCATGATAGGCAGCTCACAAGATCTAAACATGATAGCATAAAGTGGAGAGACAACCATCTAGCTACTGCCATGGACCCGTAGTCCAAGGATGAACTACTCACGCATCACTCCGGAGGCAGGCATGGTGATGTAGAGCCCTCCGGTGATGATTCCCCTCTCCAGCAGAGTGCCGGGAAGAGCTTCTGAACCCTCCCGAGCTAGGGCTGACGGCGGCGGCGTCTCTGGAACTTTCCGTGGATAATGGCTCGGGTCTTTAGGGTTTTCGCGTCGGGAAGAATAAATAGGCGAAAGGGCGGCGGCTGCAGAGCCACGTGGGCCCCACACCACCCCACGACACGGCTGGGGGGGCCCGCGCGGCCCCATGGTGTGGCTGCCACGTGGCCCTCCTCCGTCTCTCCTCTGGACTCCGTCTTCGTGTTGGAAAAATAGGAGGTTCTGTCCAAGTTTCGTCCAATTCCGAGAATATTTCCAGACTAGCTTTTCTGGAATACAAAAACAGCAGAAAACAGGAACTGGCAGTGTGGCATCTTGTTAATAGGTTAGTCCCAGAAAATGCATAAAAATGCTATGAAGTGAATATAAAACATGTAACAATTGGTATAATATAAAATTGGAACATCAGAAATTATAGATATGTTTGAGACGTATCACACATCACCAACATCCCTATCTATTGTTTCTGATTTCTTCTGCGCCGTAGCCATGGAGAATCTTCATCATTTAACAGGATGCTTGGGTCAGTTTTCACTGTGAAGGGTGGAATTTCATGAAACTTATTATAATCTTCTGACATGTCTGTCTTGTCATCCACTCCCACGATGTTTCTTTTCCCTGAAAGAACTATGTGGTGCTTTGGCTCATCGGACGATGTATTCTTTTGCTTATCTTTTCTTTTTTTCGGTTTGGTAGACATGTCCTTCACATAGAAAACCTGAGCCACATCATTGGCTAGGACGAATGGTTCGGTGTGGTACCCAAGATTCTTGAGATCCACTGTTGTCATTCCGTACTGCGGGTCTACCTTTACCCCGCTAGCTGTCAGGTTGACCCATTTGCACCGAAATAAAGGGACCTTAAAAGTAGGTCCATAGTCAAGTTCCCATATCTCCTCTATGTACCCATAATATGTGTCCTTCTGCCCATTGTCGTCTGTTGCATCAAAGCGGACACCACTGTTTTGGTTGGTGCTCTTTTTATCTTGGGCGATCGTGTAAAATGTATTCCCATTTATCTCGTACCCTTGGAAAGTACATATAGTCGAAGATGGACACCTGGCCAACAAGTACAGCTGATCTCCAACAATGGTGTTATTCATGAGATGTGTCTGCAACCAACTGCCGAAAGTCTTCTCGTGTTCCCCTTTAATCCAGGAGTCAGCCTTCCCCGGGTTTTCGGAGCGTAGAATATTCTTGTGTCTCTTGATATACGGAGCCACCACGGTGGAATTGTGTAGAACTGTGTAGTGTGCTTGAGTGAAAGAATGCCCGTCCCTACATACCGTTGCTTTCCTTCCTAGTGTGCCTTTTCCAGTCAGCCTCCCCTCATACCGAGATTCAGGAACACCAATCGGCTTAAGGTCAGGAAGAAAGTCAACACAAAACTCAATGACCTCCTCTGTTCCATAGCCCTTGGAGATGCTTCCTTCTGGCCTAGCACGGTTACGAACATATTTCTTTAAGACTCCCATGAACCTCTCGAAGGGGAACATATTGTGTAGAAACACAGGACCGAGAATTCTAATCTCTTCGACTAGGTGAACTAGGAGGTGCGTCATAATATTGAAGAAGGATGGCGGGAACAACAACTCGAAGCTGACCAGACATTGGACCACATCAATCTGTAACCCTGATAGACTTTCTCGATCGATTACCTTCTGAGAAATTGCATTGAGGAATGCACATACCTTCACAATGGCCAGTCGAACATTTTCCGCTAGAATTCCCCTCAATGCAACCGGAAGCAATTGCGTCATAAGCACGTGGCAGTCATGAGACTTTAGGTTTTGGAATTTTTTCTCTTTCATATTTACTATTCCCTTTATATTCGACGAGAAGCCAGACGGGACCTTGATACTGAAAAGGACTTCAAAAAAGATTTCCTTCTCTTCCTTGGTAAGAGCGTAGCTGGCAGGCCCTTGAAACTGCCCTGGATGCATGCCGTCTCGTCCTTTATGACGTTCCTGGTCCTCCCGTGCTTCCGGTGTATCTTTTGACTTCCCATACAAGCCCAGGAAGCCTAGAATATTCACGCAAAGATTCTTCGTCAGGTGCATCACGTCGATTGCGGAGCGGACCTCATGGACTTCCCAATAGGGTAGCTCCCAAAATATAGATTTCTTCTTCCACATGGGTGCGCGCTTATCAGCGCCGTTCGGAACAGGTTGGCTGCCAGGACCCTTTCCAAAGATTACTTTTAAATCCTTGACCATACCAAATACTTCAGCACCAGTACGGGTGACAGGCTTCGTCCGGGTTTCTGCCTTGCCATTGAAATGCTTGCCTTTTTGCCTTAAGGGATGCTTGGGCGGAAGAAAACGACGATTGTACGGGTACACATTCTTCCTACATTTGTCCAGATATATACTTTCTGTCTGATCCAAACAGTGCGTGCATGCATTGTATCCCTTGTTCGTCTGTCCTGAAATGTTACTAAGAGCAGGCCAATCATTGATGGTTACGAAAAGCAACGCTCGTAGGTCAAATGTCTCCTGTTTGTGCTCATCCCACACACTTACACCTGGTTTGGCCCACAACTGCAAAAGTTCATCGACTAATGGCCTTAGGTACACATCAATGTCGTTGCCGGGTTGCTTCGGGCCTTGGATGAGCACTGGCATCATAATGAACTTCCGCTTCATGCACAACCAAGGAGGAAGGTTGTAGATACATAGAGTCACGGGCCAGGTGCTGTGACTGCAGCTCTGCTCCCCAAAAGGATTCATGCCATCTGTACTTAGACCAAACCATAAGTTCCTTGCGTCACCTGCAAAGTCCCCGAACTCTCTCTCGATTTTTCTCCACTGCCGACCATCAGCGGGGTGCCTCAACTTGTCGTCTTTCTTACGGTCTTCCATGTGCCATCGCAACAACTTGGCATGCTCTTTGTTTCTGAACAGACGTTTCAACCGTGGTATTATAGGAGCATACCACATCACCTTGGCAGGAACCCTCTTCCTGGGTGGCTCGCCCTCAATATCACCAGGGTCATCTTTTCTGATCTTATACCGCAATGCAGTGCATACCGGGCATTTATCCATATTCTCGTACTTCTCACCGCGGTAGAGGATGCAGTCATTAGGGCATGCATGTATCTTCTGCACGTCTAATCCTAGAGGGCAGACAAGCTTCTTTGCTTCGTACGTGCTGGCGGGCAATTCGTTCTTTCTTGGAAGCATCTTCTTCATTAGTACCAGCAACTTTTCAAATGACGAGTCAGTCACACCGGTCTCTGCCTTCCACTTCAGCAATTCCAGTGTGCTACCCAGCTTCTTCTGGCCATCTTCACAAGTTGGGTACAACAATTTGTTGTGGTCCTGTAACATCTGCTCGAACTGCAACCTCTCCTTTTCTGTGTCGCAGCCTCGCCTTGCATCAGAAATGACCCGACCAAGATCATCAGCGGGCTCATCTGGTGCCCGTTCTTCACCCTCTTCTTCTTCATTGTCTTCCATTTCGGTATCAGCGTATTCAGGGAACATAGATCGGTAGTTGTCATCATCGTTCTCTTCTTCATCGCCGTCTTCCATCATAACCCCTCTTTCTCCGTGCTTGGTCCAAACATTATAGCCGGACATGAAACCGGACCGAAGCAGGTGGCTCTGAATGACTCTTGAGGAAGTGTGATCCTTCTCATTCCGACATTCAACACATGGACAAATCATAAAGCCATCCCGCCGCTTGTTCGCCTCGGCCGCAAGGCGAAAAGAACGCACGCCTTCTCTGTAAGCGGCAGAGCGTCGGTCACCGTACATCCATGGATGGCTCATCTGCATCATAGAACTATATATCAAACGCAATCACGATGCTAAAATTAGTACCGCGCGGTCTAAACGAGAAAATAGTTGCTAACCTTTTAGGACACTTGGAAACAAAGAGGAGGAAGCTTAAGTGTGGCTCGGGCACCTCATATCATGTTTGTCTTGTGTGAACTCAAGTGGCATCGCTCTAACAGGCATTTCACCGAACACCTCTAGTGCATATCAAGAAAAAAAAACTAGCACAAACCTACACCACCTCCCACCAGGAAAAAAACAAGAGAGAAGGGAGAGGGGCTGCCATATATATAGGGCCAGACCATTAGTCCCGGTTTGAGATACAAATCGGGACTAAAGGGGGGCACCAGGCCGCAGCGGGATGCAGACCCCTTTAGTCCCGGTTTGTATCTCAAACCGGGACTATTGGGCCCTAACGAGCCGGGACTATTGGGTGCCGTACGCTTCAGCGTTTTCAGGGCGACGTGTCCGGACCATTAGTCGTGGCCCACGCCACGGCCGGGACTAATGGCCCAGATGAAAGGCCTGTTTTCTACTAGTGTCAAGGGCCAATTTTTTTGTTGTGAAAAACCGTGACGGCTTCGTCTTCGGGAGATGGGGGTCAGAGGAGGGGTGTTGGCCGTTGGGGGTGTAAGGGCAAACAACGAGGAGTAGGGGGCGGTCGTGAGGGCGGACATCGGGTAGTCGGTGAGTTGAGACTCCTCAGCCGTCGCTCACGTCATATTGGCATCGTGGAGAACCGATGAATGACAGTCATGGGACACCCGAACGAGGCACTTGGGCAAGCTAGGATAAGCTAGGCATGTCTGGGACTCCCTCACAATGTCGCGGAACACCCTTACATTTCGCTCATTCCGTAGCTCCCACGCGATAAGGAATGGGTAATGGTCGTAGATCTAATAGTGGTGGGGGGAATTCGCAAAAAAAAAGTGTTGCGGGCAAAACTGCTCCAAGTGGTGATGTCCGAATCTAGGGGGAACAATGTGTAGAATTGATGCACTAGCCAATTATCATAGGCCTTGTTTGGTACTAGAGTATTTTAGGGGATTGGTGGGGATTATCCCGGTCAAACCCGTGAATCCCCACATATCCCAAAACATCGTTTGGTTCTAGTGTATTGGACAGGTATTTTCCTCACATTTCCCCACAAATCACCAAACTCTAGTGCATTTTTCTCAATACTCAATCCACTACCCCTACCTAGTGGATTGGATCCCCAATCCCCTAGTGGATTGGGTGAAGTTTGGGGTTTCACCCAATCCACTAGAGGATTATCCCCATCAATCCCCTAAAATACTCTAGTACCAAACAAGGCCTAAGGGCTCATTTGGTAGCAGGGGAAAAGCCCGGGATCCCGGCCTTTTCCCCGGGTGAACCCCCCCCGGTCGAATCTGGCCCGGGTAGCCCTACTAGCCCATTTGGCTCTCCGCGTCGGGGGGGGGGGGGGGGGAATTGGCCCTTCCGCGGCCTTTCCCCGGGTGACAGTTCCCCTAGTCGGTAGGTCGGGGAGGATTTCCGCTGCTCACTCTCGCTCTCGCGGCGGCGGCGGAGAGGTGACGGCGCTGGGCGCGACGCCTTCCTCCGGCGACCAGGAGCGAGCCCGTCCTCCCGACCGCGATCAGCTCTCCGATGACTAGGAGCTAGCCCGTCCCCTCTCTGGCGGTTTCTTCTCCTTCCCCCGAGGTCGTCCTCGACATCCTTTTCCCCTCCGGCGACGACGACGGCCCGGCGGTCGTGATCGTCCTCGACATCCTTGGACGAAGGTGAGCCTCCTATTGCTTTCCCCCATCTCGCTTTTCTTCTCAGTTTTGCTTTACTCGACCTAGAAGTGATGAGTTGGTGCTCTGGATCTTTGCAGCTACGGATGCAAGAGTCAAATCTTGGAGCGGATTTTTTCAATCAATCCACGAACTGCAATCACGGTATAACTTGCTTCCTAGACTGATGGTTATACTTGTGAGTTCTTGTAGCATTCTTGTAGCAAACGATATGATGGTTGTAGCTGCTATATGATGGTTATACTCGTGAGATGTGTTCATATGCTGGACTCCCCATCTGTTCTGTTCATAGGCTGCAGAGTACTTTTTAGTTTCTCCATGGTACCCAAATTAAGTCGTAGTATTTCTCCTATCTATCTCTAGCAGCTTCGGTTACAGCTTGTTGAATCTTGATGCATTGTATTTGACCCCAGAAATAATTCATGCCTTAGTTGTAGGGAAAAAACAGGAGAATTTTCCACTGACTGTAAGTGTTAAGTAATGACTGGAAATCCTAAATTCATGCTGCTAGAGCTGCACACACGCACAGATGGTTATAGTACCACACGGTCACACCTACCCGAGTGAAAACTGAGTGCAGACTTTGACCTTTGGTGTACTGCATTATTAGGTTGATGAATATGTGTCCGAGAGCTCATTTCTGTGCATAATCTCATGTGATTCACATCCCCTTTCAGGATCATCCGTGCTTTCTTGGTTGAACATAGTGTCTATTTCATACAGAATTAATTCTTCTTACTGCTGTACTATTCTATTTTCTCCTGTCCTTTCTTGTACATTGTTGTTGCTTCTTGGAATTAATTGATGCTGACAGTTCAAGCTGAAATTCGGTGCTTGATTAATTTATTTTTGCTTCCAAATGTGCAGGAAATTCGGTCTGGCTTTATCTCCGGTGAATTCATTCTTTGACGAGCCCCCACCCTCTTGGGACCGTGTGAAAACTCCGAAATTCGGTACGTATCTTGTTCCTGGTTACTATTTGGTCTTGTTTGTGTATTCCATAGCATATTGGATACTTGTTCCTATGTGCTTTGATACTATGGCTTGTCGTATATACATATTGGATTCTTTATGTATTGTTTGGAGGCAAGGAGAGAGTAGAGTATCTTACCATGGATCTAGTGCTACTGTCATGTCGTATATACATATTGGATGCTTTACGTAACTTGTCAGTCATCCACAAGTGAAGTTCCTGCAGCAGCAACTGGTAGCTCTGGACCAAAAGAAGATGAACCTGTTAAGAAAAGGAAACAAAGTCAGGTTGCTCTAGTGCTAGAAGAGTACATTGACTGCAAAAAGAAACAAACTCAGGTATTGGTTGAGGAGCTCAAGGAGCCAAAGGAGGCTGACAAGTACTCAATTGCAAACTGTGTTGCTGCATTGGAACTTATGGAAGATCTATCAGTTGCTGAAAAATCAAAGGCGTTGCGTCTTTTCAAATGCCAGCTGAATCGAAAAATCTTCCTCAACACCAAGGATCTGATCCTTCGGAGCTTTTGACTAAAAGATGAAATCGCTGATTCCATGCATAAAAACTAAGGTGAGTTTTATTATATTTCAGCTCTCACTTCTCTTAGAACTGATATTCTCTGTTCTTAAACCTGATGGAACATGTTCCTCTTGTGTACTGGAGTAATTTTATTTAGCTGCTTATTCCTATGCTTGGACAGAAGCTTGTTCATAGATATTTGATGATCTTTTTCTTTGCAATTTTGGATGTTTGGTGATCAATCGATCCGTCTTGTCAGCGCAGAGGCAAACATCATGGTCTCACAAATTGTGTCACCGTCAATGTTACATCCAGCTATGTAGTGCATAGTACACCTTTCAGAGGATCTAGCTACATAGTACCTAGCTAGCTGGTGCCATGTTTCCATCGATCTACATGTTTCTTCTGTGTTTCTGCCTAATCTGCCGGTTTCTGCACCTTGTTTACGCAAAACAGTGGGCGCTGCGGTATCCTTGCTCTGAATAGCAGCAAGTGCATTTCCGTTTCGGCAAAGGAGTTAGGCATTACAGTCGTTTTCCGTGAGTTTGAGTGGGATTTTGTCAAGTATTCATGTCATGTGAGATGAGGAGGCTTGTTTGCGGTTCATTCCTGCACTTAATATATGAGACCAGGCGCTGCAAGCAGTACTTTGCTCGAACCCACGCTGACGCTGCTTCGCTTTGTCTCCAGATTGACCTGATTGACATATCTAGGTAGTATGTTGGTTTAGCTAAAAATCACTTTGCAATACAAAATAACCAAGCATCTTCGTCTTTCTTTCTTTGAATTGCTTAGGAGAAGTGAACTTACCATTTTGATTGTTTTTATGTCACATGAAAACTTCTAGCATTACCATTTTGATTGTACCAAGAATAACATGCATGCTGAACTCTTTCTGCAGAAAATGGAACAAGAGAAGCTGGCGAAGGTATGCCAACATTCTGTTTATGGGCAATGGATGTTGGTGTATGGGAGTTTATGGAATTGGATTAATGTATGGGAGTTTGAAAGCTTGTAATTTTGAACATGCAATAATTGTTATATGCTCCATCAAATCTGGAATTGGATTAATGTATGAGGATGTTTTCACTTCTCATTTGTGTTAAAGAATTAAATCTGTGATTTATTGTTATTTTGTGTAAATATGTGATTCGATGATCTGATGTGGAGTCACATCTTATTTCGAATTTTCTGCATTTTATTTTCTGTTTTGATTACATAATTTATCTATATGCTGGTACAAATTCTTTTTTTTAAGATTATTTTGGTATGAATTCTACTAGCTATCTATATGCTGATTATGTATATGTATATGCTGATTAGCATGGCCTTCCCGTCCTTTCCCCGTGCTTTACCCCCTGCTGCCAAATGAACCAAGGGCTGGGGGAGATCGCCCCTGCTCCATCCAGGGATTCCAACGCGAGCAAGAAATTCCCCTAGGGGCCTTCCTACCCTGGGTTTTTCTACCCTGCTACCAAACTAGCCCTAAGAAGATAAGCATATTCCCATGCATGATCAGTTGATCACGGACAGGAAAAGGAGTACAACTCTAGTTAAAGCCGATCGAGTCAAAGAACCTTCGTGTGGAAAGTGAAAAAAAGGAACGGACCATGGAATGTGATTTATCACCGAATATGTTCAGTTCAGACCGGGGTAAACGGATACGGGTCGCGATTCATTCAAACTTGTCCGTTTGTTCCCTGGCATGACGTCTCACGAATCACAGATCAACGTCCGATCTATCCCGGCCTAGAAGCACGCAAGACTAGCTAGCCGTTCGTACCTCGGGGCAAATTGACAAGCGGGCCTCCTCAGTCCTGCCACCATGCAGTGGCCGGTTCTTGGCCGTGGTCGCCCCACGTCGTCACTCGTCCTCCTGGCTTCCATCTTTTTCACACGTCCCGAGCGCGACCAACCACCCGGCCCGGTTTGGTGTGGCAGTGCCCGGGAGAACATATCTGGTGAGGTCACATTTAAGATGTTTTCAAAAAATCTGAAAAAAATTGTTTGCACATATGTACGTAATACTCCTCAAATGACAACATATCCAGGGTCACCGTCTCGGCGTGGTATTCGGATGGGAGACCGATCAACAGGCCGGGGTCGTACAGTACGACTCGTACTACATATACACGTCTTGCTCGTGAGGATATTTGTTGTGTGGCGGGCAATGGATCGAGCATTCAAGCTGGAGCCCATACATGGGGGAGCGCTTGACCTCGACCACTGACACCGAGTTGTTTGTTTCAAGAGGTGTGGCGACGAAAACACGCCCGTACGTACGTACAGACGTACAGTGCCCTAGTACTAGAAAACGGCCGATCTGATCCACCGACGTCCCTCTCTTTTGAGCTGGGTGCAACTAGCCCATCTCCTTTGGCCTGGGGCGCGCGTACCTACGAATCGGGTGAATTTTCTGTGATCTTGATGGGAACCAACAAGCGACACACTCCGTACGTGCGCTGCATGTTTGAAGACGATCGGCCGTCGATGTGGCCGGCCAGCATTTCACCCAGGAAATCCGCATGCCATGCCATCCAGCTGGGCTGGACGCTAGTGTAACTAGCAATATCATTAACCTACCAATGAGTAGACTAACGTGCATATGTGACATAGGATTTCGCTTTCAGTAGCTCTGATCTGTTCCTGTTCGATGATGCACATGTCGGAGGTACACCTCGTGCGAACATATTTTTTTTTAATTTTCTAATGCCTTTTCTAGAATAGTAAAAAAAAAGTCTACTTTGAGCTTTCAACTTTGATGCTTGGTCTAAGATGAGCCCGAACCCACGGTCTTTGAAATGGGAACCCGGAACTTCCTGATGCTGCAACCAATCCGAATTGCATCTCGACATTGAGTTGATTGTTACACCAAAACAAAGGGTGATGCGTCTCAAGTTACACGTCTTTTCTCACTCTGCTGCCTCAAACTCCAACATGCCGAATATATCGAAGCCATCATTCTACAACTCCGGTGGACCTCGTGGGGGTAATGGCCCAGCCGAGAGAATCCTTGCTTCACGATGACGACATCGACGGCCGCGGGGTGCCGCCCCCTCCTTGGAGGCTTCGTCATGGCCTAGACTATGCTTTCCCTTCCTCGAGCAACGGAAGAAACCTCAGATCCGGCGGCGGAACCTTGTCGTCGTTCCGTCCTTGGAGGAATTGTCTGAGTTGCTCAAGGAGACACCGAAGCGGCTTGCGGAGTTGGAATTGATTCCTCCCAGGGAGTGAACGTTCGTGGTGCAATGTATGCCTACGCCGATGTTTAATTGACGGCATCTTCTTCAGGTCTGGTCGGATCATGTCGTCCACTAGCCGACTCCGTATATGCGCATGAGTGGAGACTATGTTGCTATGAATTGTTTGGAGTCATGGTGATTCTCCGTAGGTTTTTGGTTTCACTCGTGACGCGGCCTTATGCTTTATGTTGCGGATGTTCACCATTGTCGGCCGTAGAGCGGACAAGTCGAGTCATGTGCTGATGAAGCTACAACGTGGAAGATGAACCCAATCATATGTTAAAGGTTGTTCCTATGGAGTAATCCTTTGCTCTTTGTAAAAAAAAGTGCATCATGATGTTTTCTTTTTCTGCTCCGCTATAACGTGGTGTCTAGAAAACGTGTAGTTTGTAGCAATGTTTTCTTTTTGTTAGTTTTATTCTTAAAATCCGTTGTCGTTTATCTGGGTTCTCTAAAAACCTTTGTAAGACTTTGGTTTGTTTGATGGGACTAAGGCCACGACGTTTTTCTTAGAAATATATGCAAATTGCAAATATTGATTTCATTTTCAACTAAGTCGAATCCTCCCCTAAAATATGAACTTAATCCAAATCCAGCCGAATCATATCCGCGCAAACATAGCCGTGCACATGACTACATTATCCACATCCACACCTGTCTATTACGCGGTATGCTAAATATAATCTGGCGAAAGAAAATTAAACAACTGTGCCCAAACGGCAATGTTATACGGCCAGTAGGTAAGGGACCTTACCGTATGGCCGTATATCTACCGGACCAGGACCGGCGGCCGGCGGACCAAGTCTCTTCTTCCTTAAAAGGCCTCCGAAAAATCTTCCCGTTTCCTCCCACCGCTTCTCCCCTACCATTCGTGGAAATCTTTTGTCGCGGGATTCGATACGCCAATCGATCCGAGGCTGAGTTTTCCATCAATTTGGGGTGGGTTTCTCCGAAAGGTTGGGTTTTTAGCTCGACGTGGCGCCAAGCCGGTAGGAAATCGGAGCATTTTTTTCTCGATTTGAGTTCAGCGGGGGTTGGAAGGTGCGGTCAGTTCATCGAATCGGCCGTGCAAGGCCTGGATTCGAGAATTGGTTGCTCCGCATGTGTGGTTCTTGAATTGTGCTCGCCAGGCTAATTGGCGGTTTCTTGGCTCAAATCTCACTTCGCTCGGCAAATCTGAGGCGCCGGGAGTCGTTCGCCAAGAAGGCGGTGGTAATCCGTGCAATTGGGTCTTAGATGGGGACGGGATCGAGCATGCTTGGCGCAGAAGGGGAGTGGGGCGAGACGTCGCTCGGCGACATGCCGGCGAGCTGCGCGGCGGCGGTGCTGCTCAACCTTGACCCGCCGGAGATCTGCCAAGTAGCCTGCCTCAACAAAGCTTTCGGGGACGCCGCTTCCGCGGACCCTGTCTGGGCCGGCAAGCTGCCGGCTAACTACCGCTACCTTTCGGCTCTTGCAGCTGCCGCCGATGATGAGAGCGCTGGAGACGGAGACGGCAATGCCAAGCCCTGTTCCCCTAAACCGATTAGCAAGGGGGTCAACAAGGGGATTTACGCGCGCCTCTGCCGACCTACTCCTTTTGATGCCGGTACAAAGGTAGCTCATTTAACTAAGTCTTTATAGCAGTCTACCCGAGATGATTATTATTGTGTCCTATACATAGATGATAGATGATTAATTGAGAAGATAGATTGGTTAATAAACTGGAGTAGATTTCTACTTTCTTTTTTGTTCATGTTTGGTTCGGTTGGCTGTAGTTCTGTTCATGGCCCGTTCTTGCTTGAAATGATTTGTCCTGCTTAATAGGCATCCATGCTGTGGCTTGTAGGAATTCTGGATTGAGAAGAACAAGGGAGGTCTTTGCATGTGCATCTCCTCAAAAGCGATGGCGATCACAGGTATAGATGACCGAAGATACTGGAGCCACCTTGTCACAGAGGAATCAAGGTATTTTCCTGCCACTGATATTTTCTTCTATTAGATTTTCACTACGAGATGTGAATTCCAGTAATTTGGTTATTCAGTTCAGGTTGATAGCCTTGAACTAGAGTTATTGCTGGGTTGTTCTTTCTTAGTCCCTGAAGAATAAATTATACAGTATTTCAAATTGAGTTCTCAGGACATTCAGCTTGCAATTGTCCACACAAATAGAGAGAACAATAGATAAGGATATTGTATTTGCTTAACTTGATTTAACTAGTGTACACTCTTTTATATGACTACAGATTGATTTAATAGTCTATAGCTGGTTAGGTTATTATTTGCTTTCATGTTATACTTGATTGATGAGAGGCCTTTCTTTCAAATTGGAAATCATTTAAAATTCACGAGTTAACCCACGTTGCCCAAATGTTGCAAATTGTGTAAGCTAAATTATTTGATTAGTATTCATTGGGATGTTAGTCTTCTATTAACATAAACTATATGTTAGTCAAAGTGAAATCTAAAATTCACAAGATGGTGATCTGTGAGGATGACAACGTTTCTTTGACATGAATCTACTACAATATATGAAACAAGGGTAACAGTTCGGTTCATGTTTGTTCTGAAGTGCTAGACATTCTCATAGTAATCTAATAAAAAGGATAAAAATCGGGGTGGATGTCAAGAAAACAAGCACATGTTTACAAACAAAGGTACATAAATGAAAGAAGTCTCTGAAAGGACGAGATACCGGAGAAAAAAATATGGTGGGCACAGAACCATTTTATGGAAGAACTTTCTTGCCTTGAGGGTATGGGCTATGAAGAGTGGAGATTGCAAGGGAAGGCACGGTTACACATAAAATGGGAACATGGTGGATTTATTTATAAGGTTGATAAGCTCCTTGCAATTATAGATGTTTTATTTAAAGGCATGTTTTACTTTGGCATTTTTAATACCTTTAGCGTTAAAAATATATATTAGAACGCCCCATCTCAATACTTTTCTCAATGTATCCTATACAATGTTTTTTCTAAACATATTTTTTAATTTACATAAAATTCATCAATGTGCACTATTTACGATACAAACACTTTGTTGTTCGTTTTTATGATATGATCTCATTTAAAAGGGAGAAGTGGTGTAAAAGTTACATAAAAAAGAGTGGTAGAAATTTACTTATGGAATTTTCATTTGAGCAATTTTCGTTTGATACTGTATAGGAAGTCTTTTATCCCCCTTGACTCAGAGTCAGGGTTTAACTTAACTCCCCAAAATGGTGGATTAAGTTAACCCACCGAAATGGCCCTTTCCATCAGATCGGTTTTTTGGAATAGTGGTCAGCGCATGAAACTTGACATGGTATCAGAGCCCAAGGTCTCGAGTTCGAGTCCTAGCTTCCGCACTTTATTCTAAAATTGCTATTGCCCCCTCGGTGTCCACGTATAGGCACGTACAGGCCACGTACAGGCACGTCATGCCTCTTGAGCCTGCCTCTGACTCTACACGTGTTGACTTGTCTTCCCTTGTCTTCCCGTCACACGTGAGAGGGGGTGTTACAGTATATGTGGATTGCGCTGGCCCTTTCCATCAGATCGGTCTTTTGGAATAGTGGTTAGCGTATGAAACTTGACACAATTTACTCTACAATCTTTTTTTTCTATTGCTAAACCAGACCTAATCCACGTAATCTAGCCAAACAGTAATATGTACTATATCACGAGGTTCGTTGCCAAACAATATCTGCATTAAGCTAACCTACCTAGAGTAAGGTTAGCACACTTAGTTATGTTTAATCCTTAACCAAAGGAACCTTAAAGAGGTTTACGCTTTCCCTTTTTTAAAGTTGTTGTAAATTGTAGTAATTTTGTGTTGCTTTGTACTGGAATTATCTTTCATATCTGTTCTGTATTTTAAATATGTTTTGAACAATCAGTGTCTATATTGGAGTGTTCCTAAGATTCCATTAAAAAGTGTTGTTCGGTATTGTTTTCTTGATTGTAGTCAGCTATATTTTAGGGTTATCAGTTTCCGAGATTGTAACTTACGAAATACTTGATTACATGATTTGCTGTCAGATGTTTAGTCATTTGATTTTCTCTACATTTCCCAACCCATTTAGTTTCCTCGAGCATCTGAATCTATACCAATATAAAAAAATGAGTTAGCACATTCAATCTTGGCCATCCATCCACTTATCCAACAGTTGTAATTGATCACTGAAAAACGCAATTACTCCCTAATCAACTAACTCATGTACTAACCACCTCCTTTTAACTCTTCTCTATCTTCCCTGTTCCGTATGTCGTTGTAGATATTAACGATTGATACTGAATATATTTCAAACAAAATAAGTATCTGTTGAAGTAAACGTATGACAAATTCATTATACCGTGTACTGCACATGTACAATTGCTAGCATATGCAAAGCAAAAGAACTTTGCATATTAAGTGTTACATAACTCTTCGATTGTTTCATGATATGATCTTTTGTATTTTTTGGGTACAAGCTGTACTTTTCCTTTATAGATTTGTGGTAAATGAAGGTTTGCTGAGTTTCTTCCCTCTGTTATTTCAGATTCCATAGTGTTGCTTATCTTCAGCAAATTTGGTGGCTTGAGGTGGGTGGGGAGCTTGATTTCTGCTTCCCTGCAGGTTCATACAGCCTGTTTTTTCCGTCTTCACTTGGGTCGAGCGCACAGACGCATGGGTCGTCGAGTTTGTGGAACTGAGCTCATTCATGGGTGGGATGCCAGACCCACCCGGTTCAACCTCTCTACTTCAGACAACCAACACGCCACATCGGAATATTATCTGGATGGACCAGGAAGCTGGATTCTTTACCATGTCGGTGATTTTGTCATTTCAAACTCCGACGAGTTGACCAGCCTGAAGTATTCAATGATGCAGATTGACTGCACCCATACGAAAGGTGGCTTGTGCGTTGATTCAGTTGTGATATATCCGAAAGGGTATCGACGCGAGAAGATAAACACAGTCTACATGTAAATTTGCAGAGTGGTTTCGATGCTCCAGCAGCACAGGCAGTTCAGAGCGAGATGGCTAGTATTTTTCCTGTCCATTCTTATCTGAAAGTCCATGTATATTTTTTTGGGTCTTCTTGCTTACTTTCTGAGAGTTTTGGATTTTGTTCTGTATTCTTTGTAGTATTAGTTACACTGGTAGGGAGGTAGGAGAGATCTAGAAGCAGCTTAACTTGACTTATTTGTGGAGTTTACAGTAGTAAACGGTCAATGCCATCTTCATCTGTAGTTTTCATCAGCATAATGATGTTTGGCGAGCTGAGTGGGTATTCCTCTACACCTTTGCGATGAATCTAACTGATTTAATCTTCTTGACCATTTGTGTATTCCAGAGCTTCGTTTGTTTCCATGTAACAGTTCAAAATACATGAGAAGTTGGGACTTGGGAACATATTCTATCTAGTGATTGTTAAGTATAGAACTGTTCTAACAGTGATTATAACATTGTATCCAGGAAACTCTTGGACTTACTTTTGACATCCCTTTTATGGTAAATTGCAAATGTTCGGCTCTGAACCTGAACTAAATATCCAGTGATCCTGGTAGTTTAAAAAAATCGAAACAAATATTTACGAGTTTCAAAAAAATTGAAAAAAATCTTGGATGTAGACAATGGTGTACTACATAAACATGTAAAAAAATCAACTTAAAATACTTTATATTTTGGGCTACACGGAAATGACAAAAGTGTGGATCTGAGTATGCATATTTTCAAACCTCCAAATTTAACATATTTTGTTATTTATGTGTAGTCTATAATACAGAGTATTTTAAGTTTATTTTTTACACGTTTATGGGGAAACAACATTGGCTACATCCGGGGTTTATTTTTCAAATGTTTTTAAAACTCGTAAATATTTTTTATTTTTTAAAATACCAGTATCACCAGTGTTCGGGAGGCAAACGCACTTTTCAGGACATGAAACGGCAAGGTTACAGACAAGCTAGGGCAGTCCCTCCAAAAAAAAAAAAACACAAGCTAGGGCAGGGTGCCCCTTTAGGACAAGTGAGCTGAACAGCTCCATCGCCAGGAGCCCAGCCGCGAACGCCTGAACAGCTTGATCGCCACCCGAGCTGTGTGTTTAGCTACCGGCTGCAACAATGTTTTTTTTTTTTGAGGTTTACTGCAACAATGTTTGGACCACGCCATTCTGCAACATCGATCGAAATTCCAGAAGCTGGCACAAAAAGGAAACCACGTTAGTAGGATCACCACGCAAAATTCGTTATAAACAGCTCTATCTTTTATTTTCCTCACGGTCCACAGTAAACCAGCTGGTCCTAGCGTAACTATCACCCTATCCTAGCCATGAATAGCTTGCTAGCCAATTCTGACACAAGTGCACAAGAGATTCAGGATTAGATTTCACTCCTAAAGAGCCTCCAACCACATTCCATAGATATTTGTCCAAAGGGTAAGTATATTGTTAGAATATGTGTATCTAGCCCATTAGGCTAGTCTGGCCCAAGTTGGCCCATGTAACTTTGTATATGACCTTGTTGTTAATAGAGAAAAGTTAGTTGGCATATTTACTTTATTGACATGGTATCAGAGTTCGGTCCGGTCCCGACCTAGCTCCACGCCGCCGTCGCCGCACCGCCGTCTCCGCCAGCTCCGGCTCCGGCACCGCCAGCTCCGGCAAGTTGCCGGACGCTCGCCGCCGGCTCTACTCCCGCCGTTCTTGGTCTTCGTCGCCGTCGGCTCTCCTCGTTGCTTCGGCCGCTTCTACTACTACTCTACTACTACTCCCGCCGCCGCTCGTTGCGTTCGTCTCCATCTCCAAGCCCTGCCGCGCCACCTCGCGATCTCGATCCAGATCGATTTGGTGAGTGCTGACTTATCCGGTATCATTCCCGGAATTTTCCGGATTTTCTACCGGACCGAGGAAACTGCTACTGGACTCTCCCAGTTCTCACCCGGATTTCACCCGGTGTTGACCCGGAAATCTTTCCGGATTTTTTCCGGTGTCAGGCCCGGAATTTTCCGGACCTGAATCCGGATTTTAGTTCTTGCTCGGTATCAGTCCCGGAATTTTCCGGACCTGAATCCGGATTTCTTGCTGCTTGCTGCCATGGCCAAGGATGGCTCTATTTTCTCTAGTGACATCAAGCTTGATGGCTCAAATTATAGAGAGTGGGCATTCTCGGTCAGAACTATCGTGAGAGCTGTTGGATTTGATGATCATTTGACTGATGATGCTCCGGCTGAAAGAGTTGATGAAGCCACGAGGAAGAAATGGAAAAATAATGATGCTAAAGTCATGGGTGCTTTAATTCTTAATGTTGCTCCTTCACTGCGGATGAGTCATCATTCAACTGCAAAAGAAATATGGAAGTATTTGGAGAACCGATATCTTCAGCCTAGTGGGGCACTTCGATACTCTTTGTTGCAGAACTTGCAAAGTCTTCAACAACATGATTTGTCCATAGAGGAATATTATGCAGCCTTCACCCGCATCAGTAGTCAGCTTATGTCGATGACTCCAAAAAGCCGTTCTGGGTGTGAGTGTTGTGTGGCCAAGGAAAATTATGAAGCTCAGTCTTTCATGTATCAGTTTGTGATGAGGCTTAAGCAGGATTTTGAGAATAACCGCACTCAACTTCTCGGTCGTCCTGCACCTCCCTCTCTGGATGAAGCTCTTGCTAGTTTAATTGCAGAGGAGACACGTCTTTCCTCCCTTGCCTCTGCTCCAATGACTCACACCAGTGTTCTTGCTTCTCCTCGGGGTCCTTTCAGAGGCTCTTCTTCAGGAAAATTTTGTTCTCACTGCAAAAGGATAGGGCACACAATTGACAGTTGCTTTGCTCTACACCCAGAGTTGTGGGCCGAGTATCAAAGAAAGTTCCCTGCTCAGCAACAGCAGCGTCACCCATCTAGCAGAAAGTCTTCAGCTGTTGCAATCAGTGAACCACAACAGTCACAGCAGCAGCCAACAAGGAGTGCCTCTGTGTCTGCTGCTTCTCAGTCTGCTTCTCGTGCCACTCAGCCGTGGGTGCTTGATTCGGGAGCCTCGTTTCATGTCACCTCAGATCGCTCCCAGCTCGTGCAATGTCAGCCACTCAAGGATGGCGCCTCTGTTCACACCGCTGATGGTACACCTTGTTCTGTTACTCATCAGGGTTCGCTTTGCACATCCAAGTTTTCTGTTCCAAATATTTCTCTTGTCCCGGATTTGTCAATGAATCTCATGTCAGTTGGTCAAATTACTGATATGGACTATTTTGTTGGTTTTGACAAAACATCTTGTTATGTGCAGGACCTTCAGAGCAAGAGGATCATTGGAACTAGCCATCACCGTAGAGGATCCACCTCCCTCTACGAACTTGACACCCTTCATCTCCCTTCCGCTTCCGCATCGTCTGCTTCATCCACATCAAGATCAAATTCGTCTTTTTCTTTTGCCAAGTGGCATCATCGCTTAGGTCATCTATGTGGTTCTCGTTTATCTGAACTTGTTGGACAAGGGGTTTTGGGTCGTGTTCCTGTGGATGCTGGTTTTCATTGTAAGGGTTGTAAGCTAGGTAAACAGATACAACTTCCGTATCCATCCAGCACCACTTGTTCTAGTCGTCCCTTTGATTTAGTGCACTCTGATGTATGGGGTCCCTCCCCTTTTGTCTCAAAGGGTGGTCACAAACATTATGTCATATTTGTTGATGATTACTCTCGCTATACCTGGGTTTATTTTATGAAACATCGTTCCCAGTTAAATTCTATCTATCAAGCTTTTGTTCGCATGGTTCATACTCAGTTTTCAAGTGCTATTCGTGTTTTTCGCTCTGACTCAGAGGGGGAGTACCTCTCGACATCTTTTCGTGAGTTTCTCTCTTCCGAAGGTACTCTTCCTCAGCTCTCATGTCCTGGTGCTCACGCTCAGAATGGTGTTGCCGAGCGTAAGCATCGTCATTTAATTGAGACAGCTCGAACTCTTCTGATTTCCTCTTTTGTCCCCACTCATTTCTGGGGTGAAGCTATTTCCACGGCAGTGTATCTCATAAATATTCAGCCCTCCTCCCGTCTCCAAGGCAAGTCTCCCGGTGAGCTTTTATTTGGTTCTCCTCCCACTTATGGTCATCTTCGTGTTTTTGGTTCTACTTGTTATGTCCTATTGGCACCTCGCGAGCGGACCAAGTTGACTGCCCAGTCTGTTGAGTGTGTTTTTCTTGGGTATAGTCTTGAGCACAAGGGGTATCGCTGCTATGATCCTTCCGCTCGTCGCATTCGCTTCTCTCGGGACGTTACTTTCAATGAGAATCAACCATTTTTCCATTCCTCTTCCATTCAACCATCATCCTCCACTTCCCTAGAGTCCACCTCTTTTCTCTCACTTCCAGCGATATTTTCCTCGGATGAGTCAGTCTCTGATCAAGACACACCTTCTTCACCAGCCCCACCATGTTTGGATCCTTTTCCTTTTCATTATAGTCGTCGTCCTGTAGTTTCATCTGAGACTCCATCATCTATTCCTCTGTCTTCTCCTCCTCCGGCCAGTACCACTGAACCTTGCACTGATGAGTCCTCTCAGACAAACAGGTATGCCCTTCGTGATCGCTCCACTCTTGAGCTTCCAGACAGATATAGAAATGGATTCTGTGCAGGGGCAGCTTGTGAGCCTAGTACTTATGAAGCGGCTGTCATGCTACCCGAGTGGCAAATGGCTATGTCTGAGGAGCTTGCGGCCCTAGAAGGTACACATACATGGGACATGGTACCATTGCCTCCCAGATCAGTTCCTATCACTTGTAAGTGGGTATATAAAATCAAAACCAGGTCAGATGGTTCAGTGGAGCGTCATAAGGCTCGACTCGTTGCAAGAGGTTTTCAGCAGACTCATGGGAGAGATTTGATGAGACATTTGCTCCAGTTGCTCACATGACCTCTGTTCGTACTCTTATTGCTGTGGCTGCAACTCGATCATGGAAAATCTCACAAATGGATGTGAAGAATGCTTTCCTTCATGGTGATCTACATGAGGAAGTTTTTATGCAGCCACCTCCGGGTGTTGAGGCCCAGCTGGTCATGTTTGTCGCCTTCGCAAGGCACTTTATGGGCTTAAACAAGCCCCGCGTGCATGGTTTGAGAGATTCAGTTCTGTAGTTCGAGCTGCTGGTTTCTCTTCGAGTGATCATGACCCTGCACTTTTCGTTCATACTTCTGGCAGTGGTCGTACATTGCTTCTGCTCTATGTGGATGATATGCTAATAACTAGAGATGATCAGAAGTACATTGCTTTTGTTAAAAGAAAGCTAAGTGAACAATTCAAGATGTCAGATCTAGGGTCTCTCAGTTATTTTCTGGGAATTGAAGTTGATTGCACGGATGACGGTTACTATATTTCTCAGTCTCGCTATACTCAAGATTTGGTAGCGCGCTCGGGTCTTACTGATACTCGTATTGCTACTACTCCAATGGAACTCCAGTTACAGTTGCGTTCTACTGATGGCATTCCTCTTGAGGATCCATCCCGCTATCGGCACCTTGTTGGTAGCCTTGTATACCTCACTGTGACAAGACCTGACATTGCCCATGCAGTTCACATCCTAAGTCAGTTTGTTAGTGCTCCTACCTCAGTTCATTACAGCCACTTGCTTCGTGTTCTTCGATATTTGAGGGGAACATCATATCGCCGGTTATTCTATGCCCGCACAAATCAGCTCCAGCTTCATGCTTACTCTGATTCTACTTGGGCGAGTGATCCTGCTGATCGTTGCTCTGTCACTGGCTATTGTCTTTTTCTCGGCACCTCTCTTATTGCATGGAAGTCTAAGAAACAGACTGCAGTGTCACGCTCTAATGCTGAAGCCGAACTAAGAGCACTAGCTACTACTACTTCAGACATTGTCTGGCTTCGTTGGTTATTGGCTGATCTTGGTGTCTCATGTGATGCACCCACAACCATTCTTTGTGACAGCACTGCTGCTATCCAGATTGCAAATGATCCAGTCAAGCATGAGTTAACCAAGCATATTGGTGTGGATGCTTTCTTCACACGCTCTCATTGTCAACAATCAACCATTCATCTCGAATATGTTCCTTCGGAGCTTCAACTTGCAGATTTCTTCACAAAGGCTCAAACAAGAGAACAACATAAACTTCATATTCTCAAACTCAATGTCGCTGATCCACCTTGAGTTTGAAGGGGGAGTGTTAGAATATGTGTATCTAGCCCATTAGGCTAGTCTGGCCCAAGTTGGCCCATGTAACTTTGTATATGACCTTGTTGTTAATACAGAAAAGTTAGTTGGCATATTTACTTTATTGACATATATAACATGTAATCAAGGGTTTTTATTGTCAGTCGTCACCACAAACTCTCACTGCTTTGCATAGAATAACCTGAACGCACATGTCTCAAGTTATGCCGCATTGGTAGCGTTTTCCTCAAAATCATGCGCAAACACCATCACTACACTGATGTTTTGACTGAAAGTAAGGTTGTAAAGTCTAGCGAAACAACACACAGAGATTTAGGACCCGACCATGTATCTTCCCAAAACTTGGTTTTGCATCCATCACGGTCATCACCCACAATTCATTCAGAACATCTATAAAACCCAATCCAAAAATGAGAATGCCCTATAGAAGGTTTGTGCAAAAAAAAGTCCTCTAGATACCAAGGTTGACAAACATCTTCCCAACACACCAAATTGTACCAATTTATTCAAAAATCCCGAATACTCGAGAATATGAAGTTGTTTTCAGAATTATGCAAAAATCCCACAATAGTCGAGAGGTTTTTCTTTTTGACGTGAAGCACAGACACTCCATTAACTTAAATCAGCAGAATCGCCGTACAGGGCCACGGTTACAGCATTCGGATAGTTTTCCAACCACACTTGGTTTTTTTTTTGGTTGACTCCTGAGTCCTGACACATTAGCTGCACCCAGCGCCGCCATCTCGTGGGTTGGCTTATTACATGAACGGGGAACATAGATGATACGGTAGTCTATGAAATTTAGTCGAAGCTGGTACTTGACTTCACGGAACAAAGGTCCCACGTGTGCGTCGTCATATTCGCTCGGACTAGAACCTGGCAACCCGTTGCAAAGATAGGCCGTCCAATTCTCATTTGTTCAGCTATACTAACCGCTTGTAGTACTGCTTTTGTTTCAGTGTATAGTGCTTCCACTGCATTTGCTAGGAAACCTGCAGCAGCAAAAACGTTTTGGCTCGCATGATCTTTTGCGACACAGCTCCATCCTCCGTGTCCAGTCTCTGCATGAAAAGCACCATCCGAGTTGATCATAATCCAATCAGCTGGAGGAGGTTGCCATATGGGTGTATCATTTTGGGTGACAGTAAGTTTTTTCTGAAAAAATTCAGTCCACTCGCGAACATGTCTTCCGACAGTAAATTGGAATTCTTCAGTTGAAAGCCGGCGTTCAGCGTGGTTGGCCTTGTTCGTCATCATCTCTTCGTACTCCAGGGAGAAAACCTCATGTAAGAATTCCAAACTTGAACAACATTCCATGAGTTCAAAACGTAGTTGCTCAGGGAGGACCGTCCGCCACATTTTCTTCAGTTCTTTGCATCGGAGAAACAAGTGTCCGCTATCTTCAAACAACTTATGACAAACCGGGCAGCGAGTGTCAAGTTCGACATGCTTTCTCTCTATATTTCTTCTTGTTGGCAAACTATCATGTCCTAGCCGCCATAGGAAGTGGTGCGCCTTAGCTGGGCACTCCAGCTTTCACAGGCGGCGCCGGATCGCACTTCTCCACGTACTTCCTCGCACCCCTTCTGATGAACCTGCTTGTCTACTCACATTCATCAAAACTGAATGCAACTTGTACGCAGATTCGACGGAGATACAAATAATGGTGATGTGGACGTATGGCTAAAAAAAAATATGACGTGGATGGATTGCATGTATAATATACTATAATTAATGAATATTAGTGGAGAATCTATACTTCTTATAAAGCAAAACTCCACTAACTTGCATTAATTATTTTCTATCTCAACATGCAAGCCATCCACATCATCCATTCTCTTAACCAATCAATTGTCCATATCATCTCCACTAATACTTATTAATCACACATCATCTATTCCTTAACCCACATCATCCACTATTTGAACCATTATTTATCCAAGTTATCAAAAATTTATTAATGATTTTCTATCCATCCATGAAAACTGTTCGCATTATAAATTATTTTATCCCTACTATAGCTCATCAATTTTAGTTGTTAAATATACAAAGATTCTACATTGATTAAATCTAGACTCTCGATTATGATGCCCAATCGATTCCTGATTATTCCCGATAAATTTTCCCGTTGCATGTGTCATATGTCTTTTCGTTTATATTACAATTTTATAAAAAATTCCCGCTGCAACGCGCGGGGTATCTTTCTAGTGATATGAATAATTTATTGGCTAAAAAATGGATGATGTGGATAACTTGCATGTTGAGATAGAAAAATATTTAATGCATGTTAGTGAGATTTTATTTTATAAAAGTATAGATAAATCGTGGTTACTCTAAAAGTGTACCGGTTGCACTGTGCGGACCACGAGTATCGACGCGCTGTATTTTTATTTTGGCAAAAAGCTTGATGCGTCTGGTGGGCTTTTGCTAGGAGCTCAGTCCTCATGGACCCTTACTTGATTCAGCCCATAAAAAGAGTCAGAAAAGTCCAAAAAATAAGTGGAAGCTTAAGGGGGTACATTTTAAAAAAATCAACAACTCTAAAAAAAAAATCAATAACCTATCTTTTAAATCTATTTTTCCTTAAAAAATCACGTAAATCTAGATGTCTGTTATGTATGTAAAAAAAAAATGATATATGTTTGCAGTTGTGATCTAAATAAAAAAAGGACAAATTTAATGGAGAAAATAACATATTGGTTTGCCTTCTTGGATCACAAATTGTGCTTTTTTGTGTACTTTCAATAGAAAATTACAAATTCGTATAACACATCTATACGAATCATGTTAATTAATTTCGGAAATTTTTGATTTTGTTAGAATATTTTTAAATTTGAGTCTTGCTAGAGACCAAAATCTAAAACTTCTCTCTCCTAGTCCCACACCCTTAAAGAAATAGCTAGTCATTTTTACATATATATATTCTTGGAGGTGGTGTTTTGGGTCATAGGACTAGATAGTCCCATTATGCAAAATAAATTTTAAAATATTTTAAAATGTCAAAACGATTCAACAAAAAAATTGGGTGTACATTCGGATATTGTTTGTTGACACATAAATTTTCGTGAGGAAAAGACATGTTTTGTGACTTATGCAAAAAGACAAATTTGTGTGCTACTCCCTCCGTCCACAAAAGGATGTCTCAACCTAGCCCAAATTTGTATGTATCTAGACATGATTTAATGTGTAGATACATACATATTTGGGCCAGATTCAGACATCCTTTTGTGGACGGAGGGAGTACAAAATGAGTTTAGTCCACAAGAAAATGTATTTTTTCTTGAATTTTTGTGGGCTAGCATGAAATGTTGGGAGGTACACCCGATTTTTTTTTTTTGATTTTTTTGACATTTTAAAATAAGTTTTCTGAATAATGGGAGCATATACTCGTACGACCCAAAATGGATTGCCTTATATTCTTTATAAAACGGTTATCAGCTTAAAGCATCTCATCTCTTGTTCCTGACAGTGACATCTTGAGAGCTGTATATAGAGGAAACCGAGAATATGGCGAGAAAATCAAAAGTTATAGTAGAACCTTCATATACTTTTGTAGGAACATGAAACTAGACACTTGTAGAAAAGCTAATGTTTCACTCGGGAGTAATTTTAGCACCAGTATCAATAGAAATGTTCATTAGCTCACATGATTTGTTTTCAATTCTTTATAGAAATTATTATATCATTTTTCACAATGTTTAGCCATTTTTGAAGAAAAAAACTGATGCAAACAAAATTCTACTAGGGAATAGAGAAATGTGACATTAGTTCCTGAAAACTTCGAATTATTCAATGAAAAATGTTCAGTTATGTGAACCAAAAAAACATCCAACGTGAGAGATTGAGGCACTCAAAGAAAAATGTTAAAATTATTATACATACAATTTTTGTTAATCTAGGCAAAAAAATGTTCATTGCGCCGGAAAATATGGTACTAGTTCAAGAGAAAATGTTCCAACTACAACAATATGCGGAAAACTTGTGAACGTTAGTTAAACAAATACATGAAAATGTTGGAGTAACTCAAACATCGACAAACACATATTGTTTTATAAAACAAACAAAGATTAAACCGAACATGAAAATGGAAATTCAAAAGGAAGGAACAAAATAAAATAAAAATACATGGATTAATAAAATGGGTATAGATGGCAGTGACGTGGACATCGTGACCAAGTCAACCCGACGGATACATGTCCATGCAGAACACACAATTTGTCTGAAGCACAATTACTTAAATGACATTTTAGAATGAATAAGTAAGGAGGAGAGCAGTGAGTTTTAAGTTTGTCTTAAGTCAAACCTCTTTACGTTTAACCGGACTTATAAGAAACTATGTCAATATAATATGGATGTATATTGTATGGTGAATCTGATAGTATAACTGAATTGGTGTCGTTACTGTGGTAGAGACGTAAACTAAATCATGTTTAAGATAGTTTACCTAAAGTGGTGTGGTTATTATAGTACGTGTTGGTGTATTTTTTTTTAATAAACTTGATCAATTTTTTTTTACTTACGACAAACTAGGATTTGAATTATTTTGGAACCCATGGAGCGGTGTTTTTCAGAAAAAGGATCTAGGATGCGAGGACAAAGCATACCCGTTTCCCCGCGGTGCTTCTTCACCTTCCATTCCTCCGGCTAGCCGGGAGCATGGTACAGGGTGTATGCTCGCTGGGCAAGAATTCCCCACCCTTCTCGTGGCCATCCCATCATCCCGTCGCCTCCATGGTGGCCGCACCGTCGTACTCCTGTACACACCTTCCAGTCGCCTCGCCGATCTGGCCTCGACAGTGCGCGCCGCGGCGCGCAATTACTCCGGGCTTTCATTTCTCAGGCGACCGGGGCACCGGGCATTGATTGGCTTGCCGCCGGATCGATCTGATCCGCCGCTCTGTCGGTCTCCTGCTCTGCCAGCCCGGCAGGCCTTCTCCCTCCCGGCTTCATTGCGTATCTACTCTCCTACTACTAGTACTGTACCTTGCTCGCCCGCGGCCGCCGTGCTATGTTTGCTGTCAGAATCGGAGATTGCCCTCCGTGTCCCCCCAGTTTCTCCATTTTTCTCCCAGGTATATGTAGCACAGCTCGTTCCTGGAGCTGCGCGATGCGTTTTCTTTTCTTCTCACGAAGCACTCGTTGTTCTTTTCTTACGATGGAACGAGCATTCATGGAAGAAGATTAGTTTGCCAAAAGAAAGGCAGGAGGATTAGCAAGTTCAACGTCATGGGCTTAACATCGTACCACCAGTGGCGAACGCAGAAAAAAATTGATGGGTGAGCACACTCTAAAAAAATCTCATAGTGATTAAAATTGTCAACAATATAAACAGGAAAAAATTGACCGTGGGCACAATTACAAATAGAAACATATAAGAAATTAGACAATTGGTTGACATTTATAAACAAAAATCACCAACTATAGACAGTACCAAATTACAAATTAATTCACAAATGCAACACCAATACAACTTTCGGTAATGGACTAATGGGACAAATTGTTGTTGGTTCGGTAATAAACTGATGGTGCAAAAGAATATATACCTGCTAAACTACTGTTGCTTGTGGTCATTCTTCTCTGGCTCTTGCTCTCTGTGCCTCACCGGCGACGGCGCAAGGCGGCGAGCCGCGGAGCAGAGCTTCAGAGGTCAGAGGAGGCCCGAGGCCGGGAACTCCAGAGGAGGGCAGCGTCTCAGCCCGCAGCGGCGGCCGGCGACGAATCTGGGCGGGGGGGGGGGGGGGCAGGGCCAGACGAGAGCGCAGGTCGGAGGCGGAGGGGCAGCGCCGACGCCAGGTTTTCCCCATGTCGACTCCAGAGCACGAGCAGAGAGAGGGTCGGGGCAGGGAGATGCACTGGCTGGCTGCACGATGTGCTCTCTAGCGAACAAATGAGAGGCCCATAACGCAAACTGGGCCAAATGATTATGGGTATACAATTTTTTTCCCAGATTTCTGGGTGGGCCACGGCCCCACCGGCCCGCCCCATGCGTCCGCCCATGGTAACACTGACCCATACTCGTTGTGATTTAATTGGGGTTGCTATTTTTTTGTAAGTTAATTGGGGTTGCTATATTTTTTTTGCAAATTAATTGGGGTTGCTATTGATTGTGAGATATAGTTCAACTGTGGGAAGTGACTACCGATGCTGATAGATAACTGTAAGCTAGCTGGAATGACGGAGGCGAATGATAAGCATGGTACTCCACTACTCCTCATGTTTTTTTTTTTTGAAACATGGTACTCCTCATGTTGGTTTATCTTCTAGGCTTCTTGCAATGCTAGGTTGTCACCGTCCTTTTTTTACGAAGGGCATGAGCTACGTATTCAATAGGTCCAGCCTTTACAAAGCACCCCGAACAAAATTTTACAAGAAAATTACTAATTGATGTATTGATAAAACAAAAAATATGTTAATGCGTGGTATTAATTTTTTTCAATGCATGTACAGAAATTTCTTGTTAGTACATGAATCTAAAAATTAGATTACATAAATCCAGAAATTATTGATAATGCACTGATATTTGAAAATTCATTGATAATTTTTGCACGGATCGTAAAGCATTGGGACGTCTCGGATAAGCCGGGGTGGAGTCGCATTTTCAAAGTTTTGGGTAGAATTTGTCACACTCTCTGTCCTATACAAAGTTACAAACCGATAACACGTCTAGTTCGATGCGATACTAAAGCTAGGAATTCGTAGTAATTGTAGACCAAAAGTCAGTAAACATTGCCAGGAAACACCAAAACGAGGCTGACGATGCCAAAACACGTTGTCGCAGGATCTTATTGACGAGACCGCCAACGTCACTGCAAACCATGCTGATAGCATTATGGTTGACGACTCTCTCCCACAATGTGACATATCGGGTATAGGGAGACGAGCCCTCATGGAACACCGCGGCGACGACTGAACTAGCTAGCTAGTGCTACTGTGATGGGGACATGGCCAATGGACTCTTTCCACAACGACTTCGCCTCAAGTGCCCTTACGATCAACATGTGGGAAAAAACCTCGACAAACTAGACCAAGACTAACCTCGACGCTCAAAGCGAGGGGACCGATAAGAATCAACCATCAAGTATAAAAGGTAGTGTGGCGGCCAGGATTCGTACTTCTGGAACGCCGCCACCATCTTAATTTTAAAAAGGAAATTCTTTAGGATCTGGAACGAGACTCCATATGAAGACACGACGGTAACTACTTTCCCAAATACACGCGATGGTTTTTTTTTACATACTTTTACGACAACTTAACGAGGAGCCCGAAATGGAGAAACGTAAGGTAAAATTCAGGAGAGCATCTATGTGTTAACACAGAAGGCGCATACAAATTCACGTTGGCTCCCTCGCTCATATGCTCCTGCCGGAATAAAAAAATAGCGAAACATTTAAAAAATTCTGATTTTCTTTTGGTGAAGAACATGTACAAATTTTCTACATACGTGCCAAATTTAGTGGTGAAATAGATCTTGGCATATGTTGATCTAATCAAGTTGCATCTATTCAAACAACCACCGGCTTCTAGGTGTGAATCCAGTTCTTCGGGCCCTCGCTGGACTCCACCGCCTCCGGGAACAATGTTGATCCTGATGCAGCCCTCTTCCAGGAAGAGCCTAGGATGGGGGCGGGAATAATTATTCGGAATCATTTGGGGGACTTGTTTGGTGGCTTGCCGACAACAACTCTAGGGTTTCTCGTCTCCTGAATTTGCTGAAGCACTCGTACTTCGTCGCGCAGTTCTGTTGGCACGTGAAAGTGGAGTTGAGAGGGCTATCTTTGCTACAGATTGCTTCTCATTGGTTCAGCGTCTCTGCTCCTAGACTATGGATCGATCATCAGTTGGCATTCCGGTGGATAATATCAAGGCCATGACCAGAGGATTCACGGCGATTTCTTTCGTCCATGTGAAGCGATGTCTTAACGAAGCATCACATATCTTAGCTAGATCGTGTCGAACAAATACTTCTAGCGAAGTTTTTAATTCTGTTCCGGATTGTATCCGGGGAACTCTGTGTATTGATGTTATTTGATCAATAAAACATTGTTTTCTGTAAAAAAAAATGTGGTGCTCTGTGCAAAAAGACAAATCAATGACCAAAATCTCTATCTCTATCTCTACTATCTAAAAGAAAAGTTTCGTTCCTTCGTCAAGCTTTTTGTTTTCTCCCCACCTGTCATATCAGCATTAAAGATCAAATTAGCATTAATGACGCTCGGTTTTATAATGCCCCTTTTTCCTATTTTCCCCTAAACTGGCAATCAATTAGCATTAACTCTTGTGTGGCCTTCCGCAACGAGATGGCTCTGCCGTGATCGATCCGCCGCCGCGATAGACGCGGCTTGCCTGCGCCCCGCCGGTGCGCCCATCCGTGCGCCGCGCGTGCTTGGCCGGCATCCAACGAGTCCCCATTCTTCTTCCTCCACGTTCTTCTCTTTTGCAAAAAAAAAAAAGGAAATACGACCGCAATACTCACATTCACCTCGTTTGGTCGTTTTCCCTCGTCGGCAGCCCAGCCACCGTACTTCTACCTCTCCTCACACAATGGCAACAGCCGTCGTTGTTGACCATCGATCGAACAAAACTCACGTCTTTGCCTCCGCTGTATTTGCCCTCGGATAACTACAAATATTCTTAACTCCAAGGTAGCAGCATGCAGAACTTGTACAACCTCCTTGACGGCGGCAAGCTGGCGCTCCACGCGGAGGTCGTGGACGGCAGCGGATCCGCAAGCGGAAGAGACAGTTTGCTCGTAGGCCACGGCTGCTTCCTCGTCCTTGTGTAGTGTTGAGCATAGCGAGGAGACGGGAGCGAGCTGATCGTGGAGGCGGCGAGCCTATCATCGCCTATTGTGTACGGCTCCTTGACGGTGGCAAGCTGGTGCTCGACGGGAAAGTCGAGGATGGCAGCGGAAGCGCAAACGGAGGAGCTGGCTTGCTCGTAGTCCATGGCAGCCACTTCTTATCATTTCTCTGTGTGGAGCATGGCCAGCGACGGAGGCGAGCTGATTGTGGAGGCGACGTGTGATAACCCACAAGTATAGGGGATCGCGTGTAGCCTTTTCGATAAGTAAGAGTGTCGAACCCAACGAGGAGCTAAAGGTAGGATAAGTATTCTCTCAAGTTCTATCAACCACTGATACAACTCTACGCACACTAAACGTTTGCATTATCTAGAAAATAAAACTACGGTAGCAATACGGGTATGAGAGGTAGTTTTGCAAGATAATAAATACAAGAAAGTAAATGTTAGTGCTGCAGCAATAAAATACACTAAGTAACCATATACTAACAGTACCATGAGTGTGGAAAAGTGGTGGTAATTGTGGTGGCTTTGTCCAAGATTAATTAGTGAAGGTACTTGGTTCATTGTCTTCGATGCAGTTTTCTATGTGGGAGAGGCTAAATATACATGCACTCCACTACTTGGGATTACAAGTACTATATGATTGGATTGTTAGCAAGCATCCGCAAATACTAACAATGCATTAAGGTTTCCCCAACCATAGCCTTAAGTTCAAGGTCCTCTTACTCCCATACGTGCAACTAATCGGTTCGCGTTCTCAGGTTTCTGTCACTCCGGCAGAACTTCCCCCGCTTCGTTACAAATACTACCAACCCTAGGGTGTTTGATCCATGCGCGCACAAATATAATGGACACCAAAGGACAGCACCATATAGACATACAACTCTAATGAACCTCATGCATTCAATTAAGCAATCAAAAGACAAATAAACTACGGAAACATGATGTAAATCATAGGATAAATATTATAGCATCAAACACCATGTTTACATAGGACGGTACAGAGGTTTGTGGGAGGATGAACCACTGAATACAAGGAGGAGATGGTGATGGAGATGGCGGTGAAGACGGCGGAGAGGGCAGCGCGGCGCAGGGCGGCGCGGCGCCGGCGGTGCGGGGAACTCCTTTCCCCGCCGCCGGCATGGGGAGCGCCGCCCCTTAGCCTCCCTCCTTCATGGCTTCTTGGGAGCCCTCCCCCATGGAGATGGGATCCATGGGGGAGGCAAAAACGTGGCTTTTGGTGGCTGAAATTCGTGGGTGGAGGAGTCCTCCACGAATTAGGTTTCCTCCCTTTATATATCTTCTCGGATTTCCGTCACCCCTTTTAGGGTTCCACCAAAACGGGCCTACAGGCCGCGTCCGAACTCCGATTGGGCTGATCTCGGGCTTAAAATCTTCGTATGGAAAATTGTGACAACTTTCGTAACAGCCAGGTCTCCATAACGTCATCTTCGAGGGTCAAACTGGCAATCTTCGTAAAAAGTTCTCAGACAGATTTCAGGAAAGTCCCAATTCGACTCCAACAAGGTTTCCTCTTGTATTCTTGATAATTTCTACACATCAAAGAGTAAAACAAGAACATTGTGCACTTTTGCAACTATTAGTAGGTTAGTCCAAATAAATAATAAACTTAATATAAAACAAGTGCTAAAAGCATAAAAATGGCATGAAACAATCAAAAATTATAGATACGTTTTGGACGTATCAACATCCCCAAGCTTAATTCCTGCTCGTCCTCGAGTAGGTAAATGATAACAAAATAATTTTTGATTGTAAATGCTATGATCAGGTCTTTAACAATTGCATGATGTATGGATAATAAAACTTAGCAATCATGTTTCCTAATGAAAAGTATCAACGAACTAAGAGCTTATAACATGAAATTTATAAACATCAACAAGATTGTAATGACCATAATAAAGCATGATAGAGTGGTATCTCGCTTGCCCTTAATTGTGGAGCAAAACATAAATGCCAAGGCACCTCTGAAGTTCAAGTGAAGACTAGATATAGAGATATCAAAGATAAAAGCATCATGGTTATACCTCAATTAATCGTATTCTGGGACAAGCACATTACACTAAGAACGACAGCTATGCTCTCGAAGAAGTGCTCAAAGAAAGGATGGTGACTCAACATAAAAATAAAAGATTGGCCCTTCGCAGAGGGAAGCAGGGATTAACACGTGCTAGAGCTTTTTGTTTTAAAAACAGAGGTAAAAATGTTTTGAGAGGTGTTTGTTAATTGTCAACGAATGGTAGCGGGTGAGAACAGTATTCTACCTGTCAAACGGACTTTTAAGAGCGGCTCCCATGAAGGACGTTATTTCTACCAGCAAGGCAGATCATCCCTCTTTCTCTTTGGTTTACACACATTCAGGTATTTCACTGTTTGTCATTGCTTACTGATGAATCAGGGCAAAAGTGTGAAGAGAATTAATTGGTTAAAGTTGTAATTAATTGGGACTGGGCACCCCGTTGCCAGCTCTTTTTGCAAGTTATTGGATAAGCGGATGTATATGCCACTAGTCCAGGTGTAAAAGTCCATTTGACAAATAGAATAAAGAATAACCACACTAATTCCTCATGAGCTAGTAAACATTGACACAAAAAGAGAAATATTTTGAAGGTTTTAAAGGTAGCACATGCAAATTTACTTGGAATGGCTTGAAATACCATGCATAGGAATTTTTTGGTGGACTCTTTGGGATAACTTGGTTTTAAGGATTTGGATGCACGAGCAGCATTCCCGCTCAGTACAAGTGAAGGCTAGCAATAGACTGGGAAGCGACAACCACGAGAGCGATAACGGTCATAATCATGCTTGCGACAAAATAAAATTAACGGAGGCATAA
Organism: Poa pratensis; assembly: GCA_947311845.1. NCBI lineage: Eukaryota > Viridiplantae > Streptophyta > Magnoliopsida > Poales > Poaceae > Poa > Poa pratensis. The sequence continues at coordinate 23,808,309 of CAMZMU010000107.1, forward strand.
AAACGATACTAAAACTCTGAGGCAAAATAGATCATCAAGGCTTAATTGACTTTTATTTTTCAGTCATAACATGTGTGAGCATGTGCCAAGTCGATTCAAGTGAATTATTCAGAGGAGGATACCACAATACCATACCATCTTATGAACAGGACAATGCATGTTGATATCAAAATAACATAATATGCACTATTAGCTAGTTGAGACTAACCATAAGAAAACATAAACTACTAAACAGTATTATTCACACATCATTTTTAAGTTTCAACAAGTAATCCATTAACCAAGTAAACATTGAAAACAGAGGATAAATAAAATATGTGACGATCCACTTATTAATGTAACTGGTGTTTGATGCTAAGATAAATAGATAATAAAATACAGCCGCTTCAAGTTTAGTTAAGTTCCTATGTTGCTCAAAAAACAAAGTTTAAAGGTTTGCAAACCGTGGGGTTATTGATGAAGAGGGATGCGGGGACATCCCCAAGCTTATGACTTTGGTAATTCTTCAATATTCCATAGTTTGGTGTTCCTTCATTCTCTGTGAAAAAACTTCAACACAAAAACTTTCCCATTCTTTTCTGCGGTTAGACATTAGTACAATAGATAATATTTCCCAAGTGCTACTATTAAACCAAATAAAATTTTGTTTTTAAGTTACAGAAAGGTTGCTTAAATGGCCAACTTATAAATGAAAGGTAAGAACCATTAAAAATCAAATGAAAACGAAAAGAGGCCACTCTTGCAACAAAAGTCAGAATCTGTCCAGAAAAACAGCAGCTGGAAAACGCAATTTTTAGGTGCACTTAAACATGCCCGAAATTTTAGCCAATTTTTGTACATGCAGAGGATTAGGTGCTACAACATCAGTAATTTTTTCGTGATTTTTAGAGCTTCCAGTAAAATATGAAAAATCGCGCAATAAGCAGTAGATACCGAAAACAGAAAATCACTTTTTACATATGTATCAACTAAGCTAAATGGATAAAACTTGGTACTTTATTTTTGATAAACTAAGAAACCAGAGGCTAAGCAAGACCTAAACATGCTAGCTACAGCAAGGAAAACTCTAAATAAAAATCAAAAGTAAAACCCAAATAAAATTAAAATAAAGAACCAAACAAAGAAGCAAAACAAAAGAAAATATTTTTGTTATTTTGAATTTATAAGTGAAAGTAAAGAAGCAATCGAAACCAAATAAGGAGCCTAATAAAACTAAAGAAGGTAAAACCAAGACATATAAAAGCAATTATAATACAAGTTAAGACAATACATATCATGTGGACGGGTAATATAGAGTATGAACGAGACAACCTCATGTTAGTTGATGAATAGGGGGATGACTCGGGCATCCCCAAGCTTAGATGATTGTATCTTCTTGAATATGTTCTTGGGATGCACCTACACATCCCCAAGCTTGAGCTCTTGCGTCTTCTTATTCATCTCATATCACCATATTGATTAGATCTTATAAGCTACATCCACATAAAACTTCACAAAACTCATTAGTAGGGTTAGTACTCATTAAATAAAATCCACTCATGTTCAAGCATTGACAAGTTTTATAATTTTTACTCAACATTAGCCACTGTATATACTAAGGTGTTCATGATTTCCGTTGTCCGTCGAAAAACTAATGAAACTAACAACACCAAGTACAATATTGAATAAACAAAGAAATCTGTCAAAACTGAACAGTCCGTAAAGATGGCATTCAACGAGATAGTTAAGTAGCTCAAATCGAAAAACTTTAGTCTAATGAAAGAAAGATAATAATCTCAGGTTTATGCACAAAAATTTTCAAGTCAAAATACTATTCTGAGATTTATCACGATTTTATTTACAGAGAAGCACAAAATCTGTCTAAACAGAACAGTCAGTAAAGATCGAATTTTTCGACCTATCTACGTACCTTAAATCAGAAAAAGTTAGTCTAATGAAAGAAAGCTAATAAGCATCACTTTGCACTCAAGAAATTTCAGATCAAGATCACGTTCTGGTGATTTTAAACATTTAATACGGTGGAGCACAGAAAATCTGTTTCTGGACAGCAAAGTAAAACTATCAACTTTCAATTAACTAAAGACTATAATTAGCATTTTATTTTTATGTACAGAGGTATATACACAATATTTACAATATTTACATGTTTTTAATGAAAAGCTTCCATGGAAAGATTTGTTTTGGTTTCATAGGCATGAACACAAGTGTTCAAGGTCGACCCCCATTTAACCATTACTCATCTTTCCAATCACTTTTCTTTTTGAAAACGTTTTTAGATAACAACTACACCTAATTTTTTTTGTAATTCGCATTCCCTATCCATAGTAAGATAAAGAACAACTTAATACTGAAAATAAAAACTACTTAGAGATAAAGCAAACAAGTGCACACAAGAACATTAACCTACGCTATGGCTCCCCGGCAACGGCGCCAGAAAAGGTCTTGATAACCCACAAGTATAGGGGATCGCGTGTAGCCTTTTCGATAAGTAAGAGTGTCGAACCCAACGAGGAGCTAAAGGTAGGATAAGTATTCTCTCAAGTTCTATCAACCACTGATACAACTCTACGCACACTAAACGTTTGCATTATCTAGAAATAAAACTACGGTAGCAATACGGGTATGAGAGGTAGTTTTGCAAGATAATAAATACAAGAAAGTAAATGTTAGTGCTGCAGCAATAAAATACACTAAGTAACCATATACTAACAGTACCATGAGTGTGGAAAAGTGGTGGTAATTGTGGTGGCTTTGTCCAAGATTAATTAGTGAAGGTACTTGGTTCATTGTCTTCGATGCAGTTTTCTATGTGGGAGAGGCTAAATATACATGCACTCCACTACTTGGGATTACAAGTACTATATGATTGGATTGTTAGAAAGCATCCGCAAATACTAACAATGCATTAAGGTTTCCCCAACCATAGCCTTAAGTTCAAGGTCCTCTTACTCCCATACGTGCAACTAATCGGTTCGCGTTCTCAGGTTTCTGTCACTCCGGCAGAACTTCCCCCGCTTCGTTACAAATACTACCAACCCTAGGGTGTTTGATCCATGCGCGCACAAATATAATGGACACCAAAGGACAGCACCATATAGACATACAACTCTAATGAACCTCATGCATTCAATTAAGCAATCAAAAGACAAATAAACTACGGAAACATGATGTAAATCATAGGATAAATATTATAGCATCAAACACCATGTTTACATAGGACGGTACAGAGGTTTGTGGGAGGATGAACCACTGAATACAAGGAGGAGATGGTGATGGAGATGGCGGTGAAGACGGCGGAGAGGGCAGCGCGGCGCAGGGCGGCGCGGCCGGCGGTGCGGGGCTCCTTTCCGCCGCCCCATGGGGAGCGCCGCCCCTTAGCCTCCCTCCTTCATGGCTTCTTGGGAGCCCTCCCCCATGGAGATGGGATCCATGGGGGAGGCAAAAACGTGGCTTTTGGTGGCTGAAATTCGTGGGTGGAGGAGTCCTCCACGAATTAGGTTTCCTCCCTTTATATATCTTCTCGGATTTCCGTCACCCCCTTTTAGGGTTCCACCAAAACGGGCCTACAGGCCGCGTCCGAACTCCGATTGGGCTGATCTCGGGCTTAAAATCTTCGTATGGAAAATTGTGACAACTTTCGTAACAGCCAGGTCTCCATAACGTCATCTTCGAGGGTCAAACTGGCAATCTTCGTAAAAAGTTCTCAGACAGATTTCAGGAAAGTCCCAATTCGACTCCAACAAGGTTTCCTCTTGTATTCTTGATAATTTCTACACATCAAAGAGTAAAACAAGAACATTGTGCACTTTTGCAACTATTAGTAGGTTAGTCCAAATAAATAATAAACTTAATATAAAACAAGTGCTAAAAGCATAAAAATGGCATGAAACAATCAAAAATTATAGATACGTTTTGGACGTATCAACGTGTACAAGCATGGACTGGACACTGATACGTCTCCAACGTATCTATAATTTCTTATGTTCCATGTTTATATTATATCAATTGCTACATGTTTTATTCACACTTTATAGCATTTTATGCATTTTCTGGGACTAACCTATTAACAAGATGCCACAGTGCCAGTTCCTGTTTTCTGCTGTTTTTTATTCCAGAAAAGCTGTTCTGGAAATATTCTCGGAATTGGACGAAACAAAAAGCCAAGGTCCTATTTTTCTGTCACGTACACGGAATCCGAAGGAGAGACGAAGGGGGGCACCGAGGCGCCCTCACCATGTGGTGGCGCGGGTCCCACCCCTGGCGCGCCGCCACGTGGTGAGGAGCCCTCGGGCCTCCACCGACATCGCCCCTTCGCCTATAAATTGCCTTTCTCGGGAAAACCCTAAACACCTAAGCCTCCATCCATGAAAAGTTTCAGAGCCGCCGCCGTCGTCAACCCTAGCTCGGGAGGGTTCTGAAGCTCTTCCCGGCACCCTGCTGGAGAGGGGATTCATCACCGGAGGGCTCTACATTGCCATGCCTTCCTCCGGAGTGATGTGTGAGTAGTCCACCCCTGGACTATGGGTCCATAGCAGTAGCTAGATGGTTGTCTTCTCCTCTTGTGCCATCATGTTTAGCTCTTGTGAGCTGCCTATCATGATCAAGATCATCTTATTGTAATGCTACATGTTGTGTTTGCTGGGATCCGATGAATATTGAATACTATGTCAAGTTGATTATTGATTTATCATGCTCTCCGTTATTAGTGTAGGCTTTGGCCAAGTTTATACTTGTAACTCAAAGAGGGAGTATTTATGCTAGATAGTGGGTTCATGCCTCCATTTAATCTGGGACAGTGACAGAAAGTTCTAAGGTTGTGGATGTGCTGTTGCTACTAGGGGTAAAACAACAATGCTTTGTCTAAGGATATTAGTGTTGTTTACATTATGCACCATACTTAATGCAATTGTCTGTTGCTTGCAACTTAATACTGGAAGGGTGTGGATGCTAACCTGAAGGTGGACTATTTAGGCACAGATGCATGCTGGATAGCGGTCTGTGTACTTTGTCGTAATGCCCAAGTAAATCTCATAGTGATCATCATGACTTGTATATGCATTGTTATGCGCTCTCTATTTTGTCAATTGCCCAGATGTAATTTGTTTACCCAGCATGTTAGTATTTTATTATGGAGAGACACCACTAGTGAACTGTGGACCCGGTCCATTCTTTTACATCTGAAATACAACCTACTGCAATCATTGTTCTTTTAATTCTCTGCAAACAAACATCATTTTCCACACTATACGTTAATCCTTTGTTTTCAGCAAGCCGGTGAGATTGACAACCTCACTGTTTGTTGGGGCAAAGTAGTTTGGTTGTGTTGTGTGCAGGTTCCACGTTGCTGCTGATTCCCTGGTGTTGCGCCGTGCCACATTCAGCCGCCAACAACCTTCAGACCCTTGACTTCCTACTGGTTCGATTAAACCTTGGTTTCTTACTGAGGAAAACTTGCTGCTGCACTCATCATACCTTCCTCTTGGGGTTCCCAACGGACGTGTAACTTAACACGCATCAAGCCAGTTTTCTGGCGCCGTTGCCGGGGAGGTCGAGGTACTTCTGGAAGGTCTTGCAACCCCGACAAGACGCCACAGTTTTCTGGCGCCGTTGCCGGGGAAGTCAAACCTTCTGCAAGGGGAGTCTCTCACTTCCAATCTCTTTACTTTGTTTTTGTCTTGCTTATTTTATTTTTACTTTGTCTTGTTTGCTTCTTTATATCAAAAACACAAAAAAATTAGTTACTTGCATTTATTTTGTATTTCGGCCTAGTTTAATTTTGCTAAAATGAGTACTCCTGAGAACACCAAGTTATGTGACTTCACTAGCACAAACAATAATGATTTCATATGCACTCCTATTGCTCCACCTGCTTCTAAAGCAGACTTTTATGAAATTAAACCTGCTCTGTTAAATCTTGTTATGAAAGAGCAATTTTCTGGTGTTAGTACTGATGATGCTGCTGCTCACCTTAATAATTTTGTTGAACTTTGTGAGATGCAAAAGTATAAGGATATAGATGGAGATATTATTAAACTGAAATTATTTCCTTTCTCTTTAAGAGGAAGAGCTAAAGAATGGTTGCTATCTTTGCCTAGAAATAGTATTGATTCATGGACTAAATGCAAAGATGCTTTCATTGGGAAATATTATCCTCCTGCTAAGATTATATCTTTGAGAAGTAGCATTATGAATTTAAACAATTTGATAATGAGCATGTTGCCCAAGCATGGGAGAGAATGAAATCATTGGTAAAGAATTGTCCCACCCATGGACTGACTGCTTGGATGATCATCCAAACCTTTTATGCAGGACTGAATTTTTCTTCAAGAAACCTTCTGGATTCTGCTGCTGGAGGTACCTTTATGTCCATCACTTTGGGTGCAGCAACAAAGCTTCTTGATGATATGATGATTAATTATTCTGAATGGCACACTGAGAGGACTCCACAAGGTAAGAAGGTAAATTCTGTTGAAGAAACCTCTTCCTTGAGTGATAAGATTGATGTCATTATGTCTATGCTTGTGAATGGTAAATCTCATGTTGATCCAAATAATGTTCCTTTAGCTTCATTGGTTGCTCAAGAAGAGCATGTTGATGTGAACTTCATTAAAAATAATAATTTCAACAACAATGCTTATAGGAATAATTTTGGTAACAACAATTATAAGCCATATCCTTCTAATAGTGGCAATAGTTATGGTAATTCCTATGGTAATTCTTACAACAATAATAGGAGTGTACCCTCTGATCTTGAAGTCATGCTTAAGGATTTATCAATACCCAAACTGCTTTTAATAAATCTGTTGAGGAAAAGTTTGGCAAAATTGATGTTCTTGCTTCTAAAGTTGATAGCCTTGCTCTTGATGTTGATCTTTTGAAACTGAAAGTTATGCCTAATGAAGTTAAAGATACTAAGACTTTTTACTGCCAATGCTATCCAAGTTAAAATTGATAACAATATTAGGATGTTGGCTGAATTGCATGCTAGGTGGGAAAGAGAAGATGAAATTGCTAGAAGAATAGTATAGCTAGAGTTTGTACTATTACCACCACTAGTAATGCTGAAGCATCACATGTTAGTAAACCTTCTACTATCAATGGTAACATTATTGGTGTTGGCAATGTTTCCACTTCCATTAAAACGTTTGAAATTGCCTAAAACCACTGAAACTGTTCCTGATAAAAGTGCTGAAATTTTTCGAACTATGGGGGACAATGGTCCCATTGCTTTAGATGACGATGATCTTGATTTTGATAATTGTAATATTTCTGAAGTTATTATGTTCTTGCAAAAGCTAGCTAGAAGTCCTAATGCTAGTGCTATAAATTTGGCTTTTACAAAACATATTACAAATGCTCTCATGCAAGTTAGGGAAGAGAAATTAAGACATGAAGCTTCTATCCCTAGGAAGTTAGAAGATGGTTGGGAGCCCATCATTAAAATGAAGGTGAATGATTTTGATTGTAATGCTTTATGTGATCTTGGTGCTAGTATCTCTGTTATGCCTAAGAAACTTTATGATATGCTTGATTTACCACCTTTGGAACACTGTTATTTGGATGTTCATCTTGCTGATAATTCTATGAAGAAACCTTTGGGGAGAATTGATAATGTTCATATTATGGTTAACAATAACCTTGTCCCCGTTGATTTTGTTGTTTTGGATATTGAATGCAATGCATCTTGTCCTATTGTTTTGGGAAGACCTTTTCTTCGAACTGTTGGTGCTATTATTGATATGAAAGAAGGGAATATTAGGTATCAATTCCCACTCAAGAAAGGTATGGAACACTTCCCTAGAAAGAGAATGAAGCTACCTTTTGATTCTATTATTAGAACAAATTATGATGTTGATGCTTCTTCTCTTGAGAACACTTGATTTTCACTTTCTGCGCCTAGCTGAAAGGCGTTAAAGAAAAGCGCTTATGGGAGACAACCCATCATTTTATTTCCTGTTATTTTTATTTTATTTGAGTCAAGGAGTGTGCTTACTTCTGTAACAACTCCTTTGTATCTTTATTTTCTTGCAATGTTGTGCCAAGTAAAGTCTCTAGTAGAAAGTTGATGCTAGATTTGGATTTCTGCACAGGGACAGATTTTTGCTGTCCACGGTTTTGAGCTTTATTCACTCCAGAAAAATTGAAAATTCTGAAAAAATTCGTGCGTGATCCTCAGATATGTACGCAACTTTCATTAGTTTTGAGTTTCTCAATCTGAGCAACTTAAGTGCCTCGAAAAAATTCGTCTTTACGGACTGTTCTGTTTTGACAGATTCTGCCATTTATTTTGCATTGCCTCTTTTACTATGTTTGATTGGATTTCTTTGCTCCATAAAACATCAGTGGCTGTAGCTAATGTCCAGAAGTATTGGTGATGATTGTGTCACTGTAGAATATGAGAATTTTTGATTATGCACTAACCCTCTAATGAGAATTACTTTGAGTTTGGTGTGGCGGAAGTTTTCAAGGATCAAGCGAGAAGGATGATATGATGTGATCAAGAAGAGTGAAAAGCCTAAGCTTGGGGATGCCCCCGTGGGTCACCCAAGCATATTTCAAGAAGACTCAAGCGTCTAAGCTTGGGGATGCCCAAGGCATCCCCTTCTTCATCAACAACTTATCAGGTCATCTCTAGTGAAACTATATTTTAATTCTTCCACATCTTATGTACTTTACTTGGAGCGTCTGTGTGCTTTTATTTTCGCATTGTTATTTTTATTTTCTGAATAAATTGGATCCTAGCATTCTTGTGTGGGAGAGAGACACGCTCCGCTTTTTCATGTGAATACTCATATTCTTCACTTATATCTGTTGAGTATTCTTATCTAGCTACTGCTATGCTTTTAGCTCCTGTTTTTCATGCATCTCTTATTCAGAGCTGTTAGTTCTTGTAGAGTAATACTCTCTTGTTTCATTTGTAAATTATTTGGAGAGTTTTTGTTGAAATAAGTTGATTGGTGTTTGGTTGGAAACAGAAAATGCAACATGTGGTAGATGGTATATCGAAAAGACACACATATAGATCATTGTCTTGGATAATTTGACACTTGGCAATTGTTTTGAGCTCTCAAGTATTTCATGTTTAAGCTCTTGCATCATGTAGTTAAAAACCTATTAGTAAAGAACTACCGTAGAGCTTGTTGAAATTTGGTTTGCATGTTTGCTATCTCTAAGGTCTAGATATTTTCTGGTAAAAGTGTTTGAGCAACAAGGAAGACAGTGTAGAGTCTTATAATGCTTGCAATATGTTTTCATGTAAGTCTTGCTGTACCGGTTGATATCTTGTGTTTGCTTCAAACAACCTTGCTAGCCTAAACTCTGTACTGAGAGGGAATGCTTCTCGTGCATCCAAATCCTTGAGCCAAAACCCATGCCATTTGTGTCCACCATAACTACCTATTATGTGGTATTTTCTGCCATTCCAAGTAAATACTTCATGTGCTACCTTTAAACTATTCAAAAGCTATTATCCCTTATTTGTGTCAATGTTTTATAGCTCATGAGGAAGTATGTGGTGTTTTATCTTTCAACCTTGTCATTTACTCCTGACAGACTTTCACCAATGGACTAGTGGCATATACATCCGCTTATCCAATAATTTTGCAAAAAGAGCTGGCAAATGGGGTGCCCAGTCCCAATTAATTACAACTTTCACCTTTAATTCTCTTCACATGTTTTGCCCTGATTTATCAGTAAGCAATTTAAAAAGTTGATCATTTAAAATAGACACTCCTCCATGGTATGTGATTGTTGGAAGGCACCCGAGGATTCGGTTAGCCATGGCTTGTGTAAGCAAAGGTTGGGAGGAGTGTCACCCAAATTAAAGTACATGTGTAAACAAAAGAGAAGAGGGATGATCTGCCTTTGGGTAGAAATAACGTCCTTCATGGGAGCCGCTCTTGAAAGTCTGGTTGACAAGGGGGTTAGAGTGCCCACTACCATTCGTTGACAACAACAAACACCTCTCAAAACTTTATTTTTATGCTCTCTATATGATTTCAAAACTTAAAAAGCTCTAGCACATGATTTAATCCCTGCTTCCCTCTGCGAAGGGCCTTTCTTTTACTTTAGGTTGAGTCAGTTTACCTACTCCTTTCTATCTCAGAAGCAAACACTTGTGTCAACTTTGTGTGCAACAATTTTTATATGCTTACTTATTGCACTTATTATATTGCTTTGTGTTGACAATTATCCATGAGATATACAAGTTGAAAGCAATTGCTGAAACTTAAATCTTCCTTTGTGTTGCTTCAATGCCTTTTACTTAGAATCTATTGCTTTATGAGTTAACTCTTATGCAAAACTTTTTGATGCTTGTCTTGAAAGTACTATTTATGAAAAGTTTTTGCTTATATGATTCAGTTGTTTACTCATTATCTATTTGTTAGCAAACTATAGACCATTGCCTTGAGTCACTTCATTCATAACATATGCTTTACAATATTATTTGATCATGATTATGTGGTAGCATGTCACCTAAGAAATTATTTGTTGTTATCGTTTTACCTACTCGAGGACGAGTAGAACTAAGCTTGGGGATGCTTGATACGTCTCCAACGTATCTATAATTTCTTATGTTCCATGCTTATATTATGTCAATTGCTACATGTTTTATTCACACTTTATAGCATTTTTATGCATTTTCTGGGACTAACCTATTAACAAGATGCCACAGTGCCAGTTCCTGTTTTCTGCTGTTTTTTATTCCAGAAAAGCTGTTCTGGAAATATTCTCGGAATTGGACGAAACAAAAAGCCAAGGTCCTATTTTTCTGTCACGTACACGGAGTCCGAAGGAGAGACGAAGGGGGGCACCGAGGCGCCCTCACCATGTGGTGGCGCGGGTCCCACCCCTGGCGCGCCGCCACGTGGTGAGGAGCCCTCGGGCCTCCACCGACATCGCCCCTTCGCCTATAAATTGCCTTTCTCGGGAAAACCCTAAACACCCGAGCCTCCATCCACGAAAAGTTCCAGAGCCGCCGCCGTCGTCAACCCTAGCTCGGGAGGGTTCTGAAGCTCTTCCCGGCACCCTGCCGGAGAGGGGAATCATCACCGGAGGGCTCTACATCGCCATGCCTTCCTCCGGAGTGATGTGTGAGTAGTCCACCCCTGGACTATGGGTCCATAGCAGTAGCTAGATGGTTGTCTTCTCCTCTTGTGCCATCATGTTTAGATCTTGTGAGCTGCCTATCATGATCAAGATCATCTTATTGTAATGCTACATGTTGTGTTTGCTGGGATCCGATGAATATTGAATACTATGTCAAGTTGATTATTGATTTATCATGCCTATGTTGTTTATGATCTTGCATGCTCTCCGTTATTAGTGTAGGCTTTGGCCAAGTTTATGCTTGTAACTCCAAGAGGGAGTATTTATGCTAGATAGTGGGTTCATGCCTCCATTTAATCTGGGACAGTGACAGAAAGTTCTAAGGTTGTGGATGTGTTGTTGCTACTAGGGGTAAAACAGCAATGCTTTGTCTAAGGATATTTGTTGTTTACATTATGCACCATACTTAATGCAATTGTCTGTTGCTTGCAACTTAATACTGGAAGGGGTGCGGATGCTAACCTGAAGGTGGACTATTTAGGCACAGATGCATGCTGGATAGCGGTCTGTGTACTTTGTCGTAATGCCCAAGTAAATCTCATAGTGATCATCATGACTTGTATATGCATTGTTATGCACTCTCTATTTTGTCAATTGCCCAGCTGTAATTTGTTTACCCAGCATGTTAGTATTTTATTATGGAGAGACACCACTAGTGAACTGTGGACCCCGGTCCATTCTTTTACATCTGAAATACAACCTACTGCAATCATTGTTCTTTTAATTCTCTGCAAACAAACATCATTTTCCACACTACTTAATCCTTTGTTTTCAGCAAGCCGGTGAGATTGACAACCTCACTGTTTCGTTGGGGCAAAGTAGTTTGCTTGTGTTGTGTGCAGGTTCCACGTTGCTGCTGATTCTCTGGTGTTGCGCCGTGCCACATTCAGCCGCCAACAACCTTCAGAAGACCCTTGACTTCCTACTGGTTCGATAAACCTTGGTTTCTTACTGAGCGAAAACTTGCTGCTGCACTCATCATACCTTCCTCTTGGGGTTCCCAACGGACGTGTAACTTAACACGCATCAGACACCGACGGGAGAGCCAAACTAGAACGTACAGTAGTTCGTATCGACATGGTATTTCCATTTTTTCTTAACAAAAGAAAGCGATTTAGTGGGAGAAAAAATGGGAGTCGCTGGATTGCTTTCACGTACCCGTGGCGCACGGATGGGCGCACACGCGGGGCACAGGCAAGCCACATCCACCACAGTATCGTGTGCCTGCTTGGGTGGGCGGCAACGACGGTAGGAACACCCGGTTGTTGTTCTACAGCTACCTGCCCAACGGCAGCCTGACCCACTCTTCCATGGCAGATTGGGGCGCACGCTACGACATCGCCCTGGGCGTGGCACCTGCACCACGACTGCGTGCCAACCATCCTGCATGGAGACATGAAGTCCCTGAACGTACTTCTCGCGCTGGTCTATGAGCCGTACCTGCACCACGAATGCGTGCCAACCATCCTCCACGCACTTACTATTGCTATCCAATCATTGCGACAGGTATGCATATTGGGCAAGAATGCTCGACACTGTTTATTTTGACTTGCTTATCTCAAGTATTTTTTAGCTCCTTATATTTTGATGCGGACAGCGCGACTCTGTTCATCCGGATCCACAAGGACGTGTTCGACCGCGCGGCTTCAACGCCTTTGCGGCGGGAGCTCCTTGCACATTGGTGGCACCGGCGGAGGCGGGATTGGAGGGCAGGATAACACATAAGGACGTGTGTAAAGCCGTTCTGGGCGCGTGTGGTGGACATGGTGGCTACTCCATCAACTGGTCTGATGTCCATGTTGCCGTTTTTGGAGACCGACACGGCGAGGCATTGTTATTACAATTCTCATTAATATGAGGCCCAAAGTGGCAAGGCAAGCTTAAGTTGTCATACAAAGGTAGAGACCGATCACTAGGACATGAAGGGTCTACATGTCCATCTATTTTTCTTAGATATGTGATGCTGCTGCAAGCAAAAAAGTTGTAATCCTTGTCGAAAAAATTACATGCATACTAGATGTTGACAAATTAGCATTGGTCATCTACCTTCTGATGTGTTTTTAGCTGCCTGCTCGATGGGCAAGTTTTGAATATCAGTTTCATTTGAAGGAGTGATATGTAGAGCAGCAGATAGTAGACATGTTTATTTTGTACCTTTTGCATTTGCATCTCTTAAATTTTGCTAAGTAGCAGTGATATGTAGAGCAGCAGATAGTAGACATGTTTATTTTGTACCTTTTGCATTTGCATCTCTTAAATTTTGCTAAGTAGCATAAAAGGCTGATGCATGCAAAATATTGTAATATCCGAAACATATTAGAAGCAGCGCTCAATTATTTAACCCACATAGTTGTATGATTTTTCATTAGGAAGAGTCTTATATGATGTTCAATCAAAGCATGCGTAACACTAGCCAAACTCTCTCACAAGATATATCAACTTTTGATCAATACCATCAATAGATTTTCGTTTTGCCCCATGGCAACGCACGGGCATTTATCTAGTGGGATTAAAAAAATCTTTTTGTAGCACTATTTTTTTCGCACAGCCCACCACACATGTTATTTCATTATGAAACTTGACACATGCCAAACACTTGTATATATTGATAACCAGTTTTTTCAGATTTTTTACTAGTGTTTTATTTAGGCAGGATCATGTGAGATTGGGAGTCAAAACACTACTCTCCAAGGCGCAGGGCTACTTTAGAAGAACTAGATGACCGGTTGCGCCCCTGGCGCAGGTGCCGAAAGCAAGACTGTAATGTAGTCTTATGTTTTATATTTTTTTGCGTAAATTGTTGTCCTTTTTTAGATTTCTTTGGCCATCATGCGGCTACCATTGAAAACAAACCTTAGCCTACAATTTAAAGATAGTTTACAAACCTTGTTGAAGATTGAAAAGTTTAGTATAATTTCATCACTTTTGCTATGTAAAAGAGTTTAGCATAAATAAATTCAGCATACTTGTTGTAAGCAATTGAAACAAGCACTACAGAAGCATAAAAGGTTGAAGATTAGAAGTACTTTGACCTCTGGTGTCTCTTGAGCTAAATATATATCACACAATATTGGTGTCCTAACTTGCACATGTAAATTAAGATCAGAGATAAAAATAATAAGGAAAAATTCCCAAAAGGAAAATAAATAATGGCTTTGAACCACCCAGCAGGAAACTTATCTAAGAACAAAATATTGTAAATGGTAAATAGAAGCAGAGCGAAATAGCATATACTCTATCAATACCTATGAGAGGCGCTATTAAAATAATTTAGCTAATATCAACTAAGATATTTAATCCAAGAATCATTACTTAATATAGCTGCAATTAAATGGTGAAATACACAAGGGGCACCATCTTGGCTACACAGAGCCGCTGTTTTACCACTTAATATAATTTAAAATAATTTAGCTAATATCAACTAAGATATTTAATCCAAGAATCATTACTTAATATAGCTGCAATTAAATGGTGAAATACACAAGGGGCACCATCTTGGCTACACAGAGCCGCTGTTTTATCACTTAATATCATTTAAGGTAGAACAAACATAATGTTCCATTACATAGATCATTTGCATGTATATTGTTGTCTACATGTGGGATTTATGCTACCCTTATGCCACTACCATTGATCTCTCTCGAAACCATGTAGGCTGAGAGCCATGTAGGCTGAGAGACGAAATAGGCAGGTTGGGAGACGGCAGCGGCATGACTGGTCCAAGCTAAGCCGCCTCCTAGCTGGCATCGGCTGCTCCAGAAAATCACAAGCTGACCATGTGGTCCACAACGCACCTGACAGCAAACATGTACTGTATTAACATGAAGGGTCTGAACAGAAGTGAATCATTAGCAGTTCATGCTGGATATCTTGAAAGGGCCAAACATTTTGGGGTCTTTGCTATCTCAGAAATGTTTGTTTCCAGATTTTAGAACATGACGTGGTCTGAAAATGAAAGAACAATTGCTTGCTTATGGTGCACATTAAAATCATGTCCAGGTACATTTCACTATTGCCTGTGATGTGATGTACTCAAAAAAATCTGTCATGAAATCTGGAGTACAATGAACAATCAGTAATAGTCATAGAGAATTGGGTCCTGTGAAACTACAGATATTTCAAACAATAAACAGTACATCGTGCAATCCTTATTCTCGTTATTCTGGACAATCCTGTCAAACTGAGGATACTCTGAAGCCATATGTCGCCTACTAATCTCCCTTCACCTGCTTCGCCTTCTTGGCCTCGTAATCCTTCACTGCAGCCTTGATGGCGTCCTCAGCGAGCATGATACAGTGGAGCTTCACCGGTGGCAGCGACAGATGCTTCACGATCTCTCTGGTGAACAAAAAGGACGCTCCAGTCAGCAAAGCTTCAAATCTGGAGCCTATTTCTACAGCTAGACTGCTAGCTAGATCGACCTGAACTTGGTAACAAAATTGCATTGTCCAACAATTAAACAGCTAGCTCACTAACGTGTTCTTTATCACTACCACTTCGTCCATTTGCTTTCCCTTCACCCAATCAGTAGCTGCATATAGAAAGTTCCCTAAACTTGAACATATGACATAATAATATCAGGTACGATAACCTTTGAGGGGAACATGCATGTTGTCCACCAAGTATAACTATATAATGATATCACGTATGCTTCCTCCAGATTACTAAGACCAAGCCACTACTCCTTACATCCTACTATGGAGTATTGTGCAACATTTCACTCTATACTTTTTTTATCTGAATCAAACTTGACTTAATACTCCAAGCAGCAGTATTTAGTTTATTCCCCATGTTATTTCCGTGTCTAACTATTTGCTTATTCCGCCCACAAAAAAAAGCATACCACAGCGAGAAAACTGTACATCTTTAGGACTCTGAGTCAGGCACCAAGCCAACAAATGAACACGTTGGCAGCCGACACTTCTTGTACAGCTTGTAGGACTCTTGACTCCAAACCTGGTGTTTTCTGCATTGTCTGAACACAATACGCCACTTGTTAGCTAACAGGAATTTGCAAAGCACAACTAACGTGCTCTGTATTACAAAAAGAAAAACTACTGAATGAAAAATGTGTAGTCACGGATCACTTCTGAAACTGAAACAACACTGATAGTGCACCGTTATAAGGACAACTCATTTGGGCTTGAAAATGCATGAATTCGAACTTGAGGCACATTTTATAACTAATTCCTTGGGATCTAGTTGACGTTTAGCCATATGTAATTGTGAGCATTACAGATAGAAATGTTACCACGCAGTGTTAAACATGATTCGAGAACCCATGCGTAACAAATTTCCCGAACTGCACTCAATAATGGAAGGGAGGTGAGAATCAAAAATTTAGAACTCTGCACTGACCTTGCTTTAATATAGGGATTCTTCGAAGTTATCTGATGACTACTTACAACAAACCGAGTTGTCCAGGCTGTTAACTGTTCCTTCCTGCAAGCATTTTCAAATGAAAGGTAAGACGGAATGCAAATATTATTAAGTCAAACATTACCAGAGCAGGCACCAACTGACCATTGTATAGGTCCTTCATGTCCAAAGTCTGGCCAAAGCGAGGATGCGGATGCTATGCAGATCTGAGGATAGGCTTGACCTCATGGAGGACATCATCTGCATCCACCGGATACAATCAGAATGGCCTAATGTTTTCGTCAATCTGAAACTCTGTATTGTTTCTCAAAAACAGGTGTGCCTGAAATGTCCCACTACTGAGTCAATATGTTCGCAAGCCCATGATCTTCTAAAAACACCTAAAATGCATTGACCTCCTTAGATAAGCTCATAATTTAAGAAAAATTTACTACAAGGCCAGATCTCTCCAAGGCCTCAAAGCAGGTCACTGGTCAGCGCTACCATCTACGATGATGGTCTTCTTGATGACCAGATGAAATAGGTACGAAAATAAACTCACTATATTACTGATTACACATATTAGCTGTTTAGTGCATCAAAGAAATTAGTAGATTGACACAGAGAGAACTTGAGAAGAAGAAAACTCACACATTATCCCCTAAAAGAAGCAGCCTAATAACAAAGAGCAGGTAACCCAAGCCACGAATGAAGATCCATGTCTGAACCATCATATTGACCATCCCTGGGTCCAGGACAATGGAGTTGAGGGTGCCTCCAGCAAGAAATCAGTCAAAACAAGCAAGCACACTTCCAATATCCATCAATCCACCCTTTGATCAGACATCCAAATTAGCAGGGGTTACATGCCTATATGTTCCTGCTCACAGCTAAACTACTTCTAAGTATGGACTCCCACCACAAAAGAAAAACACGAATGTTCACTAATAATGTAAAGCTAGAGGGAAGCACATAATAAGTGAAAAAAAATTAAGATATACAATGGAAACAAAAATAAATTCGAGCTAATCACATGACAAGTATATTCAAGATATTCACCTTGAGATACCCGTTTTTATACACATCTGATGGACCAGATTAGATTCCACACCACAACGACAGTCACATTCTGCTCCCATGAGAAAACAGAGAACCACACAGTAATCTCGCATGAGATTCCTACGGAAAGAGAAATATGAACTCTAGCATTTACCTAAACCGAACGTTTATTGTGACTGCATAGCTCTAAAACAAATAACAAGACTACCATAAACAAGAGCTCGTATAGATCAGGAAGCACATGTAGATTCAAATGCACTATATGAGTAAGGGGAATGATTCAAAACAGGATGACACAAATAAAATATAATACATGCGCTTCCAAACAAGCTGATATAGTTGTGCTTACTATTTTATATGGCTTTATCTGTAGCTACAAAGTTGAAACACCCAATTTGCAAGCTACATGTGAATCGAGGCATGCTAACATCAAAATACTTGACCACATTCAGAAATTGGTAACATGACTGAACATTCTTTTCTTGTAATAGACAGTCACTGGATTAGTTGAGTTTTGCTCTGCAAAGTATTTGATTGTCATGTTTTTTGAACTAATGAGCATGCCTTATAGGCTGATTACAAATTCGCCCAAGTTCTAGTAGTACTTATTCAAATAGAAGGCTGTTCCTTTTCAGATATAGCGACCCAATGCAGCGACCCAAAGAGATGAACACGATAAGAACTGCAAGCCTATGCCATGACCAAAAGAGATGAAAAGCCACATGAATGCATCAAAGAGTCTCCCAAAAATGCCAATATGAACACGAAGGTAAGAAATTCCCATTGAAACCTGGGACATCGCAAGCCAATTATGAAACTGCTTGAGCATTGTATATAACCCATAAAAACAATATTTTACCATATTATCCATGCACAACACATGAGAAAACCAAAACAACCCCTTAAAATGGATGATGGGCGGAGATACCAGATCAAAGCCACTGCTGCAAGGAATCACAAACATGTGATGCCCATGGGCATGAGATGAAGAATGTCAAAATTAAGGAGAAGTAAACGAACACCATAGGTGTATCCTATGGCCTAAAGCCTCAACAAATCTCTGGCCCTGCAGTACATATAAATGTTAGTATCACGAAAAATGGTTCAAAATACCATATCACAAAGAAAAACTTTTACGCTTATTGACTGACCTTAACTCAATCTTAAATTTGGCTCCTGATGTCCAAGTAAAGGTCAACACAGCACCTAAACTGCAGAACATAAGCAGACAGAAAGAAGGAATGCCTCAGCCAACAAACAAAATGCTGACAGCTAAATCATAATGTAGTAGATGTTAAGTGAAAAAATCTGAGCTAGCTCTCCGTGTTAATCAATTGTCAATTTGTCATAGAGCAATCTAAAGTATTCGTATACAAACATTTTATGCACGAACTGATTAGACTTTTAGCAACAATTTCAGTAACAGTGACACATGCCTTTTGCACCAAATTGCTACGGTAAGATACAAAACACTTACTTAAATTATTAACTTCTATCAACCATTTACTCACTGCGAGAGCAAATCAACAATTAGTAATTAATCCTTGGACTGAAAACAGATGCAGCGATCACCGACATCGCAAACAAAAAGAGAAGAATTATCTCAGATAACTTCAGAGTTCAGACTGAACAAGATCATTCGTTTTCCACTATTTCTCATACACAAAGTTACTTATATGTGCTTCATGGGGGTCTATTTAGTACATCCAAGTAATCTAATGCCTAGAAGGAAAAAAAAACACCATCATTGCTCTAACCCAGCATTCCATTTTCTCACTTTTTACGATTAAAGCATGGATTTGCGCCAATTTACTCACCGCCAGAGCAAATCAACAAGAAGTAATTAATCCTTGGACTGAAAACAGGTCAGGGATTAGCTACACAGGCATCGCAAACAAAATGAGAACAAATATCTCAGTTAACTTCAGACTGAACAAGATAAAGAATATAGGATTAAGCTTGTAACATTCAAAACGGACAGAAACCACCTTGTTCTTCTTCACCAAAACCTTCGCTAGAGGTTTCACTTCTTGCTCATACCTGCAAACATTGTGTACATATAAATCATCAATTTGCAGTTGAAAATCAGTGTGACTCGGAAAAAATCGAAGTGTTGAAGATGCAACAAGATAGGAGCACCTAATAGAGATTTGTCCTGAAGCACCTTTTCCAGCCACACCATCTGCAACTTTTCCGGCCGCACCATCTGCACCTTCCAAAAGTGTTTCCAGCGCTTTCCTATCTGAGGAAACACAAATCCATCGCTGCCACTTCCCTGGTCGCAGGCCAGACTCCTCCGAGGAGAAACCCAGTCCTACGGTGCAAAAAACAATGATTAGATCAAACTAATTTTGCAGGAAACGGACTGGATTGTTGGTAAGAGGATACAGAGGGGCGCTCAGGGAAGAGCAGCGAGGAAGAAACAGTTGGGGGAGGACGAGAAAAACGAACCGAGGCGGGACGAGGACGCTCATGCCATCTTCTCCCCCGATTCACACGACTCCATCGCCGCTCCGTGCCTCCACCGGCGGCTCCCAGGCGATGGTGCGCTCTCTACAAACCAAAAAATTATGGACAGGTCTGTAGTGCATTTTGCATGGCAATAATAACAATAAAATCTCTAGTAAGTAAATCAGGATTGTCATCTAACTTGGTTCTTGGGTTGGAGGCTTGGAGCTGACAGAAGGTAAGCTGATGTAATTGTGGAACATTGGAATTCCAGTTTTCATTTATTTAGACTGCCATTTAATCAAACATGAATTTCATCGAACGTGCATCTATCTCTACCACCGAGCAAAAGTATAACCACTGGTCTCTCTCTAGACCAGAGCAATAGAAGTGAACAATTTCTCTCTCCCTTACTCTTTCTTTCTTACCAGATCAAGCAGAAACCCTTTCTATTACCGAGCATATAAGGAAGAAAGAATCAACAACTTCTCTCTCTCTCAAGAACCAGGCCCCCTCTCGGAGCAAACCAAAATAAAGAATCAACCTCGTCTCACTTGCTTTCCCTCTCAGCCCCTCTCCTATTGAAGATGTTAATCTGAAACAAACATTGAAGCAACAACCTTAAGTCAATAAAACATAAACTTTTAAGTATCCAAATAGAAACATCTCATATAAGAGCCTCGATTGGTGTATTGAAAGGCAGCTGGAACGCCGGCGTTTTACATGTTTGTATAAGATGACTATTCCTCCTAGTACATCACAAGAAGAACAACAATAACAATGCACACCGAGTGAGTGATTACCGTGACAGAAGTTGTTGGACCACCACTCCTAGAATCACACTCCTTTCCTTGTGTCGTCCTCCTCTCATTCACCATATACATCTGCCACATATAAGGTAATCTTCAATGGATGATAATGATTCAGTATAATCTTCTACAGCATAAACATACAAAAGGAACAAAATTACTACATACAGAGAATAGTGCACATATCTCCAGGGTAGCTTTAGTCCAAACACACCTCACTACCCATCAATCATCCTCTGATGCCACATGATATTAGCGGAATTAACAGATAAGTGGCTAGATTCTTGTTCATAGGGCTACTGTAGACTCCTGTCTGCACAAGGGAAAACAGATTTGTTTAGTTAGAGAAAAGAAATATTAGATACACAAGTCTGCTGCTCCTCTGCAATTCTTTAGAATCAGTCCGATAAAAGGGCTGCTGCTGCTTCTTCTAGCAGGAGAAAAAAATAGATGCATACGACTTGGAAATCAATGAATACCTCTAGCAGACAAGACGAACACAGACGCTGCTGCTGCGCCGATGGCATGTAAAATCCCCTGGCCTACCAAACCCTAACTGTGAAATCAAAAATTAATTAGGGAGTAGAGAAGGAATTTGAGGAAGAACGGAGGGAAGCAAAGAAGGAAAAGAGGACCTCTACCTCTATGGATCCACTTTTGCTGCTTGATGTTCCTCGCCGCTCTTGCGTTCACTGCACCGGACGCATAAGGACCAGGTGCGTGCACTGCACCGGACGCCTCGGCAGCCCGAGCCACCGTCTCAGTGCAGAGGAGTGGAG
This sequence comes from Poa pratensis, assembly GCA_947311845.1. Classification (NCBI taxonomy): domain Eukaryota; kingdom Viridiplantae; phylum Streptophyta; class Magnoliopsida; order Poales; family Poaceae; genus Poa; species Poa pratensis. The sequence goes on from CAMZMU010000107.1 coordinate 23,829,871, forward strand.
GACGGAGGCTGTACCAGGTATGGAGCCGCAGAGGCGTCGGGGCAGGGCGGAGGCAGCGGGCGCAGAGGAGTATCCTCGTGGAGATAGGAGGAGGAGGAGGAGGCGCAGAGGAGGTGAGGGAGAGTAGCAGCGGCGACGGCGGGAACGGGCCGCGCGCCCTCTCGTTCCTGGCTGCCGGCGTTCCGTCGGGCTCGCCGGCTGGAGGGGTACATCGCGGTATCCCCCTGCCGCCGGACAACCCAGCGAGACGGCGGCGTTGACTGCCGCGACGTGGCCTCCCGGAGGCCGACGACCGGCTGAGGAGCAAGGGTGAGGAGCTGGAGGGGAAGAGGAGATGGAGGAGCAGGCCGTGGCGGCGGCGCGGGGAAGAGAGGAGAGGAGAAGAATGGGGATTGGGGGCTAGGCCCCGACCGCGAGAGGGAAAGAGAGGGCGCTGTCTACCGGGCGGAAAAGCGAGGGCGACGCGGGCGCTGTGCTGTAGATGGGCCCGACCCGGTGGAGACCCCACATGTCATCGACTTTGTGTGTCCGCCGGCGAGTGAAAAACTGCAAAGCGCACGATCCAACGGCTGTGAATCAATGGACGGTGCGGATGGACGGCTGAGATAAGCTGCCTTCGAACAGTGCCAGGGGTGAGGACACGCTCAGGAAGTGGTTAACATTTAGGGTTTAGAATAGAAGCATCCTGTCGGTCTTAAGTGCTGAAAGCTACGAGAGGAGAGTAGGAGACACATATCAATGGACATATCATGTGCTCATTAGAGCTGTCCCCACAGGCCACAAGAGCTACGAACATCCTTCGATATTCTCGATGACCATACTTGCATAGTGCTCCTTTTTTTTTGCAAGGTGCATAGTGCTCCTTGGTGGTTGATGGTTGGTGTAGTACAAGCGTAGTACTCTTTCGTTTTTTTAGCTCCGATACTCGAGACCGCGGAAAATGGCTCCTAGACTACACTGAGCACATTATTTAGAAAAAAATGAACATAATATTTACGAGTTTTAAAATTTCTAGAAAAATGTGTGTATATAGTCAATGATGTATTCTACAAACATGAAAAATCTCAACACGAAATTATTTGTATTCCGGGCTACAAGAAATGATAAAATCCAACAAATTTTTGAAGTTTTGAATATATATGTTAACTATACCCAGATCCACATTTGTCCTTTTTTTTGCAACCTCGAATACAGAGTATTTTAGATCAAATTTTTTTTATGCTTGCAGTATACATCTTTGACTACATCTAGACTTTCTTTTTAGTTTCTTTTTAACTTAAAAATATTATTTTCAAATTCATGAAAATAAAGAGCTACCTGGAGCTCGTCCTCTTTTAGAGTTTTCGTCACACTCACTTGATTTACGTGGAATGTCCCTGTTTCACAAAAAGAAAACCGAGCAAGTAAGATTGATCATTTAGAGAGTATGGCTACTGGAGCAAATAGGAAATGGCTCACATCCTGCCACGTTAGTCGGGTCCATATTGTGTGCACTCGATCAATGTTTGGGATATCGTTTATCGGGAACTTATCAGCCGACCCAAGATAAGGTGTAAATCAGCTGGTTTGGATATCGGCCGATTTATCGTCACATCGGCAGATAAATCGGCCGATTTATCTTATCGGTCAGACACCAGTAAGCAATAAATCGGCCGATTAATCGGAATATCGGAAGATATCTTGAACAGTGCACTCGATACATTAGATGTATAATTAGTGCGCTACATATGTAATTGGTCTATGATGATAGAAAATTATACAATTCCGACAACATTTACATAATGTATTTGCATCGTCTCAAAATTGATACTATATTACATCTACGTAATTTATTTATTTATTTTGCTTTATGAATAGTAGATGAAAGCAACTATTTCTAACATGAAGTTTCTTTTCTATTTTGAATGTACATTAAGTTTTCTACCATGATAAGTGCATGTGATAAAAATTTCTATTTTTATTATCATTTGAATGCTAATTAGTTTCGGTACGAGTTTCGTGCATTTGTTGCAGTGATCGCTATGTTGGTGGTGCAGTAAAGTCGAAGATGGATCCTTACGACCTCGATGGATGTTGTCTTCTCAACAACTAGAAAGATACCCCGCGCGTTGCAGCAGGAACCCTTTATAAACTATATTGTGTAAACAAAAATGTATAATAGGTACGATATTATAAGTTTTCTAAATAATATGCAAAATTCAACTTGTCATAGTTGAGATACTAAATTTAATCGACATGAAATGAATTTTTATTATAAATTATTAATGTGGATAATTAGATGGTTAAAGAAATGGATAATGTGGAGTTTTCATGTAAAGATTAATAAATATTAATGGAGATGACATGGACAATTAATTGGCTAAGAAGGTGGATGATGTGGATAGCTTGCATGTGGAGATAGAAAAATATTAATTACACTTAGTGGGGTTTTGCTTTATAAGAAGTATAGATAGATAGATGTGTGCAAGGTATGCGTTCCTAGCCAAGTCGGTTGATGTGTCACGTGTGCTGCCTTGTTCCACGGTATAGTTGTGTGTGTGTGTTTGCGACGGTTTCTGACTAATTAACGGGGCAATTCTCTATCTTCCCGATTAATAAAAAAGGAAAACTATTTTGCCTCGTGTGAGAAAAAAGACCTTAGTCTCTACTTGTTTTTTCGTAGTTTGGAAATTGTGATGCCAAACTGAACTTGTATGTGAGCTTTAGTAGACTTTGGATTTATGAGAAGGAAACCAGATGGCAAACACAGTTTGAGAAAAAATTGCAGACACGTTTGCAATTATTCAATGTTTGAGTCGTCTTATAGCATAGAATAATATTCATAGAAATAAAAGAACATAGTATAACCACAAATAAAATAGGCAAAACCTGTTTATATAAAATGGATTATCATAATCAGCAATGGTAATCTAGGGTCTTAGTTGCTTGCAAAAAAAATACACGTAAATTACGTGGTACAAATTGACCGCATTTATTATTCTACAATTACCAATGTTTAGGGAAGTGGATGTACAGCCCAGCCACCCATATTTAAGTCCTCACAAACGCAGATTTGGGTTCTTATTATTTAAAAAAAATCCGCTGTAGTGGCTTCCCCTACCACATTCTTTTCAATTTTTGTTATCAATTTCAATTAAAGAAAACTACGAACAACTTTAAAACTTACTCCCTCCATCCCGGTTTATAGGATGCAATTCCAAAACCAGATTTTCCCAAGAATAAGATGCAATTTAGACATTTAATGAGCAATTAAGAGAGAGAAAGAAGCGGAAGCCCACCACCGAATTAATTTTCGTGGGAGAGAAAATGGAAGGCAACCAATGCATGCGCACCAATTATGCAATTAATGAGTAATTAAGAGAGAGGAAAGGAAGGCAGCCAATGCATGCACACCAATTGGGTTATTCAACCCACCAATAGTTAGCCACCTAGGTCCGAGAGATTTGTCAAATGCATACTATAAACCGGTATGGAGGGAGTATGTAAAATTCCAGCTCAACTATTTCTGTGATCCGTACGTATCTAGACGTATTTTAGTTGGTAGTTCATTCATTTTTTTATCCATAACTGGTCCGTATTGTAATATCTAAACATCATAACAAAGTGAGTAGAAGGCACACAAGAGAAGCGAATGTGCATATAAAACAACGTGTTTACACCGTAACCTCAACCAAAAGTTTCAATCAAACAAGACAGATGCTTGGGATTACGTGTAGTTCACCTATTCTATGATTGCGATCATTTAACGACTACGTTTGTTTGTCACCGGCGTGCTACACCTACTACGAGTACACCAATGAATGATTTGCCGATTTCATTACCTTTTTACTTCAAAGTTGCCACAAAGTTTCCTGTTGCTTCATACTGCAAATTCACGAAAGGAAAGGGTGTCCTTTAGAAAGATACCTTCCCAAGCTTTCCACGCCATCACATATCACACGCGGCCTCGAGCTCGCTTCAGAAAAAACCAAATCCACAACTATTTCTGTATCGCCCGCATCTGTCGTCTCCCCCCCTCCGGCGGCGGTGGCGGTGGCGACGATGGGACTCGAGATGGAGCCGATGGCGGCGGCGATCGGCGTCTCGGTGCCCGTGCTGCGCTTCCTGCTCTGCTTCGCGGCCACCATCCCCACGGGCCTCCTCTGGCGCGCGGTGCCCACCGCCACGGGGCGCCACCTCTACGCGGGCCTCAGCGGCGCCGCGCTCTCCTACCTGTCATTCGGGGCCACCTCCAACCTCCTCTTCGTCGGGCCCATGGCGTTCGGGTACCTCGCCATGCTCCTCTTCTGTCGCCGCGCCGGCCTTGTCACCTTCCTCGGCGCCTTCGGCTTCCTCATCGCATGGTGAAACCCTCCCTCCTATCCTTGACCACATGGGTTTCGTACCATTGCTTAGTTTCGGGTCATCGGCGATGACGTCTGATTGTGGGTAGTACCGGGCTGAAAATGTACAGTTAACAGTTGTTTGTTCGGTTAGGAGACCAGAGGAACTGTAAGCAGATCTGTGGATGTGGCCAAGCCAGAGCATCGGGCGGTCACAGGGTTGAACTGTAGTTCATTAGATTGCAAAACCAGAGGAATGGAGAGCGAGCATGGAGCTTTTGATGTGGGCGTCGCTAAACTTCAGCATTAAGGATTTCGTGTTGAAGCTGGATGAAAAATTATAAAAAAAATCTGGCTGGCCATTAGGTGCTATTTACGAATATTCTTAAGGCGAACCCGGATCTTGTAGTAAATCCACATGAATTTGCTTCTACACCTGCAAACTTTTGGACTTATGCAGTCTGAATTTGCTTGGTTGCGAAAACAAATTGATCATTTGCTTATGCAGTCTTTTTAACTTTAAAATGCACTGATAATTTTGCAATGAAATCTCATTACTCCCACTTGTGCATGATCCGTCTCACTTGTTATCTGGTTGATGTAAGACTGCATCAGGTTTGGCTAGAAATAACATATGACATGCATAGAAATAGCCAATTCTGGAAATTTGTTATTGAATCTAATATAGTGCATTGTTGAGTGTAGACTCCTTTATTTCCTGACATCCCTGCCGGTGAACGGATACGTACAGATTTAAGAGGAAGATAGTTGTTTCCAGGATTTTTAATTTGTCATTTGGATTAGATCAGAGCATTTTGGAGAACTTTAGGCCTTGTTTTTTGCAGACATTTAACTTTTGTGCTAGTTTTATCAGATTTCACTTTCTCATACCCCAAAACTGCTAATGAAAATTGCGCTAAAACATCAGTGGTTTGAGATCTTACATAAACACCTAGTCAGATTCTATTGGAGAAGTTTCTTTATTGCGTTCTCATGAAGCATCAGGTGCAATTTTGGATCGCACGCTTTCAGTAAATCTGTTAATGTAAGTTACAGCCTGTACTTCATCTATTGCTGTATATGGAAATTTATCTGCCTGTCTAGCCAATTAAACCTACGCACAGCTGAGGGGAAGAAAAAGGAAACATTTTTCGTCTATACTACCTGAAATTTTATTTTTATTTCACCACTTCTTAGTCACCTGCTTCAGTTTTTTCTTCTGTTGTAAGGTTGAGTTTGATTTTCCTATTGGTAGTGGTACTAGGATGTGATTTATGATCTGTCAGTGTGGTGTTGAATTAACATGAACTATGTTTGTTTGGAAGGAAGTTCAGGGATGAAAGTTAGTTCCCATCCAAATACCGCCTACAAAGGCTTAAACCGGATTACGACGCTGGTTGGTTCAAGTAGCTATTATTCATTCGTAGCTGGAGTCATCCAAACCTACCGTTTTCTTGTCCAGTTAATTAATATCCAGATATTTCATTTCTGAAGATTGAAGTTATTATATAACCAGACACGCAGGCTGGACCCTAATGTTGTTTTATTCGCCTAGTGATATATTTGGTTGAGTATTTCGAACTGACTGTGGTGTATTCTGATTCCAGTATCATTGACATTGATGCTCCATTAAGCTTTGAACGGAATTTACCGCAGATAGGTGCACCTTCTTTTATCCCCTATAGCTATTGGTGTGAATCAGTGCCAAAAAAATGTTGAGAGGTGATTGCAGTTCCATTCTTATCAATGTTGATGCCTCCGCACCATCCTCTTATACTTTTTTCTCTCATATGGTGCCAAATTAGGGTAGGCGCGGTTAATCTTATGTTCACTACCTAGAAGTGTACACTAGCGGCGACCAGTGTCGTGTAGCCTTTGAAATTCCGTTCTTATCGTTAGTGCGTCCTCACTGTCCTCTTGTACCTTTTCTCGTGTAGTGCCACGTAAGGTTCCCAGGTTTACTAAGTTACTTATTTCTTAATGGGCTGCATTCTCCTATATTAATTTGGTAAAAAATGGGACGATATGGCAGGTTTTATCCACACCATTCATAAGGTTCGGTCCCTGTTTCATTTCCCTACTGAAACAAACAAGTTACGTACTTTATCAATTCACACATCTTTCACATGGAGTTAGGCATCCACTATGGTGACATAGCCTGTGTCGTACCAGACACCCATACAGAGGTGTTATCTTGATCCAAAAGTCAAGATCTCTTAAATATGCCAATCATATATTCCGGTTCTTTCCCTTCACAGAATGTCATTGACATCTGTCGTATATCACCAGAACAACAGTTGGCTCTGTTTCATGGACAACCAATGAGCTAGGTGAAGATTCTTGTACTGATTGTTGAAGATTGTTGTGTGTTTTTTAGATTTAAATGTACAATTGGTTTTAGAAAACTTCACTATGGATGTGATCACTTCCTTTATTCACCTTGAGATAAAAGTAATATAGATGAAATCAGTTTATCGTCTCTTAGAAACAAGATGTTCACCCACTTGCTAGCACTAGCACGACCATTCTGTTTATGCTAGTGCCAGCATGCTTGCTTGGAAAAGTTTCAATTGCTTTACCCCCACGTCATAAGCTAATTTAGAGGATAGGAAGGCCATCAAAAGCGGGCAAGAAGAAAGCTAATTTGGAAAGTGAGTATTATCTTTTACTGCCATGTACTACTGATAAGATTAGCCGCAAAGTACCAAAATCGTACATAAAAATTGTGTCTCCTTTCCACACGATCAGTTCCTATCTCACACCATGTTCCTCTTGTAGATTCTGCTACAGGACCAACTTTGGCACTAGTGTTTTGGTTGTTTGAGTCACTCCCTGTTTCTTCTCCGGTTATTATGTACCATAGCCTCTTTTATTTTCATTTTTCTGAGTGTTTTCTCTTTCTACACCATCTTAGTAGTTGGTCAAACTTATCCTAAGCTCTATTTATTTTTCTGTTCAAGCTTGCCTTGACACGTAGTTTACTTTCATGACAGATAAAGTGGTTATATGTTGTCGGCTAGTTCTTTCCTTTTCAACTCTGTTTTTGTTAATGTTTCCTTTTACGCCTCCCTCCCAAGTGGGACGTATCAGCCAACCTAAGTTTGAGATACAAGAAGGTAAATTATTTTTTAGTTTTGGAAGCGGCTTCATATGAAGCATAGTTACTTTTAGGCCAATTTGTTACGATAAAGTGGCTGGCAAACAATTTGTTAGACTTTACAATTACACATTGTTATTGTAATTGACTTTAACCTCAAATATGGGATCATACTACATAAAAATTAACACATTTGGAGATACTTACATACTTTCTTCTTGTTTCAGTCACGTGTACTACATGAGTGGAGATGCGTGGAAGGAGGGAGGCATCGATGCAACTGGTATTGTATAATGTCTATTGTTACTTGTGCTTATTTGAAGTTAAGCTAGAGTTCACTGTGCAATTTGTGAGAGCGTTGCTGACTTGAGTATATGGAACATGTTAAATAATAAGATATTATTAGAATTGTGAACCCCTAATATTATCTCATGCCATTTTACCATTTCTTTCTGTTGTGGTCCTCCCTCATAACTTACAGTGTTCCATTGGGATTCTGTTTTCATCTAGTAATGAAAATGATATTTCTTTACTGAGGGACATGGAGAGAGGATTAATAACGCCCCTCTTAGAAATTCAAGCCATAGTGAAATAATTGCAGATAGGATGTAGGCAGGGAATAGCATAACTGAGTGTATGCATGCACAAATTCAATCATGTAACATCAGCTCTTGCTTGTGTTACCCTCTTAGAATAACATCAAGTCATGTTCCTGTGCCTTTTCAGAATTCCTTTGTTGCCCAATGCAGGTGCTTTAATGGTTTTGACATTGAAAGTCATTTCATGCGCAATGAATTACAGTGATGGTCTCTTGAAGGAAGAAGAGGGTCTACGTGATGCTCAGAAAAAGTATCGTTTGACTAAGTTTCCTTCTCTAGTTGAATATTTTGGTTACTGCCTCTGTTGTGGCAGCCACTTTGCTGGACCAGTATATGAGATGAAAGATTATCTTGAATGGACTGAAAGGAAAGGAGTAAGTAGTCTTCGTCTACTTTTGGTAGGTTATGCAATTTTTTCCCCTTCCTAATTTTGTAAGTTCTTCAACAGGTATGGGCCAGCTCAACTCCGTCACCATTGTTACCTACTTTGCGTGCTCTAGTTCAGGCTGGAGTATGCATGGGGTTATATTTGTATCTGTCACCTATGTTTCCACTTTCACGATTTAGTGAACCCCTATATTATGAATGGGGTTTCTGGCACCGGCTCTTCTTTCAATACATGTCAGGATTTACTGCTCGTTGGAAATACTACTTTATATGGTCAGTTTCAGAAGCTGCAATAATTATATCTGGTCTGGGTTTCACGGGTTGGTCAGATTCTTCTCCCCCAACAGCCAAATGGGATCGTGCTAAAAATGTTGATATTCTAGGAGTCGAACTAGCTGGAAGTGCAGCTCAATTGCCACTTAACTGGAATATTCAAGTTAGCACATGGCTACGATACTGTAAGTTTTGTATCTTGATATTCCAGTACCATTATTATTGTTAACTTGCTTTGTTCGATGATATAATGCTTTTTCATCAAAGAATAGCAGTGCTTCTATGTTTCATTTATTGCGCAGATCTTAACAGGGGTATGCAAAGTAATATATTGTGTAATAGAAAAAATCAAATCTTTCTGTTCTCTTTATAAACTAGAAAGTGCATCTGTAAAGCGTTTTGAGGGCCCTTTATGCAACTACACAAAATATTATGTTGCATACCACTGTTAAGATCTGCACAATATAGGGAACATAGAAGCAATGCTCCTCTCTGTAATAAAGTACTTACATTTCCCATCAAGTTCAGCATTTTTGTATGTATCTGTAGTTTTATATATATGCTGTTTTCCTGTTGATTTTGAGGGTTTGTAAATTCATCGTGTTGGTCCCTGATGATTGTTTAGAACCTTAAGGTCGCCAGTGTGAATGGGAGAAGCATGCATGCCTGTAAATGTTGATCACTAGCTGATTTCAAAATTATGTACATGTACATTCGGCACTCATGTATTAGTATCATGTCTTCAAAATTGACTTCTTTGAGAAATGATTATCTGAAATTTACCTTTGTGCTAAGTATGGTATGCACTAAGCAGTTTGTTTTCATGCAAATGCCATAATTGATGTGATGCACGTTGCTTAATACCTATAGAACGTATTGAATGCCACAGTTATCAATTGCATGAGATTAACTTTGACTTCCATGGCTCCACTATTATTTCAGATGTGTATGAGAGGTTAATTCAGAAAGGAAGGAAGCCTGGTTTCCTTCAATTACTGGGTACACAGACAGTTAGTGCTATTTGGCATGTGAGTTGTATTTCTCCCCTCCACCTTCTGTGTCCTCAGTTCATGTTCACTGTATATCGAACTTTTCATGTAGCAGAGCATCCTGAAGTTTGTTTGACAAACAGTTGCTAAATAAAACAAGAAGGCTATAGTGGGAGTTTAGAGCTGTTACTGTCCTGGTAGTTGAACCTTAATTACCTGCCTTTCAAAGTAGAGGCAGTATGCGACATTCTTTACCCATGATAATAACTATTTTGACTTGTGACATATTAATATTTTTTGTTGTCTCGGCAAGCTGTTGTCGCCTGATGAACTGATGATTGATACTTTGCCAATGTCATATCACATGGATTTGTCCATCAGTCTGATTTTTTTTAATGTTCTACAGGGACTGTATCCAGGATATATGATATTCTTTGTTCAGTCGGCATTGATGATAAATGGTTCAAAAGGTAGCTCTCCCTCCCTTCCATGAAATTTCTGAGATTGTACTTGATATCTCTCAAAGAGATTGTACTTGATTGAAAGCTGCATCAGCTTGTAAACTGCAATCTGATTTGGCCTCCTCTTTCGATACAGTTATATACAGATGGCAACAAGCTGTGAGCAATCCAGTCCTCCACACTATCCTGGCTTTACTAAACTGTGCATACACCATGATGGTGCTTAACTACTCATGCATTGGCTTCCAGGTTAGTTTCATGCCTCTGAATCTGGCATTCTGGCTATACCTTACCCTGTAGGAAACTTAAGACATAATCTTATCAGATTTCTTGTCTGAGTGAATTGCATAATACGTGCACCTAAATTTCTCCCATTGTGTTGTTGGTTCTTGCGTTTGATGATTATCGTCATGTATGGTTTTGCGGTCATTCAGGTTCCACTTAATCAAAATAGTATCAATAAAACAATAGTCAATCCAGGTTGCTTTGCAAACTTAGTTTAGACAACTTAGGTCCAAAGTGCTTTAGTTTCTTCGCAAAGTTACCTTCTGGACCATGATGTGACCATCAGCATACTGGGGAACTTGTCCCCATTAAGCACACTATAGGTACTAGGGTATTACTAGTAGCATTACTGTTTTGTAGAGAAAGAATGGCGTGTCTTAAATTCCTTTCTTTCCTTTAGTGTCTCCACAGTAGCTGGACTTACCAGTAATCTTCCACATGAAACAGACGGGTTTTTACTATATCGTATGCTTTTGTTCTACTCCAGGTACTGAGCTTCCAGGAGACCTTAGCATCCTACAAGAGTGTATACTATGTCGGCACGATTGTTCCTATTCTATGCGTGTTGCTGGGCTATGTTATCAAGCCAGCGAGACGTTCGAAGCCGAAGGCTCGCAAGGCAGAATAAGGACAAGGTGAATTGATCATACATAGAGGAAATACGAAGCTTCATTGATGATTATGACAAGCTAGTATCCAGTTTACTCCGTCTTTGTCAAACAATATGAACTTTAGGAAAAGGATGATGTGGTGGCTCCAACTCCCACTATGGGGCTCCACTGTAACTGACCAGTCATTACAAACGTGCCATTTCTGTTGGGTATATCTTCCATTTGTTTTACCACATGCACCACATGATTTTGGTCGAAAGCTGTTTGTAATTTATTTATTATATATTGTGTGAATCTTAAGCCTTTTTAGTTCTTTTCTACTTGGTTATGTTCAAGATGCTCTATTCTTTGTTCATAGTTCATACTCATCTTGTCAGTTGATAACAGCTGAGCTCCTAGAAGAAAACATTCGTGTGTTGACTGTTGACCACCACCAGGCATCACTTACTTTGAATACAACTTCGGTGCGATCGTAGCTGAACTTCGAGACGACAGATCTTGGTCATAGATAACTTCGGTCATATAAATGGTGCTATAGAGGTGTGCATCTATGGGTGGTTCGGTCCAACCCCGACCTGATTGATATGCGGTAGTTCTGGTGCTGTTGGCTTTGTGTTTGTCCAATTGTGCCTCAGCATACGCTGGGCCATGGCTCATATTGGTGCTCTGCTCTGACGCGACCACTATGAAGGGCACCGTAGTGTTGCTACAGCGCTATGCAGGAAAAAGGCCAGTGATTCGACGTAATGTGGCGTTGATCAGGTCGTGACCATGACCGTTGGCTGCCCTGGCCTGCTCTGGTTCCTGTTGCAATCATCCTGATTCCGCTTTTGTTCGGTTGCACTGGGCATCTGGAACGACCCACGCCATGCTTCGTGTAGAAATATGAGGTTGGCGTGATGTGTCGTATGTATTACTGAGCATAATGTGCGAGTATATATAGACAGTACATGGTCATTTTGTCGTACAAGTAAGTTACCACTGCATGGAAACAGATCATATATCTATCCTAAACTATCGTAACAATTGTATGCTTATATTCTAACACCCCCCACAATCACAGCGGTAGCGGAACGTCGCGGACTGGAGGTGGTGATCCGCTCCATGGGAGGTGGCGCGGTGAGAGCCAAGGACGTCGCTGCACAGGGACGGCGAAGATGACCGCGTACATCGATGCTATGGCCCAAGGGCCACCCCCCCCACAATCGCAGCGGTAGCGGAACGTCGCGGACTGGAGGTGGTGACCCGCTCCATGGGAGGTGGCGCGGTGAGAGCCAAGGACGTCGCTGCACAGGGACGGCGAAGATGACCGCGTACATCGATGCTATGGCCCAAGGGCGGCATAGCTGCAGAGGGTGAAGCGGCTAGAGGCCGCCGGCAGCGTACACGCCTACGAAGACGCGTTGGCAGCCCGTAGCGAGGACCATGGACGGCGGCGCTGCGGCCCGAAGGGACGACGCGGCGGCAGTCCGATGCTCGATCGGTGGTAGGCGCACGTGCTACATGATATGAAGAGCGGCGAAGACGACCCGACGGGACGGTGGCGACAACCGTGGGGGGGCGTGGCAGCCCGCAGAGAGGTCGCAGCAGGCGAGGAGATAGGAGACCGTTGACGCCCTTATCGGAGTAGCGACGCGCGAGAACAACGGGCGGTGGGCGATGAAATCCAATTTATGATCGGCGAAGAAAAAAGAAAACGTCGGTCGAGCGACCGGCGGAGAGAAAAGCCGATCTATAGATCGGAAAAAAGACTTCAGGGCAGCCGATAAACCGATGGGCAAACAAATCCTACCTACGGGTTGCGAAGATCATGCAGATTGACCTCCATAGGGACGATGCGGTGCGGAAGCTTGTTTAGATGATAGGCTTAGAAGGTAGATGGCGTAACGTGTTGGATAGTATTATTTAGCCGAGGGCCGGATCTAGAATTCGACCAAAGCCAGGGCCAACATTGTATTATGTGTTGTAATTAGGCTAAATCATAGACGTGTCTTCTCTTTCCTGAAAAATACGTGGATCTAAGTTTCTTTGCAAAAAAAAAACAGCACAAAGTTTGCTGAACATGGATGGAGTTAGGTGCTTTTTTTTTTTTGAGAACACAGTACAACACAGACGCTCACAAATACGCACATACACTCACCCCTATGAACGCACGCACGCACACCCTACCCCTATGAGCACCTCTGAAGGACTGAGCCGGCAGCTCTTGAGGTTGACGAAGTCACCACAGGCGCCTCGCTGTTGACGGGCACGTCACCTACCACTGAAAGAATAGCGCCGGATAATCCTGGAATAAATCCAGGTAAATGCAAACGCCCATGCCAAGTCTAGGACTTGAACCTGGATGGGCTGGTTCCACCACAGGGAACCCAACCATCAGAGCCAAGCTCCGTTTGCAGAGTTAGGTGCTTTGGTCGCGCTGCCGTTACGTTATCCCCATGATTTTCAAAGTCTGCGTCCCCGGTGAGCGGTGGAAAACTAGCATTGCTGTCAGATACTCGGTTGGGCTTTGCGCCAACGCGCCGTGCCGCACGCACTCCGATCTGTACTCTTCCACCCGGCGACCGGCCGGGCCACCCGTTGAAGCGTGGTGTGCGCTTGGCAAGCAGTACTACCAGCGACCGGTGCGCGGCTCGATCGGCGGCACCCATGCGCCGGTGACCTTGAGTGGAGACTACCGACTGCCGCAGAGCACAGTTTCATCATACTATAGTATAATCACTCAATCGACTGACATGGTTTGAACTTTGACGGGCTGATGCGGGTATATGGTCGCGTCGCGTGTTACGATAGGAGCCGCTGCCGATTTGCCATCGGTCGTCAGTCAGTTCACTGTGGCGGCGTGAGTGCGGCGTGGAGAGGAACGCTGTCGACGCCATGCATGCAGGGAGTAGCAGCTTTGCAGTGCACACAGAGAGCGAGCGGAGGAGAGCGCGCGGCGGAGAGCGCGCGGCGGAGAGCGCGAGAGGTGCTCCGCGCGCGTCCGGCACCACCGCGTCTGAGTCGTCTGAGCCTGAGCGTCGGCACCACCGCGTGCTCCCCCCACAAACGCAGCAGCATGCATGGCCGGAAAACTGATTCAGGGGAGGTGCATGCCCGCACGACGCTGTGCAACACAGCACCACCCATCTAGTTCGTCAGGTGGCGTCGACGACTGCTGTTCGAGACGGAGGATTCGCCAGCTTTTGCGGCGTATGCGTTGCACTTGCGCTGATCACTCGATCAAGAGGGACCCCGCCGCCACCAGTCTTCTGCACTGGCCATCCGCGCGCGTCAGTGGATGCGCCTCCTCGCCTCGCCTGTTTCGGTCTCGGAGGAGTTCAAAGTGTTTGTCATGCCTTTCAAATGCGTGTAATAATCTAGCTAGCTAGCTGCTGTTCAGTACAGTACTGCTTGGTTTCATCAGAAAAACAAATGCCTCCGCGCTTTAATTTCGACGCCCTGATGAATGCATGCACCAGAGTACAATCAGACTAGAGTTATTCCAATAGCAATATCATATCCTTATATGTATTGGCGGACCTAGAAACTTCCGGAAGCGTGCGCAAACATGCCTATGTCACCATTTTTTCATACGAGATCATCGTACAAAGTCAGAAACTGAAAACATAAGGCATCGCCCGCCGGCAAGCTTGGGCGGCTGACCGGGCTGAAGGGACGCTGGATCCACCTCAGTTGTTGCATGCATGCTACTAGTATTATCGTCTTACGTAATGGTTCCAATTATAATTTTTGACGACGGCATGCAAACCAAGAAACCTCACCTAATCATAATTTTGGAGATAAAAGAAAACCTCAATTCTCCCGAGGTCCATCGCGGCTCCCGTATTGCCGCGTGGACGAAAAAAAGTGAGCACGCCGGCGAAAAGAGCAACTTGCTTAACCAAATTAAATGGAAATCAAACTTTGCATGGCCGTCCGCTGTTGGCTTTATTCGACCAACGGCCATAACCAACTTCAGATAGCGAAAACGAAATGCATGGACAGGTCAACGTAAAACATAGTCAAAAAGGAGCCGTCGGTCGCCGACTAATAAGTTAATTATCGTGATGCATTTCAGCATTTGAATTGAACGTATCATCACTTTTTTTTTTGAGGGAAAAGGTATCGTCACATGACGTAATTATTACTCTCTCCGGTCCGGGAGTCACAACGGTACTAAGGGCATGGTGACGTCAGCCTTTTCTTAGAGTTGATAAGTAAGATATTAGTCTAGTTGGAGGAGAAAGAATGAAGCAAAAGTAGGTTGCTTTCCCTTAGCTAAGAGATAATCTCTTACGAAATAAGAGAAAGCTATTTTCTTCATTGTAGCGTATGTCTTTCCTTAGCAACACAATTTTTCACTAAAACGTAATTAATTCTCATTAATTATTAGGGATGACAATAATAGATAATGCATTGTATAACTTATATCTTTTGCATTCTCTAAATGATGTGGATGACTAAGAGAAGGCAAACCTTTTCTACCATTGTACATGCCCTAAGATGGATGACTACTGGCTACCAGCGATTTCATCGTCCGATTTGTTAATTAGCCATTAAAAAGGGCATGCCAAACGGACATGGAGGCCCACCTGCATGCGCACACCTCTCCCATCGCATGGAAAAAAATTCTATACGACACAAGCTCGTATGACCCAGCCTGTGGACCATATCCAGCAACCTACACGTGGACATTAATTAGAGTGAAGTGGGCCATAGATGGAGAAAAACCTTACTCTCCCGTGATATTCTTACTGTTTCGATAAAACTTACTTCTCCAATGAGAGAAAAACTTGTTGTTAGCTGCATCATATTTTCTACTTAGGGGTTCCCAACAGTTACATCATGGCCTCCCTAAACGCTTTCTCTTCATCAAGATTGAGCGGATCTCTATAAGGGACAAGATGGTTTTGCTCTACCATCTTTCGAAATGCGCATATGTAAACGGGTTCGTTTTTAATATAGCCGCAAAATCGGATGGTGAATATTGCCTACAGACATCGGATTTTTGAATTGTTGGAATATTAAGCAACTTCTATATAAGTTTAATTAGCGAAAGCAACGTCACATGTGCAATAGTAACTATAACCACATAAAACAAACTAGCCATATCTAGAAGATCTACATAGGTCAAATACTAGTGAAAACAGAGAGATAAATAACACATATATGTGTTGATCGGGAAGGTCCCCACCATAGCGTTTTTGCTGTCGGCCATGGCGGTGACGAGGAAGCAGACGAACAGCCGACGAAGATGTAGTCGAACGGAAGCGAGCAGTCGCGCTAAGACGCACCCATACAATCTTATATGTTCTCTAGAGGAGATATGCCCTAGAGCCAATAATATTTATTTATATATGTTTCATAATTAATGTTTATATTTATATGCTAAAACTTTGTGGTTTCTGAATATAGATTGAGAAGACATCCTGACGTGGTGTCGGACACGGCATATGCCACGGGGTGGCTAAGATATGTGTAGGAGCAGCGTACTGCAGCGCGGGCACCCGCAGGGATTGCGCCGGAGCGCTAAGACGCGAAGTACCCAGGTTCGGAGCCCTCACGACGGAGGTAACACTCCTACTCCTGCATGATCTCTCTAATATCGGTGGACAAAGTACAGGATTGCTCCTTGAGCTGTTCGCAAAGCTCTCCATGGCTCTGGTTCTCTCTAACTTGCTCTCGGGGTGGGGAAGAGGAAACTAAGTTCGGACCTCCTCTACTCGGGCATCCAGACAGCCTTATATAGGCCTGGCTGTCTGGCTTACAGGCGGGGCCGGTTGCCGTACCAGCCGGCCGACATGGTCTACATGAGTTCTCAATCATGACGTCGCCGGGGTGCAGTACAGCGTGCCCGGAAGAGCGGGTACCTCCGTCCTGCTGCGCCCAATGGGGCTTCGTTGACTCCGCGTGGAGTCCCGTCGGTGTCCTCGGCGGCGTAGGAGACGTCAGTCTAGTCCCCGCTTTAGCCCATGCCTGGGCTACGTGGAGGGCTAGCCGTGATGGCGCCGCCGTCTGCGCGGTACGGCAGACTCTTCTTGTGATGTCCCGTCGGCGTACTGGGCAGCGGCCTTTGTCTTCTTCTTCCCGTCGTAAGCGATCGGTAGCCGGCCACCCGGCTGCGGGCTACCCGGATCCGGCCACCTCGGTTGACTTTGGTCGTACAAGGCGGCATCCTTGTCGTCGTCTGGTTGTCTTCGAGAATAGTGATGATGGCGAGCCTGCAGTGCTTCTTTTGCCCATGCCGGCTTGGAGCGCACGACAAGCTAGGCGGAGGCCGGCTGCCTTGGAGCAGGCGGATTCGGCCGAGCCGGGCAGTCGGAGGCGGCCGAGCGGAAGGTTTGTAGTACTTGATTTTGCGTTTGCACGGGATCTTTTGTGGGTCTTTGGGCACCCGGGTTTTATCCCCATGACACTAGCCCCCGAACACATTGGAGCGATGCTGCCGCCTGCGGTGAGGATGGCTTCTGCGTGTTCATCAAAAGACCTTGTTCGTATACTGATCCGGCTAAGAATGCGAATCGTCGAAAGATCCGTTGGCCGGCTGCTGGTGATGACGTAGGCGATGACGCTGGCACGTCCCATCCGTCTGCGGGGCGGTCGCCCGGTAGTCGAGACGACGTCTCGACTTCGCCGTGGGATCTTCTGTGGCGATGGAGTTCGTGCGGGATCTTTTGTGGCGAAACCGTCGCCCACAATCTTGCGGTTACGCGCCACGCGGCGCGATTTCCGGGTGCGGTTACGGTACGCGGAGCGGCGCCGTCGGGCTATAAATAGGGGGCGAGGGCGACGGTGAGAAGGATTCGCCTCACTTCGCCCCCTCGCCTCCATCTTATCGAGCGCTTCGCTGCAACCGCCGCGCGTGCCTCTTCTCCTTTCTCTCCGGCGAGGCGGTTCCTTCTTCGCCGCGGGGAAACGGCGGACGCGGCGACCACGGGCCATCGTCAATCGACGCCGGCGACAACGAGCGCTCCCTCCGGCATGCTGGATCCGGAGATGGCGGACGGCAACGAAGGCGGCGGCGACTGGCGGGGGTCGCACATCACCATGGAGGACATCGAGGGCCTCCGCGCGCGCGGGCTTCTGTCGACGGAGCAGCGCGTAGGGGTGCGCCTCGCCACGGCCGGCGAGGTGATCCCTGTTGCGCACGCCGGCGAGGTGGTGGTCTTCAAGGACCACTTCGACCGCGGGCTCGCGCTGCCGTCGAGCCAGTTCTTCCAAAACTTTCTCCACACTTTCGTCCTATAGCCGCACCATCTCGGGGCTAACTCCATAGCCTCGTTGAGTTATTACGCCACCATCTGCGAGGGGTGGCTCGGCATTTGGACGAGTCTGAGCCTCTTCTGCCGGCTGTACTATCTCCACGGCCGGTACCTGGGTGACAAGGAGGAGGAGGGATTCGTCGACTGCAGGGCCGCGGTCGTCTACCGTCGGCCACAGACGAAGCTGCCGGCTTTCAAGAAGCCGGACATGGTGAAGGAGTGGCAGCGGTCGTACTTCTACGTCCGCAACTTGAAGGCGGGAGAGGACCACATCCGGCTGCTGGCGTTCGTGCCGGCTACGCCCGTGAAGGACAACTGGGGCTTGAAGAAGCTCGGCGACCAGAAGGAGGCCGACAAGATGCTCGGCCGGATTGAGGAGCTGTTCACGAAGGAGAGGCTGACCACCCGGGATCCGACCCTCTGCTGGCTCTACAACCGAATCGCGCCGCTGCAAGACAGGTCTCACAACATCTGCTTCTTAAACAGGCGCCATGATCCCACCCGGCTGACCTGGAAGAGGTGGAAGCTAGAGGCTCTGAATGGCTGGCTTCGGCACGTCGCCAAGGAGCAGAAGGTCAAAGCCGACTGGAAGTATGGCATGGCGCCGTATTCTCGCCGAAAGTGGGCTCCACCGGTAAGCGTTTGTCTTCGCGGTTTGTTTTTCTCCTTTCGTTTCTTGGCCGGGTGCTCACAGAGCCGGCTGCGCAGCTTTTCGCCGCCCAGCTTTCCTTTGCAGAGAGCGACGCGGAATTGCGCGCCAAAGGAACTCCCTTCAGTTCAGCGAGATAGCGGAGGAGGTGGAGCAGCTCAAGAAGCGCGATCAGGAGCGGGAGGCGGAGTTGGCCCGGCTGGCTGAGGCCAAGGGGACGGCGGAGAAGGCGGCGCCGGCGCGCGGAAGAACTTCGAGGAGCTGGAGGAGGGCTACAACAAACAGCGCGCTGCCGATCAGCAGGAGATCAAACGGCTGAAGGAGGAGGTCACCCGGCTGATGACGGACGAGGACTCGCGCGCAAGGAGCTGGTTCGAGTCGACAAGGCCGTCTTGAGTAAGTCTTGTGACGACGTTTGCGTATTTCTGCATTTCCTTCTTGGTTTTCTTGTCGTGATGTCCCGATTCCGGCTGCAGACTACTATCCGTCTGTGGCCATGGAGGCGGCGAAGACCCAGCTGGACATCCTTGGAGTGGAGCCGACTGATGCCGCCATCG
The DNA here is from genome assembly GCA_947311845.1 of Poa pratensis. NCBI lineage: Eukaryota > Viridiplantae > Streptophyta > Magnoliopsida > Poales > Poaceae > Poa > Poa pratensis. The sequence continues at coordinate 23,849,345 of CAMZMU010000107.1, forward strand.
CCGGCTGCTCGACTTTGGTGGGGGACCGGGCGGCGCAACTTGTGATTGACGCCTGCGCTCTGGCCTACTCTGCGAGGAAGCTCTGCAAATACGTCTGGCCAGGCCAAGGGGTTCCGATCGTTCTGGCCAAACTGGCTCGCCATCTTGCGCTAGCGCCGGCTGCGGTGGAGGAGCTGCGGGAGTCGGCCGCGCGTGGCGGGGTCCTCTGGACCGCGTCGCTACTGAAGTTTTGGTATCCGGCTGCCGACTTGGAGCTGCTCAAGGTGGGCTTCCAGGACGACGACTCTTATGAGGTACTCAAGAGACGTCCCGACATTCGTGATGCCGCCTGCACCATTGCTGACTTTGTCGACTTGGCGGAGTTCATCCCCGACCGGCCGGCCGCTCGTTCGGCTGATGATGAGGAGGCAGAGGCGGACGACGGCGAGGACTCCAAGGGAAAAGCCGTCGAGGAAGCCGGCGGCTCCAAGACCGACCCTGCCAAGACCGTCGAAGTGGCCAACAGCTCGAAGGCCGCCGAATGAAGACCTCAGAATGCCGGGTGGAAACTTGTATCTCTTCTTAGCTTGTCGTGAACTTGTTTTATTTGTCCCCGGGATGTCGGGCGTACTTGTTTAAAAACTTTTGGTACTCGGTTCGTGAAGTGCATGGAGCTTCGTCTCCCTTTCATCTTGCTTCTGCTCGAAATTTTTCCCGACTACTTTTTTTCTTTGAGCCTCTTTGTGGCCTAGTGAAGGCGATTGAGCCTATTCGCCCTCACTAGCCCCCGAGATTTGGCCCGACTGGCGCAGCCAGTCGAGTCAAATCTAAAACCAGTATCTTTGAGAATTTGCCTGGCTGCTAGTGGCAGCCGGGCGCCCGCGTAGACTAGTCCCCGAGATTTGACCCGGCTGGCGTAGCCAGCCGAGTCGAATATTTCCGGCCCTCCTTTGATAGCTTGCTTTGCCGGCAAAAAACAACACATAGAATTTTGTTAAATCGTTAGTCCATAAAATCGAAAAAGGTTGGCAATTTTAACTTAGCAATTTGTATTCGACTAGGGGCCGGCTCGCCCTTGTTTTGCCGCCCACGCCCCTTCCCGTGCATCCGTCTCTGCGACCCCTGCTCTTGCCGGCTGAACTCTGCAGCCGGATCCGAAGAGAGGGCCGGCTGGCTGGGCGCACGGTACTGAGATCTTTGAGAGGCTGGACTTAGGCGAGCGAAAGCGCGATTTTTTCTTCCGCGAGCCGGGGAGGTTGTCTTTCGCGTGTGACCCCTAGCCAGTTTCTGGCCAGCGTGTCAGCCGGGTTGCGGTCTGCAGCCGGATCCGAGAGTAGGTGTCGGAGTCGGGCACGCTACTAGGCTATCGTAAGCGAGGCGCATTAGCCGGCTAGCCGCAGTCGGAAGAAGTAAACAACTCTGATTGATACAACGGCAGCCCCCGAGTGTGCGCTCGGGGGTGCCAATTCTTTATTGAAAAGAGATACAGGGTGTTACACTCGCTCTAGGAGTAGAAAGGCCTTAGGAGACTGGCATTCCACGGGCATTCCCCCTCTTCGTAAGGGGTGAACGGCTTGTTCTCTCTCTCTTCGCGTACATCGGTGAGGTAGTACGCGTTGTTGTGCAGCGCTTTGCTGATGATGAAGGGGCCCTCCCAAGGGGAGGACAGCTTGTGGAGGCCCTTGGTGTCTTGGATCCATCGAAGCACGAGGTCTACTTCACGGAACGCGACCGGGTGCACTTTCCGGCTGTGGTAACGGCACATATTTTGCTGGTATATGGCCGATCTGGACAAGGCTAGTTCTCGCGCTTCCTCGAGGAGGTCCACGCCATCCGCGTTGGCTTGCTTGTCTTCTTCTTCCATGTAGAGGACCGCTCGGGAGAGTCGAACTCGATGTTAGCCGGTAAGACAGCTTCCGCGTCGTAGACGAGGAAGAATGGCGTGTAGCCCGTCGAGTGGTTGGGGGTGGTCCTGAGGCTCCAGAGTACATGAGGAAGTTCCTCCAACCAGCAACCGGGTGCTCGTTCCAGCGGGTCTACCAGCCGGGGCCAGATGCCGGCCAGGATGAGGCTGTTTGCTTTCTCCACTTGGCCGTTCGACTGGGGATGAGACACCGAGGCGAGGTCCAGCCGGATCCCTTTCATGCTGCAGAAACGCTTGAAGACGCCCTTGGAGAAGTTTGTGTCGTTGTCGGTGATGATGCTGTGCGGGTAGCCGTAGCGGTAGATGATGTCCTGGAAGAAGGTGATGACCGTCTGTCCGTCCAATTTCTTGATTGGCTTTGCCTCTATCCACTTGGTGAACTTATCCACCGCCACGAGGAGGTGGGGCATGCCGCTTCGTGCCGTCCAGAAGGGGCCGACCATATCGAGCCCCCAGACGGCAAATGGCCAGGTGATGGGGATGGTTCGCAGTGCCGCAGCCGGCGTGTGCTTCTGCTTGCTGAAACGCTAGCAGCCGACGCAGGCACGGACCATCTGCTCGGCATCAGCTAGAGCAGACGGCCAGTAGAACCCGTAGCGCATGGCCTTCGAGGTGATTGCCCTGGATGAAGCGTGGTGGCCGCACTCGCCCTTGTAGATGTCCTCTAGCAGGCGGTACCCTTCTGCCGGCTCGACGCAGCGCTGGACTATGTCGGTTGTGCTGCATGCTGGCGCCTGGTTGACGGGAGAGTATTTGAGAATGATGAGTACTTCCCCGGCAACGGCGCCAGAAAAAGATGCTGGCGCCTGGTTGACGGGAGAGTATTTGAGGATGATGAGTACTTCCCCGGCAACGGTGCCAGAAAAAGAGCTTGTTGGCGTGAATCACACGTTCATTGGGAGACCCCAAGAGGAAGGTATGATGCAGTTCAGCAGCAAGTTTTCCCTTAGAAAGAAACCAAGGTTATCGAACCAGTAGGAGCAGCAACTCTTCAGAAGGTTGTTGGTGGCTCGCACGGCGCAACACGATCACCAACGTGGAATCTGCACACAACACAATCAAACTACTTTGCCCCAACGAAACAGTGAGGTTGTCAATCTCACCGGCTAGCTGAAAACAAAGGATTAAACGTATGGTGTGGAAAATGAGTATTAAATTGCAGAGAATGAAAAAGGAACAGTTTGCAGTTTGTGGTGGTTTAATCAGTGTAAAAGAATGGACCGGGGTCCACAGTTCACTAGTGGTGTCTCTCCATAAAAGATAATTAACATGTTGGGTGAACAAATTAAGCTGGGCAATTGACAAATAGTGAGCGCATGACAATGCATATATATGACATGATGATTAATATGATATTTAATTGGGCATTACGACATAATACATAGACCGTCATCCAACAGCGTCTATGACTAATAATCCACCGCCGGGTTGTCATCCGAGTCCCCCGTTGGTATTAAGTTGCAAGCAACGGATAATTGCATTAACTAAAGTGCGTAATGTAAACAAATACATATGATCGTGGACATAGCATTGTTAGGTTATCCCTAGTGGCAACAGCACATCCGCAACCTTAGAAGTTGCTGTCACTCTCCCAGATTACCGGAGGCATGAACCCACTATCTAGCATAAATACTCTCTCTTGGAGTTACAAGCATCTACTTGGCCAAAGCATCTACGAGTAACGGAAAGCATGCAAGATCTTAAATAACATAGGGCATAGATTGATAATCAACTTGACATAGTATTCAATATTCATCGGATCCCAGCAAACACAACATGTAGTATTACAATAATATGATCCTGATCATGTAGGGCAGCTCACAAGATCTAAACATGATGGCACAAATAGGAGAGACAACCATCTAGCTACTGCTATGGACCCGTAGTCTAAGGATGAACTACTCACGCATCACTCCGGAGGCAGGCATGGCGATATAGAAGCCTCTGGTGACAATTCCCCTCTCCGGCAGGGTGCTGGGAAGAGGTTCTGGACCCTCCCGAGGTAGGGTTGACGGCGGCGGCGTTTCCGGAACTTTTCGTGGATATTGGCTCAGACTCTTAGGGTTTTCGCGTCGGGGGGAATAAGTAGGCGAAAGGGCGGCGGCTGATGACCCCCGAGGGGCCCACACCACCCTAGGGCGCGCCAGGGGGGAACCCGCGCCCTAGTGGCGTGTGGGGCCCTGGTGGCTCTCCTCTGCTGCTCCTTTGGTCCTTCAGGTGTGTTCTGGTAAAATAGGGATCCCCATGAAGTTTCGTCCAATTCCGAGAATATTTCCAGACTAGCTTTTCTGGAATACAAAAACAACAGAAAATAGGAACTGGCACTTCGGCATCTTGTTAATAGGTTAGTCCCAAAAAATGTATAAAAGTGATATAAAGTAGATGCAAAACATGTAGCAATTGGTATAAAACAAGCATGGAACATCAAAAATTATAGATACGTTTGAGACGTATCACTGTACTTGTAGAGCTCGTTGTCGATGATGGTGTAGGCTTTGGAGCGACGCCGGATTTGTTGTGCGAGCACCACCTCCTATGGAAGCGTGTCGTGGGCGAGGTAGTCGAGGAAAGGCTGCGCCCAGGAAGGTATCTCGCGGATGGTGAAGACGCCAGCTAGCGCCAGCTGGGCGGCCTTCGGATCCGGCTTTGAAGTCCCCGGGTGTGGCGGAGCAGCCCCCGGGTTTCCTTCTGTCTTGTCGATGAGCTCGGGGACGGGTACGGCTGGAGCTTTGTAGCCGGGTGGAGAGACAGCCCCCGGGTGTCTTTGCTCAGCCGGGGGGCTCCCAGCCCTCGGGTGTGGAGAGCCGTCTAGCAGGTTTGGATCTGCCGGGATGACGATGGACTCCGAGTCTGGCGATGGCGTGATAGACGGCTTGTATACATGCTCGAGGGAGGCGCCGGGTGGAATGGCTTGCCGGGTGGAGCCGAGCTTGGCTAGCATATCTGTTGTCTCATTGTTTGCTCGCGGCACGTGGTGGAACTCGCATCCCTCGAAGCAGGCGCATAGCTGTTGCACGAAGAAGCGGTAGGCAGCCATGTTTGCGTCCTTGGCATCCTAGGTGCCGGATACTTGCTGGACGACGAGGTCGGAGTCGCCGAAGCAGAGGATGCACTGGATGTTCATTTCCTTGGCCAGCTTGAGGCCGTGTACGAGTGCCTCGTACTCGGCGACGTTGTTGGAGGCTTTGAAGTTGATCTACACGGCGTATTGCAGTCGGTTGCCCTTTGGGGCGGTGAGGACGATGTTGGCTCCCAACCCTTCTTTCATCTTGCAGCCGTCGAAGTGCATCTGCCAGTGCGAGGAGTCGGGGCAGGGCGGCAGGTATTGTATCTCCGCCCAGTCGGCGAAAAAATCGGCGATGATCTGGGACTTGATGGCTACTCTTGGCTGGTACAGGATCGTGTACGGGGCCAGGTTGACTGCCCATTTCGCGACGCGGCCGGTTGCGTCCTTGTTGCCGATGATGTCTCCGAGCGGGGCCGTGCTCACCACGGTGATGACGTGCTCCTGGAAGTAGTGGCGTAGTTTCTTCTTGGCCTTGTGCACGCCGTACACGAGCTTTTGGTAGTGGGGGTAGTTTTGCTTCGACTGCGAGAGGACCTCGCTCACATAGTAGACCGGGCGCTGGACCGGGTGCTCTTTGCCTTCTTCTCGGCGCTCCACCACCAGAACGATGCTGACGCAGCGATTGGTGGCGGCGATGTACATGAGCATGGGCTCCCTTGGATATGGCGGCGCCAGCACTGGTGCCTTGGAGAGTGCTTTCTTCGATAGGTGATACAAGGGCAAGGCCTTCTCTCCCAAACGGCTGATGAACCTACTCAGCAAGGCCAGGCAGCCAGCGAACTTCTGGATGTCCCTGAGCGCAGTCGGCCGCTGCATGTTCTCGATAGCGGCGATCTTGTCCGGGTTGGCCTCGATCCCTCGTGCGGAGACGAGAAAACCGAGTAGCTGGCCAGCCGGCACCCCAAAGACACATTTACCCGGGTTCAGCTTCATCCGGAAGCGGCGCAGATTGGGAAGGTTTCCTTCAAGTCGTCGATGAGGGTGCGGCGCTTGACGGTCTTGACGACGATGTCATCGACGTAGGCGTGGACGTTCCGGCCGATTTGCTCGTGCATGCACCTCTGCATGCATCTTTGGTAGGTGGCGCCTGTATTCTTCAAGCCGAATGACTTGACCTTGTAGCAGAAGGCCCCGAAAGGGGCTATGAATGAAGTTTTCAGCTAGTCAGCCGGATTCAGCATGATCTGGTTGTAGCCGGAATATGCGTCCAGGAAGGACAGGTAGTCGCAGCCGGCGGTGGAGTCGATGACTTGGTCGATGCGGGTTAGGGCGAAATGGTCCTTGGGGGCACGCCTTGTTGAGGCTGGTGTAGTCGATGCACATGCGCCACGTGTTGTTCTTCTTGATCACCAGGACTCTGTTGACCAACCAGTCCGGGTGGTACACCTCCATGATGAAGCCGGCTTCTAGCAGCCGGGTGATCTCCTCTCCTATTATTCTTCTTTTCTCCTCTCCGAAATGGCGGAGAGGTTGGTTGACCGGTTTAGCATCCGGCTTTACATGAAGCAAGTGCTCAGCGAGCTCCCTCGGCACACCCGGCATGTCTTTGGAAGACCACGCGAAGATGTCCCGATTCTCACGGAGGAACTCGATGAGCTCGCTTTCCTATTTGTTGCTGAGGGTGTTGCCGATGGTGAGGAACTTCTCGTTGGGCTTGCTTGCATCGAGCGGGATCTTCTTGCTATCCTTCTGGGCTTGGAATTGCCCCTCGCCCGACTGCTTCTTTGCGCCTGGTATTTCCGGGTGCTCGGCGGCAACCGCACGCTTGATTTCCTTGAATTCCTCGGCCGTGGCTAGCGAGTCGGCCAGTTTCGAGCCGGCTGAGGCGCAAGCCATGGAGCGCTTGTAATCGCCGGCTACGGTGATGATCCCGTGGGGACCCGACAGCTTCATCTTGAGATAGCCGTAGTGGGGGACTGCCGTGAACTGGGCGAGAGCCGGGCGGCCCAGGATGGCGTGGTAGGGGCTGCTGTGGTTTACTACTTCGAACCAGACGCCTTCGTGGCGGAAGTTGTGCTCGTCTCCGAAAATGACATCCAGCCGGATGGTTCCGATTGGAGCGCAGGATGGCCCTGGCACGATGCCGTGGAAAAGCGTCCGGCTGGGTAGCAGCTGGGACTCGTGGATGCCCAGTTTGTCGGCGGTGTCCTTGTACAGGATGTTGATGCTGCTTCCTCCGTCGATGAGCACGTGGGAGAAGGTGGCGGCGAATTCCTTGTCGGTGACGATAGTAGGGTCGAGAAGCAGGCTATAGCCCCCGGGTGTCGGCATGACGTCCAGGTGGTCCGCAGGGCCGAAGGTGATGGGCTGGCTGGCCCAATGCATGAGCTGCTGGACGGCGAGGACGACGACGTTCACCTCTGCGACTCACAGCCGCTGGCTGCGCTTGTCGTTGCGCTCGATGACGGAGATGACGTAGGTAGCCTCCCTGTTGGGGTATGCATCGCGAGATCCGCCGGCTGCAGCAGGTGGCTGCCTTGGGCGCTCGTTGCGCTCATTGTTGTTGCCGATGTTGACACCGCCTTGAGGAGGGGGAGGGCCGGGTTGGGGAGGCGGTAGCCCGTCTCCACGCTACAGGCGGTGGGTCCAGCTGCAACGAGTCGTCGTGTGGTTGGCCGGATTGCCGTTGATGCTGTGGTATCGGCACGGGCCGTTCATCATGTCCTCGAACAGGTAGGCGGGTTTTGCCCATGCGTGATCGTCTAGCTTGTTCCACTGGCGAGGGTTCCGGTTGCCTCCTTCATCGGCAGCCGGCTGGTTGGCCTCGACTGCGTTCACCTCACAATTCTCATAGCGCCCATCGAATGCGCCGCCCCTCTTCCGGCTATCGCGGTTGTCGTGGTTGTCGCGGAAGTTCCGGTTGTCCCTATTGTCGCGGAAGTCGCGGTTGCCTCGGTTGTCGATGTTGCTGGGGCCGGCTTGGTCCCTCGCAACCGGCTTTTCTTGTGGCTTGCCGATCCCGTCCGCTGGGATTGGCATCCTCATCGCGGAGTCAGCCGTGGCGTACTTGTCCGCCGTGGCCATCAGCTCCGCCATGGTTTGCGGATCGTCCAGGAGCAGCCGGTGCTTGAGCATGGTGTTGTCTCTGCAGCCTTTGATGAAGAAGCCGACTGCTTGGATCTTGTGGACCCCTTCGCAGGTGTTGCGCAGGCTCGACCATCTCGTGAGGTAGTCGCGGTCGGACTCCGTCTTGCCCTGGACGCAGAGGGCTAGCTGGCGTGGGCGGCTCGGACGCTTGTACGTGCTGGAGAAGTTCCTGACGAAGACCTGCTGGAAGTCCAGCCAGTAGTTGATGGAGCTGGGTGGGAGGCTGTTGAGCCATGTGCGTGCTGAGTCCATCAGCATGAGCGGCACGTAGCACACCGCCATGCGCTTGTTGCCGCCTGCGATGCCGACAGCGGTGATGTAGTCGCCAGTCCTATGGCTTCATGCTCCCATCGTACTTGGGTGTGTTGCGCGGGAGGGTGAAACCTCACGGGAAAGACTCCCTTGCGATGCGAGGCCCGAAGCACTTGTGCGCCTCGCCTTCTTCCTCTTCGAGCCATCGGGATTGCTCCAACGTATTGATGCGGTCACGGAGGTCCTGGCCGGGTGCTGGGCCGAGATCTTCTAGCCGGTCATGAACATTTCCTCTGCCGCCTTGGGGAGCCGGCGGGTTGTCGCGATGGTTCTGGCCGCCTCTGGCAGTCGTCTCATCGTTATAGTTCTGGCCACCGCCTGCGGCCGGCTGATTGCTGTGGTGCTGGCTGCCTCCTGTGGCCTGCTGGTGGTAGTTTTGTCCACCACCTCCGCCCTGCTGGTTGTAGCGACTCGGCCCGGAGTTGATGCTTCGCGCCCGATGTCCGCCCGACTGGGGGGCGACTTGCTGGGGTGGGATATGTCGCGAGGAAGCCTGGCGTTCGTGCCTCGGCGCGCCGGGTGCTGGTGCGGCAGGCGAGGGGGCGGCGTGTTCATCGCGGATGCGGCATGGTTCTGGCGGAATTGGTGGTCAGCGGTGTCAAGGAGGTCCTGGAAGCGTTGCTACTGCGCGCGCAGCTCGTCTCCTTCCAGGCCGGGTAGTTCTGCTGCAGCCGCCCGTGCGGCCTTCACGTTCTTCACGGGGGAGCTGTAGACGGGGTGACGCGTTGCGGGCGGGCCGGTTGGAGCAGCCGGCCTGGCTGCGACAGCCGCTTCGCCTGCCATGTCGTCGGCGAGGTTGCGTCGAACGTTTCCCCGCTGATGGGGTTCGACTGGGACGGGGGTGAAGTCGTGAGCGTAGTTGTACTCACGGTGGGCGCCATATGACGTGGTGTCGGACACGGCATATGCCACGGGGAGGCTAAGATAGGTGTGGGAGCAGTGTACTGCAGCGCGGGCACCCGCTGGGATTGCGCCGGAGCGCTAAGACGCGAAGTACCCAGGTTCGGAGCCCTCACGACGGAGGTAACACTCCTACTCCTGCATGATCTCTCTAATATCGGTGGACAAAGTACAGGATTGCTCCTTGAGCTGTTCGCAAAGCTCTCCATGGCTCTGGTTCTCTCTAACTATCTCTCGGGGGTGGGGAAGAGGAAACTGAGTTCGGACCTCCTCTACTCGGGCACCCAGACAGCCTTATATAGGCCTGGCTGTCTGGCTTACAGGCGGGGCCGGCTGCCGTACCAGCCGGCCGACGTGGTCTACAGGAGTTCTCAATCATGACGTCGCCGGGGTGCAGTACAGCGTGCCCGGAAGAGCTGGTACCTCTGTCCGGCTGCGCCCAATGGGGCTTCGTTGACTCCGCGTGGAGTCCCGTCGGTGTCCTCAGCGGTGTAGGAGACGTCAGGCTAGTCCCCGCTTTAGCCCATGCCTGGGCTACGTGGAGGGCTAGCCGGTGATGGCGCCGCCGTCTGCGCGGTATGGCGGACTCTTCTTGTGATGTCCCATCGGCGTACTGGGCCGCGGCCTTTGTCTTCTTCTTCCCGTCGTAAGCGATCGGCAGCCGGCCACCCGGCTGTGGGCTACCCGGATCTGGCCACCTCGGTTGACTTTGGTCGTATAAGGCGGCATCCTTGTCGTCGTCTGGTTGTCTTTGAGAATAGTGATGATGGCGAGCCTGCAGTGCTTCTTTTGCCCATGCCGGCTTGGAGCGCACGGCAAGCTAGGCGGAGGCCGGCTGCCTTGGAGCAGGCGGATTCGGCCGAGCCGGGCAATCAGAGGCGGCCGAGCAGAAGGTTTGTAGTACTTGATTTTGCGTTTGCACAGGATCTTTTGTGGGTCTTTGGGCACCCGGGTTTTATCCCCATGACACATCCATACTCACGTGTCGAAATATGAACATCATGAAGAACCTAGTCTCACCTCTTACAATATCTCATTGGTTGCATGATGAACCTGTTTTCCTGGTCATGGACAAAAGGTTTCCGACAACAATGGGAGCACATTGTTGGCGGAACAATGGGTCTGGACAGACCCAAACTTATTGATATACTACGAGATCTTATCGCCGCAGTGTTATTAGTAATACACAAAAAGGTTAACGCGCATACATGTCCTTCGACCATGAGAATGTTAGGTCCATGCATGTTGGAAAGGTTGCGCTTTACTTTTGTCTAATGTCATGTCATAAAAAGATGATCATAACGACAATTTCTGGGTAGCTCGAAAATGTATACCGGACTTAATGATCCAAGACTGAGAATTGCTACTCCGGTGATAAATAGATACTTTCTGGACCCACTCGGTATGACGGTATCCATCATCGTCTCCGCATATACTGCATGATGTAAATTATGGGGACACGGGAACGAGAAAAGGAAATAAACCGCTAACAAGGACAACAAGATATAGTGATCAAGATTTTCTTCACATGGATATCGTAATGTCTCGCCTCGGGTACTATTAAGTATCACAAAGCAATGGGAACAACATATGGGAACTCACATTCGTATAACAATGAGAATCAATATGGGCGTGTACAGCTCCGCTATTGATTACCGAACATGTAGGGTCACACGCTTAAGTCTTCCTACAGTTAGTTGAGTACGTTGATGGTTGGATACACGATAGAGCGCCACCGGAATGGTTCCGGAGTGATCGAAAGGGTTACCGAGAGATAGACGGAAACGTTCTGGGTACTGGGAATGTCCCAAATCACCTAGATGGGCATTGAAATATTTCTATAAGAGTCCAGAGAGTCTGAAAGGTTATGGAATATTCTATAGGGGTCCATGGGCTGCCCCACTAGGTTGGACCGAAGTGGTGTGGGGGGAGGGGGACAGCCACGGGGGACAAAGGGCCCGTTAAGGGAAGCCCCCCTAGTTGATCCCCACTGGGAGGCTAAAAGGGGGCGACGACTAGGGTTAGGGGTGCGCCCAAAACCCTAGCCAGCCAACCCATGTGTGGCGCATGGAGGCAGCGACACATGAGGGGGAGGTCTTTCCCCTCCTCCAAGGCTCATGTCCCCTTCCTCCTATACAAAGGAGAGGAGCCCCTTCACTAAACACGTAATTGGATCTGTTGACTTTTGAGGTGTCCTCTCCAATATATTTAATCTCTATCTATCTCTCCCATGTCTTGAGATCTCCACCGCATGTACGCCAGTTGATCTCCTGTTCTGGATGGCGGAGCTCTGCTGAACTTGGGGATATGAACTCGTGCAAACTCTCAGAGGGATCATACGTTTGATCCTCTTCGAGCAGGAACATGACAACATCCTCGTTGCTAGTCTTAGCTACGAGAATCTTCAATAGGCTTCACATCTACTTCCGCTATATGGTGTTGGTCACAATCTAGATCTAGCCTTTGCGTTTTTGCTTGTACTCATCAAATTCTCTGAATTAAAATCATGGAATGAGTCTTTTGGACATAAAGATGTGGACCAAACAAGCAGGTTAGAGGTTGTCTCGTTGAATCGACCATCAAGCTCTTGAACTAGCCAATCAAGAACGTCATTGAAACAATCCACTTGAAAATGGTGCTGATTGGTAATTCCGGTTTTTTGCCTTTTGTTCTTTGGGTTAACATAGTCTTCTTCCATTTTCAACTTGTCTAAATGATGCTTATCACAAAATGCAAACACTTTATCTTGGAGAGGTTGCCACCCGTGTCCTCTAAGCTCAACCAAGTGACTTCTTGTTGATTTCACACAATGCATAGCGTTCACTATGTCTTGATCCTTACGCTGCAGTGTTTGTGACATGATGTTTGTTACTATCAAAATAGTCAACATGAGCTGCAAATAGAACACAAAATCAAATGACTGAAAGTACACTAAAAGACCCAATGCTTGATCTCTGTTTGTTCTATCCTTGTCCTCCTCTTCCACAAATTTTAACACTTTGACAATTGTTGGGAACAAGTCGACCAAGCTCTCAAGTGTTTTACAATGAGAGCTCTAGCGAGTGTCTCCTGGCCTTTTAAGGGATTGCTCTTGGTTTAGTCCTTTCCCGGTTTCAAGTTGCCCACAACCTAAGGCCTTACACACTTCTTCGAGATTAATATCTCGGATCATGTCCCTCCGCTTGGCGGATCCACCCACCACATTCAGCAAGGTAGAAATCATTCCAAAGAAATTACTAACGCCTCGGTGGTTCCTTACTACAGCCACAACAACTAGCTGAAGCTGGTGAGCAAAACAATGGACATAGTAAGCCGTGCTACTTTCTCTCAAGATCAATGATTTCAAGCCATTGAATTCGCCTCGCATATTACTAGCACCATCATAACCTTGACCTCTAACTTGCTTGTAGCTCAGCTTGTATGTTGCAAACAGAGAATCAATTGCAGATTTTAGGTACGCAGAAGTTGTCTCTTTGACATGAACAAGACCAACAAAGCTCTCTTTCACTATTCCACAACTATCAACATAACGCAACACAACTGCCATCTGTTGTAATAAAGCATCACAATCTTTCATTGCCTGGTTGTGAACACTATCAATACCACCAACATGTTCATTTAGTCTGTCAACCTTGTTCCAACTATTCCAGCCTTTGACAACAAATGCAGCATAACCAGCCCCTTTATTATTGCGGCCCCTAAACAAGAAGCAGCAAAGGCAATATGCTCTATCCTTGGACTCACTATATTCAATCCAGCTCGCATAATCGTCAAACCATCCTGGACTAAACCTTCTGTTCTTGCCCGCAATCATTCTAAATGGAAAATCATGAGTGCGAGGTTGGCAAGGCCCATTAGCCAAGTATTTTCTTCTTACCACATCCTTTTGATTAGGACGGTACTGATCTATACATTTTCTTTTGCCGGGATCGAACTGAATCTCCTCTTCCCAATTCATATCCGGTGGAGGCAAAGGACCTGATGGCGCTTTCCTTTTCAGCACATAGCGATCCATGATTAAACTGAATCTGCTCTGCAATTTTATAAATACCAATGAATTGCATCAGAGGCAGCTAATTAGAGATACCCAAATCAGTTCATCAAGAAAATATTGATATACAATATATATACATATTGGGTTCATGAATGCCATAACTAAATCGAAAATCTGTGATTTTGAGACAAATTGCACAAACTAACACATTGAAATAACTACAGAAGTAAATTACTAGATCTAATGTCTAAGAATAATACCTGTTGTTTGTTGTCGCTTGGAAAATGAAGGGGATTGCACAAATGGGGCAAGGGCCAGAGTTACAGACGGAATTGCGGACGAAACGGGACGCAGTGGCCTGTGGCCGGACTAGGGATCAGCTTCTCCTATCTGGCTATCTCCCACGAGCGGCGGCGAAGACGGCGACCGGCGAGGGCGCGAGGCGTGCGTCGGCGACCGACGGTGACGAGCGACTGGAGTTAGGACTTAGGACGGCCGAGGCCTCGAGGGCAGGGGCACGATCGGAATATGAGCAGTGCGGCCAGTGCCTGGGACGGTGGAGGGCACAGTGGGACGAGCTAGCTTTGGTGCTGACTGCTGAATGCTGATCGATCGATTGATTTGGGCTTCCTTGATTTGGGCTGCACGGTAGCCAGCACACTGCACACGGGTGCACATGTAATTAGCTGGGGGGTGCACACACGGTAGAATTTTGTTGGCACATAAAGAAAAATTAGACGGACCCGGTGTCCTGTGCACCCGGTTGGGCTGCTGTAGCTCCGCCAGTGACCGCAGGCCCCACGGTGGGCACAAACTGTCGTGGGTTTGTCACGTCAGATGTCATGGATGACTTCGTAGGTGTGGGATTTGCGCGAGTCAATCGTCTCTGAGCTTGGGATCGCAGGAACAAGGACGAACACAGATTTACCTAGGTTCGGCCCCTCAATGTGAGGTAAAGACCTACTTCCTGCCTACCCTAGATTGGTACTGATATGATATATGTGGTGTTACAATGGAGGCAATCCGATCTGGGAACTCGCCGTAAGAGCTAGGGTTCTAGGGCTTGATAGCTTGACCCTGTCTAAGTCCTGCGAGTCCTCTTTATATACACAGAGTCTCGCTAGGTTACAAGAGTTCTATACGAAGCCGATTGCAAGCTTGTTATCCAAGGCAAGTTTTACCACCGACCTTCTGGAGCCTTCCTTTGGCAGGCCGCGATCCTTGATCGACCCATCTTTTACGTGGCCCAATAATAGCGTGATCATGAAGTCGCTGTTTTGGCCTTGAATAAGTCACGGGTTAATTATTCCCTCGACAACGTTGGCGTGACGACGCAGCGACCCTGGGCCGAGCAGCTGGGCCCCCTGCTGGGCTGGGCTGGCTGCTGCGCAGCTGGCTCGGCCCTTTCTATTATTTTCTTCTGTTTTTTTTCCTGCTTTACTTTTTTTAAAAACTCTTATAACTTTTTAAATACAAACTTCAACAATTTTCAAATCTGTGCAACTTCAAAATGCTGACATTTTCAAGATTTGAAGTTTACCACATAAACGCATCACACAAATTTGAATATTTCAAAATTTTAGCTGCCTTTCAAATCTAACTATTTTCACCGACTTTCGGAATTTTCCCCTCTGTTTTTTTCCTACTTTTCTTTTTTTTAATTTTTTTTATAACCTTTCAAATACACATTCAATATTTTCCAAACCTACAGGATTCTTAAATGCACATAATTCAAGTTAGTAATTTACCACAAAAAAACACAACATCCAAATTTCAATAGTTAAAAATTTAACAATTCTTCCAAATCATACTATTTTACCAACTTTTGGAAATCAAACAATTCATAAATATAAACCTTTTTTTTTTGCTTCGATACATCAAAATCTGAACACATTTTGGACATGGACACTTCCAAATTTGAATTTCCTACACCAATAAAATATCAGCATGAACACAGCAATAAACACTGACTATTAACGACGTCCGATCAAAATTCAAATTTGAAAGTTCCAACATTTTTCGAAACCTTCACTACTTTTAAATGCCGTTTTTTTTTGAAATTCTAAATTCACCAAACAAGCGCACCAGTTTATTAATTACAATAATGCGAAACATACATACAACATGCACAAAAAAGAAAAACATTCACGAATAATTTCCTTGCAAGTTAAAATTATAATTCAATAATTGACATATTCAATAAAATCTTCATTCCCATGAATCACAATAATGCAAATCATGTATACAAAAAAAAGAACACAAAAAACATATTTCCCCAAATAATTCTTTCTCTCCAAAATATTTCATTTCTTCCTAATTTTGAACATATATTTCAAAAAATCAGAAGAATTAAATTTATTGAACTTATTAGCTACAACAATGCAAATCATAGATACAAAATGCAAAAAAAAAAACGAATAGTGCTTTGGAATTCTTTATCTCACCTTCTAATGGCTCGCATCTATTTTGTTCATATCATAAGTATCCATCTATATTTTTTTCTTATGGTACCACCGCCATAACTTGAACCATATTATGTCAATTTTGTTATCAGATGCCAAAAGTACAATGCATTACACCAAAACCTCGAAAACCTACTTACAATATACATTGTGCCACTAAAATAAGAAAACAAATCATACATAATATTTTTCATGAAGGGCCACTACATTCAAATTAGAAATCAAATTCTAAAATAGAGCATGCTTTACATAATTTAGAGCACTTTATAGATATTGATTTACGGTATTTGAACAATTTTGCAAAACTATTAAATTATGAAATGACTATTCATGTAATATGAACAAAATTCAAAAATGAATATTTCAAACATTCAATTCAAATGACTCCAAAATTCACCAAGGGCGCGCCATGCCGGCGCGCTAAAATTCAACTAGTCTCCCTAATTTCCAGCAG
This sequence comes from Poa pratensis, assembly GCA_947311845.1. Lineage (NCBI taxonomy): Eukaryota > Viridiplantae > Streptophyta > Magnoliopsida > Poales > Poaceae > Poa > Poa pratensis. The sequence goes on from CAMZMU010000107.1 coordinate 23,865,524, forward strand.
AGGAACGAGGCCAGAGGTGAGGGGATCGGTTCTATTGGTACTGTCGATACAGGGCATAACCTCACCCAAAAAAATCACCGGATCTTTATTTCTTTCTTGCTATCTGGTCTCATCTCTCCTTGATTTTTATTTGCCTACACACTGGTATTTTTGCCTTTTTTTTTTAGTGGCAGGAACCAGGAAGGATACGGGGACTGGTGCAGGAGCACTAAATCCAGCCCAACATGCTAACTCCAGCAGTACCACACCCGCTCGCCGTCGTCGCAACTCCAGTTGTCCGCAACCTCGACCCGACACCAGCCCAAATCTACTGCAGCTGCCCGCAACAAGGTGCTCAGTTCCAATCTGCTCATCCGACATTAGCACGATTAGCCTGCTAGTCTCCCGATTATCCTCTTGGTGACATCACTGGTTCTTGGCGTTGTAATCAGCATGCTTGTCATCGGGATAAAACCCGGGTGCCCAAAGACCCACAAAAGATCCCGTGCAAACGCAAAATCAAGTACTTCAAACCTTCTGCTCGGCCGCCTCCGACTGCCCGGCTCGGCCGAGTCCGCCTGCTCCAAGCCAGCCGGCCTCCGCCTAGCTTGCCGTGCGCTACAAGCCGGCATGGGCAAAAGAAGCACTGCAGGCTCGCCATCATCACAATTCTCGAAGACAACCGGACGACGACAAGGACACCGCCTTATGCGACTAAAGTCAACCGAGATGGCCGGATCCGGGTATCCTGCAGCCGAGTGGCCGGCTGCCGATCGCTCACGACGAGAAGAAGAAGACAAAGCCCGCCGCCCAGTATAGGGTGATAGGCCAGGACAAGAATCTCCCATGAAACAAAAAATTCTTGATCGATGCTCTGTTTTATGTATAACTTATAAATATGGCCACTTGCTCCAAGTATGCACAAAGCATCTAGCTTGCGTATATGCTAGCTAGGTGCCTGCATCCAACTTGCATGTACAATACAACCTTGGTTTGCTGCCTGCAACCTGCCGTGGTTAAAGTAGAAACTGACCCCTACGGCGCGAGATTCATTGAGACGGAGTACGTGCGTGTGGGGTAAGTACCAGTGTTGTCTCTACTCCAAATGGAGCAGTGCGAGGGGCATAGGAAACATCGTCACTTCATGTAGTATCGATCTCAGTTCCTGGTTTGGTAACATCACACACGAGTGCATGCATATTTATTCGATGGCCACGTAGTGACACGCTCCTGGTTTTGGCATCGGCTGGCACTAGTAGAAAACCGGCTTTTAGATCGATTTTCGACCATAGGCCAAGTCGGTTTTCCTGTCCGACTGAAAGAAGTAGTTAGTAATAATATGGAGCCGGTTTTTAAACACTGGAAAACTTCTCAATCCAGTCAGTTCAATCCAATACTACAGATTTATGAATCTAGTACAGAATTCTTAATTTACGAGATCGATACAAAACCAATATGGCGGAATAATCAAACCGTCCGCCACCGCCGCCCACAAAACGCATAATTCCTAACCGCGAGACAAATTAGATCCTAATCTACATCTACAAGACCGCAAAGGTGTGATAAAAGTCATTTACATAGGGCGGTGGAAGGTAGAGTTGGTGGTGTCGGCGTGGAAGAAGAAGACCCTAGCATTGACGCACCGATGATGGAAATCTCCGCCATCGGCGGTCCTGGAAAGGGATCCGTCAAACTCACCGGCTCAACAACAGGAGTCACATGTGCCACCAACGAAGTCCCAGCCGCCGAATCTCTGGGACGCCGGAAACAAATGGGGGAGGGAGACTTGAGCATCTTCTCCAAATCCTTGGCCGGCGTGTCACGACGCCGGCCACCCATTGGTCGTGCGCGAGGTTGACAGCGGAGTGCAATTCGGGCGGTGCGGGGGTGGAGGAGCGTTGGTCATAGAAACCAACTATATATGGCGGAGAAGGTGAGGGAATGGGGTTGTTGGTCGATGAGGGGAGTGAACGTTAACCCGAAACATTCCGTCTCCTGCGCTTTCCAACGCTTTCGAGTCATAGACACGAGGTGCTGGTGGGACCAGATGGGGAACACGCGACCTACCAAACGCGTCTTGGGCGGTACATCTAAACCCTTCTTCCAAGTTTTCACCCAAGACTCTCTCTCGGTGAGATGCAAATGTAGATCAGGACTCTTACACTGTTGTGTCACATCCATGTAGTCTCGAGCCACATGCGGCATGCCGACGTATCCACATTGATGATTCCAGTCACCACTTGGATTGAGCAAACAAAATCCCTTTGATACATCAAACATGGCGATTCGGTCAAGTTGGAGGTCTAATACCGCACTTAGTTGAGGGTGGGGTATCGATCTTGCAATATGCCGATGACACTATTTTATTCATGGAACATGACATACAAAAGGCAGTAAACATGAAGCTGATCCTAAGCATCTTTGAACAACTATCTGGTTTAAAAATAAATTTTAATAAAAGCGAAATATTCTGTTTTGGGAAAGCTAAAGAAGCTGAAGACCAATACAGAAATGTTTTTGGCTGTGAGGTAGGGAACCTTCCGTTCAGATACTTAGGAATTCCGATACATTATAGGAAACTCTTAAATAAAGAATGGAACCCAGTAGAAAGACGGTTCGAAAAAAAGCTGGGGTGTTGGCAAGGCAAGCTACTCTCATACGGGGATAGGTTGGTCCTTATTAATTCGGTGTTAACGAGTCTACCGATGTTTATGCTTTCCTTTTTGGAGATACCTAAAGGGGTGCTAAAAAGGTTAGATTTCTATAGGTCGCGTTTCTTCTGGCAGAGTGATCAGAACAAGCAAAAATATAGGCTAACAAAATGGAATATTGTATGCAGACCAAAGGATCAAGGAGGTTTAGGAATCGAGGTTCTAGATATTAAAAATAAGTGTTTACTAAGCAAATGGCTTTTTAAACTTATTAATGAGGAAGGAGTTTGGCAAGAAATCCTAAGAAACAAATACCTTCAAAATAAAACGCTGTCACAAGTGACAGCCAAACCTACAGACTCTCAATTTTGGAAGGGGCTTATGGGTGTAAAAGAAAGCTTTTTTAGCAAAGGGAAATTTATTGTAGGCAATGGTCATGATACACGTTTTTGGGAGGATGCATGGCTGGGAGAAGTCCCTCTAGCTACACAATACCCAACGTTGTACTCTGTAGTACGCCACAAAAATGTTTTGGTAGCGGATGCACTAGCTAATTCTACGGTACATATCGAATTTAGAAGAAACTTGACAGGAAATAAATGGGTTGCGTGGCTGCATATGTTGCAAAAACTCATATCCGTGACTTTGACAAATGAGGATGATAAATTTGTTTGGAAACTTACATCTACAGGAGCTTTTACAGTAAAATCCATGTACGAAGACTTGTTGCATGGTCATACTGTTAATCTGCGCAAACAAATATGGAAACTGAAAATACCGTTAAAGATTAAGATCTTTATGTGGTTTTTATTTAACAAAGTTATCCTAACGAAGGACAATCTTGCTAAAAGAAATTGGAATGGGTGTAAGAAATGTGTCTTTTGTGACTCCGAGGAGTCAATAGATCATTTATTTTTTACATGCCCTTTTGCGCATCTTCTATGGACATTAGTGCAGTACACTTTTAATATTACTCCTCCAGTTAACAGTACGGATATGTTCGGAAACTGGTTAAATGGGGTGGAAAAGAACTTAAAAGCGCAAATTCGCGTGGGAACTTGTGCTCTTTTGTGGTCTATATGGAAATGCAGGAATGACATTGTGTTTAACAAAGGTGGTCATCCTAACTTTTTACAAGTGGTCCGCTTGGCTACTTACTGGATCCACGAGTGGGCCTTCCTGGCCCCGGAGGCGCAATGAGCGCTTATCAACTCTGGATGCATCCGGCTGGAGGCGGTCGCTTTGGATATCTACTCCTGGGGTACCTGGCGGCTGTCTAGAAGAATTCAAGGCGTCTAACAAGATAGTCGCTTGAGAGGCTGTGTCACATCTGTCCTAGATCGATTTTTATTTCATTTATACTGTGATTTGCTTGAGATGTAAAACTTCGAACTACACTTTTGACTATGCAATAAAAGCCGTGTGCATCAATCGATGCAGAGGCTGGGGCTTCTCCCCTTTTCTAAAAAAAACATGGCGATTCGGTCATCGGGATCACGGTACAGTCCGTTCCCGCGGTTGTCTCGCGTCCCCCACGCTCAGATCGGCCGAAAATTGCCGCCCACGCCTATCCGATCACCCTCGTCACGCACCAACTAACCCCACTAGCTAGCTACCCTGCCAATCGTCTTCACATTTAGATCAAACAGTTCTAGTAATTACGTGTTTCATTAGCGGTAGCAATAGAGCAGCGGCAAAACTTCACATTAGCGGCACACAGCCGAAGAAAACAAAAAGTTTTTGAGAAGGAATTGGAATGGCTGAAAAGAAAGACCGAGAGGGAAAAGGCTCCTCCGTCGATCTAATAAAAGTTCTTGAACACCGGCATGTCCCATGGCTGAAAAGCATAGTAGAAGCTGAAAATTCCAAGTCGTGATCGCAGCCAAAAGAGAGACAAGGCCCGTCCAAGAAACTTAGAAACGTGAGAAAAATGTCACGCAAGTCGTCCAGCACGTGCGTGCGATCCTTGAATCGCTGCCTATATAATCCGCCGTTGCACGCCCATCCTCTTGCACCGCGCCGAGCAGCACACACCAACCAAGCTCAAATCTATTCTCTTTGCTACGATTCCTTCGCCTCGACGCCGGAGACAGGCCGGGGACTGTCTCTCCCGGACTCCCGGTTGCTCTAAACAATCCAGCAATTAACCGGACGGCTCCCGAAGGCACACACATCCCTCTCCCTCTACTCCAGAGTCCAGAGCGCGGGGCAGAGGCCATGTCGTCCTGCTCCGACGCTGCCACGGGAGCGCGCCGAGATGGCCTCACGGCCTCCTTGCTCTCCAAGGACGACGAGGTGGCCGTGCTCGTACCCGCGGAGGAGGAGCTGCCGCCGGTGCTCACGTGCAAGCCGCCGGGTCGCCTTGTCAAAGTGGTGAAGGAAGCTTGGTCCGTGTCTTTGTCCGTCACGTTCCCCACGCTGCCGTCCATGTCGGCCGTCTCGGCAGGGGAGGAGGCGCGGTCTCTACTAGGCCTCGCGATGCCGATGATCCTCACGGGTCTACTGCTCTACCTCCGGTCCATGATCTCGATGCTCTTCCTCGGCCGCCTCGGGGGCCTGGCGCTCGCCGGCGGGTCCCTCGCTATCGGCTTCGCCAACATCACCGGTTACTCCGTGCTATCTGGCCTCGCCATGGGCATGGAACCCATATGCGGGCAGGCCTTCGGAGCGGGCCATTACGAGCTCCTCGGCGTCACCATGCAGCGCACCGTGCTGCTGCTCGTCGCGGCCGCCGTCCCCATCGCCGGGCTGTGGATGCACATGCGGCCTCTGCTCCTGCTCTGCGGCCAGGACCTCGCCATCGCGGCGGTCGCCGAGACCTACATTCTTGCCTCCCTTCCGGACCTCCTCCTCCAGGCCTTCCTCCACCCAGTCCGCATCTACCTCCGGACGCAGTCCATCAACCTGCCGCTCACCGTCTGCGCCGCGCTCGCCATTGCGCTCCACCTGCCCATCAACTACGTGCTCGTCTCTGTCCTCGGGCACGGCGTCAGAGGGGTCGCATTCGCCTCCGTGCTGGCCAACCTCAACTTCCTGCTCCTACTCCTCGGTTACATACTGTTCAAGGGCGTGCACAAACGCACCGGCTGCTTCTTCGCGCTCTCGGCCGACAGCTTCCGTGGCTGGGGCGAGCTCGTCCGCCTCGCCCTGCCGAGCTGCGTCAGCGTCTGCCTCGAGTGGTGGTGGTACGAGATCATGATCCTCCTCTGCGGCCTCCTTGCCGACCCGCAGGCCACCGTGGCGTCCATGGGCATCCTCATCCAGACCACGTCGCTCATCTACATCTTCCCTTCTTCCCTCGGCTTGGGCGTGTCCACCCGCGTCAGCAACGAGCTCGGCGCGGACCGACCGGAGCGCGCGGGCCGCGCCGCCATGGTGGGCCTCGCGCTCGGGTTCGCGTTCGGCGCCGCGGCGTCGGCGTTCGCGTGCCTGGTGCGCGGCTCGTGGGCGGCCATGTTCACGGCGGACCCGGCGATCGCCGCGCTCACCGCGTCCGTGCTGCCGATCCTGGGCGCGTGCGAGCTCGGCAACTGCCCGCAGACGGCCGGGTGCGGCGTGCTGCGTGGCAGCGCGCGGCCCAAGGACGCCGCCAGCATCAACCTCCGGTCGTTCTACCTCGTCGGTACGCCGGTGGCACTCGTCCTCGCGTTCTGGTACCACTACGACTTCAAGGGCCTGTGGCTAGGCCTCCTCGCAGCTCAGGTGGCTTGCATGGTGCGGATGCTGCTCGTGATCGGGCGGACGGATTGGGCCACGGAAGCCAAGCGCGCGCAGCAGCTCACTGGAGCAGGTATGGTCACGACGGCGGTGGTGGACGCGGAAGCGAGTGGTGGGAAAGGCATTCACGTCGTGAGAGCCGGTACAGCGGGCGATGACGGGAAGTCGGGGCTGCTTCTCGACGTTGTGATCGAGCAACCAAACGACCGAGATTCGGGCCACTCTTTTTTCCTTAATTCATATTTTTGGCGGGAGAGGAACCAGAGGCTGACAGATTGACAATTTTGTTTACCCATTGGTAATCTGTAAATATAAATTTCTTTCAAATGTTGTCATTGATTCATTACACAAGTCGAAGTTGAGTGGATTCTCAAAACAGCAGACTTGTGTTTCCTGACTCCGAAACAGACTTACTCGCAGTACTATGAGTTGAGCATAGCCGGCTAGCAATTGCAGTTGCAGCAACCCAATGATCTGAAGCGCTGACGAACAACCGAAAAATTGTGCCGTCTAACTTTAATTGATACCTCTCTCGCCAAAAAGAAGAACCTCTGTGTATGACCAGGAAATAACATATTGGATTACGTCATAGGTCCATATAACACAAATTATTACTCCCTCCGATCCAAAATAAGTGTCACTCACAGCTTTAAACTGGGGTTAGTTCAAATTGGGACACGTATTATGGATCGGAGGTAATCTATACCTCTTATAAAGCAAAACCCCACTAAGTGCATTTATTATTTTTCTATCTCAACATGCAAGCTATCCACATCATTCATGCTATTAGCCAATCAATTGTCCATGTCATTTCCATAAATACTAATTAATATACACATCATACATTCCTCCAACAAATCTAATAGTTCACATTAACAATATATAATACACACGCAATTCATGTCTATGAAAGTTTAGTATATCGACTATGACCAATTGATTTTTAGATATTCATTTAATATGTCATACCTTTTATACCATTTTATTTACACGATATAGTTTCTAAAGTGATACCCGCTGCAACGCGCGGGGTATCTTCTGTATAAACGAGCTACACACATTGGGAACTAAACTAGAATTCCAAGTCAAGCAGCGGATGCCTATTTCCCATTTTCAGGTGATTTATAGTAGCAAATTTCATTTATTTGATGGTCACCAATAAAAATTCTACCTCTGATCCACAAAAAGTGTCAGAAGAAACAACTAGTTCACATACAAATTAAACGTACACGACACTTTATGTGGATTGGAGGGAGTAGGAAATAACAAAGCAAACATTATTATATAGTTCAAAAGAAATAAATACATTCTAGACGTACCATTGGGTTGTCGTCTTCAGCCGTCGTCGATGTGTGAGTGTTGCCGGCTATTTTCGTGTGGCTTGCTTTCTTTTGCATACCTTGAAAGGTCTAGACCCGCTCTCCTTGGGTTTTGGTTCCTATTCTCTTTCATGCGACCTGGATTATGAGGTTTTGGCACTAGTAGGGAAGTGCCTTTCTGTGGCGCACCAAAAACTGTTTCTGTGGCGCATGGTCGGTGCGCCACAAAATCCTCGCCACAAAAATATGATTTCTGTGGCGCACGGAACCATGCGCCACAGAAAGTAGACAATTCTGTGGCGCACCTCCAGAAATGCGCCACAGAAATATTTTCCACGCGCCACAGAAATAATTTTGATTATTTGATGTATTTGACAATAATGTATCTGCGGCGCACTTTAGTCGTGCGCCACAGAATATGGTGCGTCACAAAATTATTTACCATGCGCCACTAAATTATTTGCTGTATATATTATCGATTATTTGCTGTATTATCGATTATTTGCTGTATTTGACAATAATACAGGTATATTACAGTATTTATACAGAAAATAATAGAAACAGTAATATATTTTGACACGGTATTAAAACAGACAGATAAATATGTCATCACATCACTTAGAGCCCGAGATACATACATATATAGTACAAGCATATGCATTTAACATTGCATATGCATTGGGATAAGTCATAGTTCAAGCATATGCATTTAACATTGGCATATGGATGAAAATAACCAAGTACAGTGGAAACATCAGTCTACATAGATAAGTGGACAAGTCAACATAAAACATAGTACGGAAAGAAGTGGACAAGTCGCTCTATGGGTCGTCGTCCCTAGGCCTATCCAGCTGAGCCCAGTACATCGGATCTGCGGGTCATCAGTGTCCTCGCTCCCCCACGGCTGACCCGAAAGAGTGCGGAACGGAGGTATGCCGTCCCGCCTATTCACCTCGACCCAGTGCCTAGGGTCGCTGTGGTGATAAGCATCGGGGTTCGGCGGCCCGAACATCCGCAGTAGCTGCTGCTCCGACTCCTGCCACTCCTGGTGCCGCTGCTGCTGCCGCTCCTCCGACGCCTGCTGTCGCTCCTACTGCCGCTTCTGCCGCTGCTGCTCAGAGTCGGAATCCCAGTCCTTCTCCCATTCCTCCTTCTGCTGCTCCTCCTCCTGCTGCTCCTCCTCCTCCGCCCAGATCCCAAGAGAAGTGATGTCGTCGTCACTAGGACCGGCGCCGTGGGAAGGACCGGTGTCGTACGAAGGACCAGCACCGTCAAAAGGACTAGCGCCGAACTGCTGGTAGGACATCAAGTTTGGCTCGTTCTGCAGGAGATGCCTCACATGCGGGTCGTCCTGGGGGCGTGCGTTGCGACGTGCGATCTGTGCCTCAGCCAACCTATGCTCCATCTCCTTGGCCATTTCCACCTGTCTGATCCCATCCGGTATGAACTCATTCACACGGTGGCGATCCACTGGGTAGTTCAGATCCTTATCTTTCTTCTTATCACCGTACTCGTGTACGACGAAATAATCATAGGCGCGCGCCGCCTCCTCCGCTGTATTAAACTGCCCAGCCCAGTGCTTCCTCTTGTTGATATGGATCTGACATCCATACACGTACCGACCAAGCTTCTTCCTATAGCACGCCCTCACACCCTTAAACCCGACCATTCCGTGAAACTAAAACATATTAAAAACAAATTCATTAGAATCAAAAAACTACACAACTATATACTACAAACTACACAATGTGGAAATTACACAATATAAACCAATGAACAAAACTAAAATTATTTTTAGCAAAGTCATGCCAAAATTATATTCATGCATGTAGGGACATTGATCAAATATGCAAAAGTATAACTAATACATCTTGATCCCATGAATAATTTGGTCCATTTTTATTTAACCCTAATACATCGCGAATAATATCACTAATACATGAACCTCTGAAACTAACTTCGACCGGGTCCTGAGCCGCGGGGTGCTGAGCCGCGGGCGCTGCGCATCCAAAGATAAGGAACCCTCACAGGGTCATAGCTCACGTGATGAGGAGGAACCCTCTGAAGAAACGACCATCCATTGTTGTACTGCCTATCCAACAAATTCATGTAGTGACGGACGTGCTCGTCCTCTCCCTGATACGGCGACGTACCACCTCCTCGGGGGCCGGCTCCCTCTGCACCGAGCATGGCCCACGCGACCGCCACCAAAGAAGATCCGGGTCGACGACGTCACCCGGATTCCTCACCAAGATACGCGTCCCGGAAGGTAGCACCTCCCAGTGCCAGCCCGGCGGAGTCCAGTCGCGGACATCGCCCCTCTGGTCCAACAGTGACATCGTCGCCGAGAACAATAAACTAAAAACACAATTTTTAAGTAGCAAGTAAATTTAAATAAAGTACAAATTCATAGCAACTATCAAATAACATAGTACCATATCAAATTAATATCAACAACACAATTTTCAAACTCATTTTAAACAACAAATTTTCATAACAACAATTTTTTTCCATCATCTATTTTTTTACATCTAATTTGCTCCACTATTTTAAAATTTCTACACAATTTCCTACACCTAAATTAAACAAACTAGACAACTAAATTATCAAAATATGAGGGAGTCTTCTTCATATGTCCTATTTTTAGCAAAGTCATGCCAAAATTCACGAAAAATTTCGGCATGACCTTTGCTAAAAAAGGGACATATGGAGTACCCGAATTTGCCGGAACGGAAGTTAATCGACGTTCCGGCAATCTCAAGGGCCTCTCGGGGTACCTGCAAGCATTTCACAAAAAATCCACATCTCCACGACACGATGGTCGGAGCACAAACAAGAGTTCCCGATATTACATAAAAAACTGCATAAAATTAAATGTTTCTTCCCGATGTTCCCGATGTTCCCGATTTTCCCGATGTAACCTAGCAGCAACCCAAACCCAACAAAAGGTAGCAGCAAGCAAGCAGTAGAATCTACCAGGAGCATATAACAGGTAGCAATTCCATCTGCATCACTAACACTAACCCGCAATCCATCTAGCAATTCCATCAAGCATGCACAAATCGAATCCATTTAATCACAGCAGCAACAAGATCAAGCATTTAATCACAGCAGCAACAAGATCTACCATGAGTATATGAAACTAATTTGCAACAAGATCTCCGGTCACATTTTGTAAGCAGAAAATAATGGAGAAAATGGGGTGGCTCGGCCGGAATCTTCCTCACCTAGAGGACGGCGGAGACGGTGGTGTCGAAGCTCTGCCGCCGGCAAGGTCGGCCGGTTGAGGACGGCGAGCCAGTCGTGACAAGCTTCGTCGAGGGCGGCGGGGAACGGGAGCCTGGAGGACGGCGGGGAAAATGAAACGGCGGCGCGAGTACGGCGGGGATCGACGGCGTTGGATCTTCGGCGGGAGGAGGTCCAGTCGCCGGCGGTACGCGGACGAGAGGTCGGGCAAGGTCTCCGGACGAGCAGATGGACGGCTTCGCCGGATTTGACGAGCGGGGTCGCTGAGCGGCGGCTGCTGCTTCCTGCTCGCGAGATAGGGTTCGTCTGAGGGGAAGGTGCTGGGCTGCGCCACTTCTGAAACGGCTAAGTCAGAACATTCTGTGGCGCATCCGCCTCGGTGCGCCACAGAAACTTTTGTAAATTCTTTTTGGTTAAATTTTAATAAAGAACACTACATACATTTGTTATTCTTAAAAAAAAATTTTTAGTTATATTTAAAAAATAAAGAACACACACATTTGGTTAAATTTAAAGAAAAGAATGAACACACATTTGTTAGTAGACCATTATTTTAAATACACACAACATTTAAAAAAGAATGTGTTTCTTTTGAAAAAATATTTTTGGTTAAATTTTAAAAAAATAATATACACATATATTTTAGGAGACCATTATTTTGAATACACAAAATTTTAAAAAAAGAATGTGTTTCTTTTGAAAAACTATTTTTGGTTAAATTTAAAAAATATACACACATTTTTTAGTAGACCATTATTTTAAATACACAACATTTAAAAAAAATAATGTATTTATTTTGAAAAAATATTTTTGGTTAAATTTAAAGAAAAGAATATACACACATTTTAGTAGACCATTATTTTAAATACACACACTTTTAAAAAAAAGAATTTACACACAATTTGGTTATATTTAAAGAAAATTGGCTATATTTAAATAAAAGAATGTACACACAATTGTTAATTAGTAGACCATATTTTAAATATGTTGAGCTTTCAACAAGCAGAATTTTCAGTGGCGCCACAACAATACCAGGCAAAACATTGGATGGGCCCCACCATAATTCTGTGATGCATGTAGCTGGATGCGCCACAACAATTCATCTTTCTGTGGCGCATTGAGCTAGATGCGCCACAAAAAGCTCACCATATTTTTGTGGAGGGGGACCCACCATGTTTCTGTGGCGCACGCCTGTGTATATGCTCCACAGTATACTGTGGCGCATTTGGTGTGGTGCGCCACAGAATTGTTTTTGTGGCGCATGGCCAGTTTGGTGCGTCACAAAATATCGTTCCATAGAAAGGCACTTCCCTACTAGTGTGGTGCTCTTCTCTGGTGTGCTCTTGCCATCCAGACCTAGTTTAGTCATATAGTGTGCATTGGCGGAGCCTGGGCCGACAGGCTAGGGGGCAGATGGCTTCAGAGGCATACTGGCCAATATTGGGGTGGGTGGGTGTGTGTGGGGGGGGGGGGGGGGCAAATAGGGCAAACATCACTGTTTTTTGAGGCAAAAAGTAGTACTTTTTAGGCAAAATTTTCTTTTATTGGGCTGGGGGGGGGGGCACCCCCTGAACTCTACATAGCTCCGCCACTGATAGTGTGGCCATGTTAGGCGGGTTTTTGCTAGTTTCCCTTTAATAAACTGAGCTTTATGTGGTTTTCGGTCTCGTTTTCTTTATAAATCAAGCATTTCGGGTTTGAGTGTGTGCCTTAACACGCCCTCATAGCCTTGTGTCTAGACTTTCTTTCCATCTAATATGAATAGGCAGAGCTACTGCTGGATCAAAAAAATTAACCGCGTGTTTTTTCCTAGAACGCGTCTACACTTGCACCGAAATCATCTGCCGCAAAAGAAATGTGCAGATCTTTTTTCTAACAAATGAACTGGCATGTTATTCCTTTTGCACCTAATTGACGTAAAACTTTGAAAGATTGCAATTATAAACTTCTAACCCTTGAAGCAAATACGATATCTTGAATCTTACCCCCTCATTGCACATTATTTGTTTTTTTTTAAATGGAGATAGCCCCAGTCGCCACATCGACGAATGCCCCTAGCCATCTTTATCAAACATGTGATATAATTTTGGAAATCCTATCTTTCACTTAAGCCAAACCTCTTTAGTTTTGACCAGGTCTATAGAAACATCACCATTTTCAATATTAAATAAGTTTAATGAGATTCATCAGAAAATATATTTTTATTCTCCACTATATATGTTATAGTTGCATGTATTAGCACATTTTTCTATAGACTTGGTAAAATATATAGAAAATTAAATTCTGGTAAGCTAAAATTTCAAATAATATGAAACTGGGTGAGTACATTGGAAGCCGAATTTACTTTATATCGTCCGTAGCGCCACCATAAGAAAACATATTCCTCTTGTTTATTTTATTTTTAATTTTGTGAAAAACAAAGACGCACAACACACTCAAACATTCTAAATAAGAGCATCTCCACCGGCACCCCCGAAATGCTTTATGGGGATCCGGACCCAAAAAAAGGCCCCCAGCAGCACCCTCCATCGGTCCAGCGCCACCACACGAGGCAACCACCAGTTTGGGGACCCTCTCGGGGACGCTGAAAAATGTCTGGACAATGCCCATGTCACCCACTCTAGCTCGCGGCCAAGAGGACGAGCGATAATCCCATAATCTGGCACTTGTCGGTATGTTTGCTTCTTTGCCTATGTGTGCCCATGTGCCGTATTTTCATCGGTTACGAAAAAATTCATAAAGAATCCCGTAATCCGGAACTTGTTCCGTTGTTTGGATCCATTTTGCCGGACATGTGTCCGCACCCCAAACCGAGACTTGGTAGAGCATCTCCGCCGACACCCCGAGAAATGTGTCCGGCACCCCCAAGTGAAGACGCTCTAGCAAGTCTTGAAAGAACTGCTATAGTTTATTTGAACGTAGTACAACCAAAAACAACCACTATATGTGTTGGAGTAAACTTTAAACTTCGAAAAGGATAACAAGTAGATGCAGCTCACGTCGATACCGGCGAGGGAAAGATGAGATTCCTCTGCTCCAGCTGTTCGGCCGGAGGGCACTGGATCAACAAGAGCTCCCCACGCCACAACGACGCCACGGGCTCCAGGTGCTGAGGTGGATCCGCCGATCCCTCGTAAAATTATACTGGAGACCGTATGGGCCTGCGCCGGCAAAGAGTAGCCTGCATATTCAAAATATGTCATAGAGAACAAGGATTCTGCGGACCCCAAGAAGATAATACTGTTTGGATTTACCCAAGGGTCGGTATAAAATGAACAAGTAGGACTGTAGGAGATTAACATTTGCAGATGTCCAGATTTAAGTAATTCCACTTGCAATCATATTCTCCATGTCTTCCAGTTCTACTACATCTACCATACTTCATTTGATCTTATGTGAAAAAGCCACCACGTACAGTAACTTATCGTAAAAAAAACGATTTACACATATGCAGGTTAGGGGTAAATTTTTCGGTTGGTATACAGGATAATACAAGTTATGTTACAATCCGAATTTGGTGTCGAAGTAATGCTATCTTCTTTTGCTTCAATCAACAGCTTATGTTTGGGGTAAGTATCACAGAGTATACGTCAGACGATATAACACAGTTGTGTACTTCAAGTCAATAATCCTTCTCAAATTGGTCATTACAACTTATCAGTCAGGTGGAAATCAATCACATCGGTCTATCCAAGAGCTTCAAAGTCATTAACGCAATCCTAAATTGTTGGAGACATGTGCCTTTCATCTTTTGAATGAAAGCAATTGCGTCTAGCTATCGACTTAGCAGGAAAGCGAAATCATTGCCGCTCCAATTTCTTCATCTATTTATTTTTGCAGGCTCGTTTTTTTATCTGCGGCTATAGGGAAATATCCAGATGCATGCTATCGGCAACTCAGTAATTTCCATTTTAGGAAATTAAAATTTACGTCCTTACCAACAAAAAAACATGCGAGATATACAGTAAGCAATTTGTTTGAGGAATAGGAAATGCCATACAACTTTTTTCGGTGAGACAGGTCCAAGGGTGTGGTGTGAGAACATAGTTGAATTAGTCGTACACACGGTACAGTCACAAATACGAAAAGTAAATGACACAGAGAATTAAGTGGAACTGATATTTATTATCAATTTATATGTTTCTGTCCATACAATATACGTACGGGTGCATATATAGGGAGAGAGGGTATAGTTGGACGAGTACAAAATTAGAGGAAAAACCCCCCACCCACGAGAAAGGGTGGGACCCGCACGTCCGTACGGGCGCAGGTTTCCCAACAGGAATCCCCACATTTAATAAATTAAAAAAGATAGAAAGAAAAGTATTAATTGCACTAAGTCATATCCCATGGAAATTTTTGGTTGTCTCAGTGACTCAGTGGCAACTATGGTATAGCATATTCCTAAATTCATGTATTGATCCTGCCGCCAAACCAATTACTATTATATACTGTAGATTCCTGTATTTTCAATTTCTATATGATTCAGCATGATATGACATTCAGTTACGATTTTCATATTCTTATATAAATTTTCTCTTCGTCATGTCCCTGCCCTATGAAGGTAAGGATCGATATTCACATTTTGTCCCTTGGGAAATGGTTCTTGATCCAAGTTTAAGGCCACTTTCGAGCTGCAGCGTCCATTCATTTCTTTTTTCTGAACGGAGCAGCAGCGTCCATTCATATCGTCGAAGTAGAGATCAATCTTTTCTCTGAATCAGCTAACAGTAAAGAAATGTGCAAAATACTTTGCACTATCATAATCACATGCACAATCCAATGGCCTCGCTGCTCGCTTCAACATTTTTAGCAATGTAGCGCATTTTCTAATCATCGATCGGCGTCAGCTCTGCAATCTGCATATGAGGAGGCTGATTGGCTGATTCTTCCTGCCCCGTTCACGCCCCACAGCCAATTTTACAGCATTTTTATACCCATCCCCTGTAGTTTTAAATTGAATTCAAGCGACAACTGTGTGGCGATTTTCAAGTGGGGCTTTAAGAGGCCAGAGTCTCGGAGATTTGGTGGATATCATATCCCGGGGATCGCTGGTCGGTATATATGATCTCTTTACACGATTCTGTACGTGATTCTTGCAGAGGGTAAGACTGTATCCTGTAGGCGAGATCGAGTTTCCTGGGGAAGAAAAGAAGAGAGACCTTTGCAATGATCATTTTTTGTTTTTTTCGGCCCTTGATTACCAAGCAAAGTGTCACACATCCACCAAAGTAACTCTCAATCAAACGTAAATGACAGCGATCTTTGGGATTACGTCTGTAAACGGCCGGCAGACCGAGTGGTCGAAACAGTTGCATTCCGTCGCTGAACTCTACTCAGGGAGAGTGCGATCATCGTCGATCCCGACGTAAGAAACAAGTGGCACGGCGGCGTGGCGTTGCTGCTTCTCAGGTCGGGCAACTAGTTCGGGGTCGTCGAGAGGACGGATGGGGGCGCAGTGAAGCGACGCCCCTTGGCGGATTCTTTACGCTCGAGGAGGGCGCAAGTTGGCAACAAACCAGGCAGGCAGTCAAAGCAATCTCGAATCAATCGTTGATGCGCCCGGAGGGGCCGCGTGTCTAGCGATTGGGGAGCAGCGCGGCCGTGGGGCGGCGGAAGGTGCACCGCCCTCTTGGCATCTCTTGCAATCGTCTTCGTCGTGCGCCGGGTGGGAGTCACAAGCACATCGCATTCGCACGGCGTCGCCACCACTCACCGCCGGGACCCTGGCGATCAGGACGTGTGTCGAACGTCTCGCGAACGGGCACGCACGCGCATGCAAGGGCGCCGGTGCGGCGTCAGCGTCATGGTGCGTTGGTCGTTGATCGATGGGCGGCGCCGGCGCACGGCCAGCCGCAAGGCTATGTCCTGCAACCGACTCGTGCGGGCCGTTGGTGTTGTTTTACTAGTACAGTAATACTCCAGCTGGCAGCAGGGGTTCTCCTCCCTGCCGCCTGCGCGATCTGTGCCATTCTGATCGCTCATGTGTCGTTGGCTCATTATGTTTTCCGGCCCATCGTTATCACGTGGAAGCAGCTTCTTGCATTGTGGGCCGAAGCACCCTGTCCAGATGATGAATGGTACAAAGGCAGGGGGAGGATCTGCGCTCTTAGGTGCAATCATAGGATCATGTCACAAAAATTATATTTAAAAATTATTAAAAAATCTTAAGAAATTACACAACATATCCACGGGCTGTTACTACAACACAAAAAAAATTCAGCTCAAACTTCGCTCTACAGTTAGAGAAAAAAAAGGCTAAATTATACTGTTAATAGTGTCAGATTTGAGTGAATAGTGTTTCTCACTATTCACACCAGATTTTCTCTTTTTTGCCTCTATAAGTATAGGTCGAATTTGAAGCAGCAAACTTTTGGTGTTGCATATGTAACATAGATGTGTGTTGTCAATTTTTTTGAGAATATTTAAGCATGTTTTGTCCATTCAAAAACATTGATCTCATAGATCCTATCTAAAGCTAGATCCTACCCAAGTTGCCCCACGAAGGCACGACACCCAGTTTGCCGGCAAATCCTATTGGACGCCCGCAGCGTCCACTTCGGGGTCGACACGTACCCTATACTGCGTCTGGGCCAAGCCCGTTACATTGAACAACGACTGGATTTTAGACCGCAGACGAGGAAGATGACTGGAGCAGAGGAGGATGACCGGAGAAGAGGAAGAAGAACAGACTGTGGTTGACCTCGCCGGAGACAGGGACGGCGCGGCTGCGAAGTCGTCGACAAGGCGAGGAAGGGACCTCACAGTAGCCGACGACGACACGGCTTGCCACGACGGCGTAGGTGGAGGTGAGGAAGAGACTTAACGGGTACAGGTGCAGGTGCGGTGGCCAGAGCGGAAAAGAAGGTGGGTGAGGGGGTTAGAGGGAAGACGGGGTGACGGTGGACCGGCAACGGCCGTGGTTCTAGTAGGGCGGGGCGCCAAGGCGACGAGGGAGCGGCGCCAGACACGGGTGCGGAAGGCAGACGGTAACGGCCGGTCGTGGCGGCAGGGGATTGACAAGGAAAAGAGTTGCAGGCGCAGAGAATATCGGGAGAGATGGAGATGAGGAAGACGATGAGTGCTAGTTGGGCCGGCCTATTTGCAGTCGTTTTCAGGCGTCGATGTGTTTGATGACGTTAAAAGCGTTACTATGAGCTCCCCAATTTGTCGGCAAATCCTATTGACCGCTCATTGCGTACGTTACGTTGCCTATGCGAACCCCTCCTCGTTTCTGTGCCTGACCTGTTCAGCTCCATATTCAAGTGGGGAGTAGGAGGGGATTTTGCGGGTGGGAGAAAAAGGGGTTGTGCGGGCGCAGATGGAAGACTTCTAGGAGAGAGAAAAAAAGAAAAATAGGAATGAGACAAAAAGAAAAAGTCTAGGAAAGGATCTGCCAATGACAAATCACACGCCATTTGTCACTACTCTCCAATCCATATTAATTATTGATGAATTGGATGTATCTAGCACTAAAACATGTATAAATACATCCGATTAATTCACAATTAATATGTATTGGAGGGTTTTTTAGGGAGAGAGAACAGGTTGGGAGTACTTGGGCCGAGGGCTAATTGTCTAGTTCTAAAATGGCCTGTAGCCTTATAAAATTTATAATGGGCGGAAGCCCAACTAGTCTAGATGACGCTGTACTCATCGGCCCAAGAGAAGTCCAACTAGTGTAAGATGCGATGAATTCTCACTCTCTGTTACTGGCCTGTATTTCGTCAGATTTTACAATATAGTACTATGGACATCGCTAAGCTGAATCCAGTCATTCTGCAATACTATTAGTCAGGCAGTACATGTCACGCTGCCGCGTCCTCTCCACGCTAGGCAAAAACTTCAACAGCGAGTAAGACTTAAGAGGAAAAAGCTGCACTGACCTGAGCCTTAACAGATCCGCAATTGTCCACCAACGGACGAATAGCCGAACATTGTTGAAGCATCGTCTTTGGGGATAGGTACGAGCATCTCCACCGGCGAAAAAAAAAAACATCGACATCCCAATTGTCGGGGCTGGACCAATTTTTGTCCGGCACCCCAAAGTTTGGAGGCTTACTCGGTGGCGCTGGACAAGCCTTTCAACAGACAGGTGTGTTCCCTTGTCATCCGTATACCGGCCACGTCGTCTTTAATGATTGCGTGTGGCAGACCACAATTAGCCTGAATCCCCCAACTTCGCAGAGGCGGGGGCAAACGATGGCGAGGCTGGTCCCTCTCACGTATTGTCCTGGCGCAGAACGACGACGAGGCTGGCTCCAGCTCGCCTGCTTCTCCCAACCTTTATATTAGGTTTAGTTTTAATTAAATTTCGCTATACTATATTTAGTTTCAACGAAAAATCACACCTTTTGCTACATGCCGATGCAAATGGATCATATGATCAAATTTTGGTTTGACGGAGCCGCTGGGGCAGCACCCGTGCCGGACCTGTGTCGACACCCCAAAGCGGACACAAATTGAGAGGTGTCGGACAGATTTTCGGAGTTGTCTCTGGAGATGCTCTTATAGCGGTGTCCCCTAAAACATCAAGACATCGTTTAACCCAAAGAAAGAAAGTCTATTGATTACGGAGTGGACAAATGGCTCCCAATCTCCAGGGAGCTCGCCTTTTGAACCGATCGAAAATGACATTTGAAATTTTCCAAAAATGCGCGAAAAGACCTGGAAGTATATAATTATGAACTCTACTAGTGTGCGAAAAACCAATCCAAAATTCGTTATATTTTAGACTCAGCAAAAATGACAAATGAGTGGATTTGGGTGTGGTGAACAGTGGACATTTTCAAAACTTAAAAAATTATCAGATTTGTCATTTTTGTGTAGCCTAAAATGCAACGAAATTTTGAGTTAAGATTTTTTACGATGGTATATTTCATTGTTATCTACATCTAAAATGTTTTAAACACCATTTTCGATTTTCTGAAAACACGGTCACCATAATGCTCGGGCTCCAAATGTGGTGTCCGTATTAATTACACGGAACAAAGTCCTGGCCACGTAGCACGAAATCGTCATCCTATGAGTCAGCGTAGCGACTAGCGACTAGCGACTGCCCAATCTTGGACTATTCCGCGGCTCCACCTATCCAACCATGGCAGTCGAGACGGCTCCACTGCCGCAGAGAGATGACATGTCGAGCGGTCAGAGCGCAAGGCCACCGTCGCAACTCGCAAGTCACAGGAAGATACTCCCTCCCTCCCCGTTCTCTGGACTCGCCGCCCACCAACTCCCGGATTCCATTTCTCCACCCGCCGGCGCATCATTCCTTGCCAGCGGCCCAGGCAAATCCCAAATCCCAAACCCCCTCGCGCCCATGGACACCCAGCTCGACTCCAGCCGCGCCGCTCTTATACGCCGCAGCCTCCACCTCCTGGGGCAACCCGTGATAACGCCGCACGCTCGTCCGTCTCCCTCGCTGGGCCTGGCCTTGGCGGCGGCTGGGGAGATCGATGCTGGGGTCGGGGCTGAATCTGGTCACCACGGTGATCGGCTTCGGGATGAGCGCCACCTTCATCGTCTTTGTCTGCGCGCGCCTCATCTGCGGCCGCGCCGTCCGGGCCGACGCCGACGCCGCCGACGCGGGCGCCTCGGTCGCCGCAGCCCGGGCCATGGCAACCTTCGACTTCGACGTCGAGTTCCGCGCTGCCGCGGATCTCGATCGCACGGTGAGCTTCTGCTCTCACTGTTAGCATGTCAGCATCCTGTGTGTAGTAGGTGTAGCTGATTGATGCGGAGGCAGAACCGTATCCAATGGAGATCGGCGTGCGCATTGCGCAAAAGCTTCGGGTGCCGATTAATTGCAGAGAATAGTAAAAAATAAAATCGGGCTACAACAGAGGATCCTCCCCTGTTCTGCAGAGACTCTGTTAGCCATCGCCGCATTGCTTTTCAAGTCTTAAGATACATGACAAGTTCGATTATGTGAGATAGTCGACTGGTTACTGGAAGTACCTGACAGATGAATATATGATGAATGGTCCCTTCATTTAATTTCATTTACACAAATATGTCTTGCATTTTCTGAATTAAATTACATAGTAAGTGGTTGTAGGCTCAATGCACCTCAAAGGCCTAATTCCCAACAGCTAGATTACGGAAATAGGAAATAACATGGCTACCAACTGCCCGTAGTAACAATTGGCAAAAACCATGCTCGCACTCATTAAAGACTTTACTGTGCGACGACGGCTTCCATTTGTTGCGCTAAATTTGGTCTAGCTACATTGCTATCTAGCATTTGTTACGTTGCATTCCCTTTAGTTTTCACACTGCGTATGTTTTCTTGTCGTCTACCGATTCTCTGCATGAAGTTGCAAGCTCAGTATAGCTTCACTGAACACATTAACTTTGGAAAAACCTAAAGAAAGTACATCTCAGAAGTATTGAATTAGTTTTCTAAATTTATGGAGCCATTTTTGGTCTAATAGAACCATGAAATTATTTACAGTTTCCAAAAGTATCCTCGTATGATCGTCAGAGTGACATTATATGATTAGTTGGATAACAAACAGTATGGTTATTTGCACTATTAACCTTACAATGCACTCTCTCTCTTATATTGGAGTGTGTTCTAAGTAGGTGTTAATATTTCTGACTTGCTTTCATCTCTTTCTTATATTGGTCGACTGGTGATTAAGCTATCTTAACTGTAAATGTGTTTAGAGAAAGTTTATTCTCAATTGCTTCAGAGAAGCTAGAACCGGATTCTTTGCCAGCATGGAGTGCTTTGGAATATCAAACCTTTACATTCATGCATTCAGGCTAACTTTTCAGTTGAAAATGATACTACACAAATGAGAAGCTAGAACCGGATTCTTTGCCTTTTTTAATGTCTATTATGCAAAGTCAAAACACCCTTTCATTTCAGTAAGTGTTTGGGCTTAATTTTGCATTGCCAATGTTGCACAGAAAGGTATGCAGTATGCACATGCCAAGTATGCCCCTTCCTACATTTTTCTCCACTGTTTGATGCCTGATAATTCGAGAACACTGATGTAAAATTATTCTTCACACCTATATATGACCGAGGAATTTTATTTGATTTGTAATTTTTGTAATAGGTCTAGCGTACCATGGAAACTTGAAGTTCAAATCATTCAGGCAACCTAAGATACAAAGATGCTCTTCATGTTTCCTTGCTTTGTTACCCACTTTGATCTTGTTTTGTTTTATATTTCCTGTTCCATCATCTGTAACGAAAAAGCAATGTTTGAGATGACTAAACAATTGAGGGTTTCAAGTAATAAATGTATACTCATTGTTGAAATTATGTTAGTGCTTTCTGATCCTATGGGTCAGTTACAGTGATATGATAGTCTTGACCTTGACCTAATTCATTTTCTTTTGTTCAACAGATTGAGCATACCTGCAATGGGTTGGAACCTTTTGTTGTTGCTGCAATACCTACAATGACGTATAGCTCTGAGGCCTTCCATTCAAAAGATGATGCCCAGTAAGTACACTGTATTATTTAGACTTCTTGCACTGTTGTCTACTCCTATTTATCATGTTTCCTCAAAGCACGTGCAAGGTTCAGTTATGATGCAGAAGAACATAATGTGCATTCACCAAATAACTGCAAAATTTGTACTACTTAAATTGTGATGAACTGATGACCCAATGGTCGAAGATTCAAACATTGCAATTTGATATTAGATGACATTAGCTCATGCGTGGTGAAGCATGTAGACTGGACAGCTGATAAAGGGGCTCCAGGTAGAAACTGGAATGCTACCGCTGCATAAATGCACCTAGCAGCGCTAGCTTTTGCGTTGATATTTATAAGCTAATTGACGTAATAAGGAGTAGTACTTAATGTTTCTTGGGTAAGAATTACAAGAGCTGTCCCTTGTTCTTCTTTTCGTTGTTTTCAGTTGGGGAAAGGAAATGAGCAGGTTGGTAGTTGAACATTGCGAGCACAAGCTTCGTGACATCTGAGTAATGAACCCCATACGGACTAAAATATACCATTCTCGGACTGTTATGAATATCATCATGATTATTTACATGCATGTCTATTTGTCTTGCACTATGTACTAGATAACCATAAGTAGCATTAGTTTATTGACATATTCTTAATTTTTTAAGTTCGGGTCAAGAATTAATTTGGTGAAAAAAATACTGGAAAAGGGCATATGTTTTTCTTGATTTCTTGTTGGCTTCATCTCTTCTCTAGAAGATACCATTTGTAATTCAGTCTTCCCAACTGAACAGTCATGACAAAAATATTTCTGTTGGGAACTATGGATTCTGTTCCTGCTTGATGATAGTTCTTTGTTATATATACTGTGATATGTGTGCAGAATGCTCACATAAGACTTCCGAGTCGGACAAGTAACAAGTTTCTTGTTATTTGTTTTCTTCCACAGGTGCTCCATATGTTTAGGTGAATACAACGAGAAAGAAATTCTGCGCATCATGCCTACCTGCAGACATAATTTTCATCTTTCCTGCATAGATACATGGTTACAAAAGCAAACGACTTGCCCAATCTGCCGAATCTCTTTGGAATTACCCGGGGAAAAGCTACTGCTTCCCCTGCCCGTAGCCCCCCTCAACTATTTGGCCACCCTGAGAGCTCTGTCACTCGATCACCTCACTGGGTACTACCTATTCATCGTGATCGTACTGGAGGTAGAGAAAGCAGACCGGCCTCGGAGGAATCATTAGAAGTGGTCATTGAACTTGAACTCCAACATGAAACGCTGAGGCGTTGATGTGGGTAAATAGTTCCATTTGGAGCATCAACCATCTGCAGAAATCCTGTGAATCATTCTTGGAGCACAATATTTTCGGCAATAGGATTGCAGGGAATTTGTTTCCAGGCCTGGTGTTTAGGCATGCTTTGTACATCACGAGTTGTAGATTAGCGAGTTCCCCCTTTTGCCACTCCGTGGCACTTTGAATGTTCTTTTTTGTGTGTATTTGTTGTATATTGTCATGGGAAACAGTAATACAGATCCGATTCGGAGCTGCGAAAATATTTGTCGCTGCTCCGTTCAGCACTTCAGCAAGAAACCGCCAGCGCTTCTGAACTGCACACTGTATTTCCTACTTTCCAGCTTCGATTGCTCTTCAGTGTTAGGTACTCTGACACGACGACGACACCTTGTGCTATCCCTTTTATGTCTTGTTTCTGCACTGTGAGCGACTGTAAGGACACATCATACTCCACCAATGGTTTGTTTTTCTGGTTGTCGCAGCCTCGGCCTGGCCACCTAGCAGTGATTCAGCGCACGGTGTAGCCCTGTATAATTTGTCCTAAATGGTCCTTTACGGCACTTAACTCCTCTTTTTTTTTTGCAGGGGCACTTAACTCTCTTTTTTTCCCGAAATGTACTTAACTCTCTTATGGTCCCTTATAATTTTTTCTTGTTCATTCGGCCTTTGAAGACATATCAATCGTGATTGACATGTCTCCGAAAGTCCAAAAGAAGAATAAAGAGGGACCATCATAGGAGATAAGTGCTACAAAGGGTTATTTACAACAAATCTATAATTCTTATAAAACAAAACCTCTCTAACGCGCATTAAATTAGTCTATCTACATGCAAAGTGTCCACGTCATTCACTATTTAAGCCATTTATTTATCCATGTCAGCATCACATCATCCACTATTTGAGATGTTCATTTATCCATGTCATCACATATTTATTAATTATATTAATCCATTCAGGCAAGCTATTCACATTATAAATTATTTTAGCCATACAATTCCACTTCATCAATGTTTAGCGGTTTAAATATAGGAACATTTCATACTGATTAAAATTTAGATTTTTTACTACATAGGATAATTAAATCCTCCATATTCCCGAGATTTGTTTTTCAATTTCATGCATCGAATGTCCTTTCGTTTATACTATAAAATTTTAATGTTCCCGCTGCAACGCGCGGGTATCTTTCTAGTTATATTATAACTGTGTTAACAAGTAGGATCTTTCTACCGGTGTAACTCTGTAAAGCGAATTGGAATCGGCATCTCACCTGGTTCTGTCCTGCTCTTGTTTTCAGTGAGTTTGGAATCTGCTTGCAGACTAGACATGCGCACATCTGATGGATCTTCAACCCAACCAATTATGCGGCTAGGCCAACCGGTGGTTTTTTTTTTTTTTTGAGAGAACATCGCACTTTATTGATTAAATTACAACATTACAGAGTTCAGCCCGAATCAGGTCCGGAATAACACCAACAGAAATATTACAGATAGAGCGCACAGACGCGCGAGCTAAACGATGAGCAGCTAAATTCAAACGACGGCTAACATGCTTGAAAGAACACGAAACAAAATCCTTCGCCAAGTTCTTCACATCAGACACCACTGTGCCAACAGGAGAGCGATCCAGAGATGACGAGTTGATGCGGTGAATCATAGTGAGACAGTCAGACTCGATGACACACTTCTGAAAACCATGCTCTAATAACACTGACAGAGCATGAAGAATGGCCAACCCCTCAGCAAGTTCAGGTGCACCAAAACCGTCGATGCCTTCAGAACAGGATAGAAAGAAACCTCCTGTATGATCCCGCAAGACCCCGCCCCAGCCCATACGACGATCAGCTGGGAAGAGGGCGGCGTCCACAGACATACAGACAACACCAACAGGCGGTGGAGACCAAGAAAGATCATGAGGTTTGGAATCACACCTGTTTGCTGACTTTGTCTTGAAGCAGTGTTTGAGAATCATATCAGTATAGGTTTAATCTGGACAGCAACACGGAGAGGATGTATCTGGCCACCATTGTTCCTCAGGTCATTACGAGCCTCCCAAATATGCCAACAAGTGACAGCCAGTACAGTCGCGTTAACAGCATCCTCCCGTTCCAGAAAATCAAAGACCCAATGCTTGGCAGTAGTCAGATTTTTCCTATGCAGATGCAACGGGAACTGATACTTGACAGAACTCCACACAGCTTGGGCGAAAGGGCAGAGGAGAAACAGATGTTCAACTCGCTCGGATCTTCCGCAGAAGTAGCATGTACCTTCGGCTGGGATCTTCCTGTGTTGCAGTTGGTGTCCTGTAGGAAGACAGTCATGCACAATCCTCCACAGGACAATTTTCATCTTACCCGGAGCTTGGATGGCCCATAAATCCTTCCAATGCTTCATGTCAGTAGCACGGTCCGAGCTAGCCCCCTGACCACGGTTCCTTCGACGAGCATAAAAGGCTTCAGTTCTGGCAAGATTGTACGCCGATCGGACAGAGTAAGAACCAAACTTATCATGTGGCCAGGACACAAAATCATTACCCCCATGGCGACTGATCGGAATCTGGAGGATCACTTGTGCTAGCTCAGCATGGAAGATGGACTGAACCTTGTCAACATCCCACCTTTCCTTCGAATTATCCAAAAGGAACTCAACTTTTGAATCAGCTGGGACTCGGACAAGTGGTCTAAAGGATCCAGCCTTGAAACCTGGAATCCAGTTGTCGTCTAATACACTGACACTTTTGCCATCACCGATACCCCAGTGCAGCCCTTTCAGTAGCAATTCACGGCCAAACAGGAGCGATCGCCAAGTAAACGACGATGCTCTAGGTTTGGAAGCCGGAGGAAATCAGTATCTGGGAAGTACCGGCCTTTCAACACCCTTGCGCAAAGGGATGTTGGCTCAGTGAGGAGACGCCAACATTGCTTTCCCAGCATGGCCTGGTTGAAGAGGACAAGATCTTTAAAACCCAAACCGCCCAGGAACTTTGGTGAAGATAACCATTCCCAGGAGCGCCAATGCATTTTTTTCTTTCCATCCTCAAAACCCCACCAATGGTTGGCTATGGTTGCCCGCATCTTGTCACACGTTTCCACAGGGACCTGAAAACAGCTCATAACATAATTCGGAATAGATTGAACCACTGCCTTCAGCCAAGTTTCCTTGCCGGCCCGGGAGAGAGGCCGCCCTGAGCAACTATTGACACTTCTCCATACCCTCTCAGGCAGGAATTTGAAAGAGGAGGTCACCGATCGTGCAATTTCTTAGGCATGCCCAGATAAGAATCTTGCAAGATCTCACTGTCCACTTCCAATTCGGTTTTGACATAAACCTTTGTACTCTCTGGGCAAGAGTTCCCAAAGAAGAGAGAAAACTTCTGTAGATTTACTTTCTGACCTGAAGCCTCACAAAAAGTGGATATAGCAGACTTCAACGCACCCACACTTTTGGGATCACTACGAGCAAAGAAGATACTATCGTCTGCAAACAATAAGTGGGATATAGAAGGGCCTTGCCGTCCATTTTTTAGTCCTTGTAGCTCACCAAGACTTTCCTTCTTTTGCAGTAAACACGATAAACCTTCCGTGCACAAGAGAAACAAGTATGGGCTAATTGGGTCGCCTTGACGGATACCCCGCGAGGGAATCACCGGTTCTGTAAGCTCCCCATTAACCTTGACTGCATACCTAGCTGTAGTGACACATCTCATAACTGAGTCAATCCAACTAGTATTAAAGCCCAACTTTGTCAAGCAGCCATGAAGATAGTCCCATTCAATACGATCATAAGCTTTCATCATGTCAATCTTCAAGGCAAAGAAAGGGCTCTTGTTTTTCTGACGTCTGACAGTGTTCAAGCACTCATAAGCAATAAGAGCACTGTCCGTGATCAGCCGGCCAGGAACAAAAGCAGACTGGAATTCCGAGACTATGTCGGGTAGACACCCCTTCAGCCTATTTGCCACCACTTTCGACGCAAGTTTGTATAGAACATTACACAGACTAATTGGACGAAATTTGGGCAAGTGTTTGGCATTTGATACCTTAGGAATAAGGACAACCACAGAGTCACAAAAACCCTCCGGAATATCAGCGCCACCCAAAAAGCTTCTAACAGCATCACAAACTTGATCATGTACAATATCCCAGTGAGTTTGGTAAAACATGGCAGGGAAACCATCGGGCCCCGGGGCCTTGGTGGGACCCATCTGGAAAAGAGCTGCCTTAATCTCTTCATTTGTATAAGGCTTGCACAGATCATTATTCATGTGATCATCAACCTTGCATGGAATGGCCTCTAGAACTGAATCCATCGAGGTGCACGGCTCTGAAGTAAAAAGCGTCTCATAAAAGTTGTGCACCATTCCTTTAATGCCAGATTGATCCTCACACACAGAGCCATCTTCCCTCACAAGCGCCGTAATACGGTTGGTTCTTTTACGGGCTGACGCTTTCGAGTGAAAGAAAGCAGTATTGCGGTCTCCCTCTCGGAGCCATTCAACACGAGATCTTTGACGGGCCATGATCTCTTCCCTCTCAAAGAGCTCACATAATTGCCTTTCGACCTCCTTTTCTTCAGCTATGATCGCTGCATCAACAGGCAAGTTGCGAAGGCGTCTGAGCTTTCGCTCAAATTTCTGAATTTGGCGCCGGACAGAACCAAAGGACTCCCGACTCCAATTCTTCAAAGAGCTGGCCATCTGGTTCAGTTGGGCCCAGGTGGCCTGCAGACTGTTCGGCCCCACAGCACTGGAGGCCCAGGATGACTCCACCACACCAGAATAATCCTCTGCCCTCCGCCACATAGCTTCATATCTGAAACCAGATTGAACCGAGCAGAAACTGCCAGACGAGTAGCTGACTCCAGACGGGTGAGCAGTGCATAGTGATCCGAGAGGAGGTGATAATGTTCTCCACGGAACAGTGTTCGAAACGAGTCCTAAACGCCTCATTGGCAACAGATCGATCGAGCCGGACTCGAACATTGCATTGTGCTTCCTTTCGGTTCATCCAGGTGAATTTTGGGCCCGAGAAGCCCAAGTCAACCAGCTGACAAACATCCAAGCATTCACGGAAAAGCTCCATTTGAGCATCTGATCGTCCGTGGGAACCATAGTGTTCATCGTGGCACAACACTTCGTTGAAGTCACCGCAGCACATCCACGGTCCTCTCCACTCCCGGTGCAACCGACGAAGCATGTCAAAGAAGATGTGACGAAGCTCACGTCTCGGTTCACCGTACACAAAGGTCACACGCCACGGCTCCATGCCTTCCGTAGACACTGTCACATCAATACAGTGAGAGTTGAAACCGCGAAGAGAGAGTGAGAATGGCTGTTTCCAAAAAAGCGCAAGGCCACCACTGCGGCCCTCGCAACTGACAGCATAGGATCCCGTATAGCCCAAGGACCACATGAAATTCTTTGCTTTTGTATCCCACATCTTGGTTTCAGACAAGAAGAGGATTTCGGGTCGGAATGTCTTCACTAACCAGCGAAGCTCTCCCACTGTCGCGTCCGACCCGAGGCCGCGACAGTTCCATGCCAAGAGACTCATTGCGTCTGGCGGGACTGCGCTGCAGTCTCCGCCTGATCCGCCGATCCAGAGAGCATCCTCTGTTTTTTGTAAGAGTCCGAGCTTGTATTATCCTCCTCAACTGGCAGCTGTGAAGAACCCTTACTTGCCAGCACGATAGCAAGGGCATCCCCACCACTAGAGCTTGGTTCGACAGTCACAACCGCACTCCCTTGTACCTTGACAGATTTGCGCTTGTGTCCCGCAGTGCCTGTTTTCAGGGGTTTCGACGGGAATAGCTCCTTCCCAATGCCACTGTCCTTGCCACGACCACGACCACGCGAGGTGCGACCACGGCCACTGCCTCCCCGGCCACCATCCTTCATCGGAGATGAGACTTCGGTCTCTTCGCTTTGCCAGAAGCAGCTCCCGAGCCACGGCCCTTGCCGCGAGCTGGACCATAAACAGATGAGCCACCCGAGGATCGAGAATTCGGGGCAGAAGCATCGCCCCCTGTCGACGATCCATTCCCAGACTTTTTCGCAAAATCCTCTGGGACTGAGATCCTCTTCGACGAATACGGGAGCTCCCCATCTTCATCCGCATCTACTGGATTCAGACAAGTCAATTTGGTATGGCCCAAGAGACCACAGAAGAAACAATATAGCGGCAACTTCTCGTACTGAGCCGCAAAACTCTCAGTCCTCTGAAGCTTCTTCGAGAACACAGTCACATAGCGCACCAGGGGTTCATTCACAGCAATTTCCACCCTCACACGCATGTGGCCTCCCCAACAGCGGCCAAGAGCATCAGACTCAATTTTCTTAACAACCCCAATGGGTTCAGCAATGGCAAACCCTCTCTCAGAATTCATCAATCTGTTTGGGAGAGCAAGGATTCTGGCCCAAATGGCCAACCGATCGAAATTAACTTGTTGCGGCTGCACATCCGCATCATACTTCTTCATCAGAACCGCATGTCTACCCACAGTCCATGGAGAACCATCCATGATACGATCACGGTCACTTTTTGAACCAAACTCTGCTATGAACAAATTGTCCCCGGCTGGGTTGAGGATCAAACCTTTTGGATTTCCCCAGGCCGGCCGCATTGCCGCAGAGATCGTCTGGATGTGATATTTGTTGGGCGCTAGTACCTTGCCCATGAAGGTCCGATCTGGATCCACCAAGCCGAGCTCGTCTTCGTCATCCAGGACCACCGCCTTTGACTCCACCGCCGTCAGCCGGAGGCGAGCCATCATCTCGACAGGATCCCCTTTCGTCGAGGAGCCCGCCGCACCATCCGCCACCGCCTTCCCGCGTTCCGACCGCAGCGGCTCCGTGGGGACGCCGTCGCAGTCCAGATGGGGATGGGGCGCCGCCGCCTTTCCAGCCCCCTCCTTCTCACCTCCCCCCGCCAAACGCGCTCCCCAGTCACACACGCGCCGCCTAGGGTCAGGGTAACGCCGCCGGGGGCGAAGACCAAGCAAACCCTAGATGGGCAGGTGAGCGAGACGCGGGGAAGCCGGAACTTGGTAGAAAGAGAGCCCGAGAAGAGATCAGCGACCGCAATCGCCGTCCCGGAGGAGTTCCAGACCCGAGATCGCCAGCCGCCAGAGCGCGAGCGAAACCTAAGCCGAACAGTGTTACTGGCCAACCGGTGGTTGTTCATGTCCTCGAATCTCTCTGAAGACAAGCTGATAGTTGTAATCTACATATGACACTAACGGAAAGAAAGATGTAGGCGAGTTTTTCAGCGGGTCTCTTTGCCTGAGGCCCAAGTCCTGAATCTTAATATTATTAAGGAGAACATTATGATTCTAGGTTCCAATCTAGTGGAGCTTTAGCGGGGTGATGAATTTACAAAGATAGGGCCTTTTTTGGATTGCAGCATTTTCAAAACATATGAATTGGAAAAACATAGGATTGAGAGAGAGAGAGAGAGAGAGAGAGAGATGGGCTGGATGGCTGAACTTCGGCGGATATGGTTCGGGCCGTCTTCGGCTGGATGGGCCGAAAGGCCAGACGGACTGGTTACCACATGTGTGTTTCCACTTATTTCTGTTCCTTTTCTGTCGTGTCTCTGATCACGGACACCGGAGTAAAGGATACCCCTTTTTAGGTTCGGCACGGGGCGCGAAGGAGGCTGGATGACGCCTCACCTGGGAGGAGGTCGCCAAGTTCTTCGTCGGGATGGGCAGGCAAACAGCACAAAGACACAGAGAGTTTTACCCAGGTTCAGGCCGCCCGGAGGCTAAAAGCCCTACTCCTGCATGTCTGGATTGCAATGATCATCATGATGTGGTTTACAAGGGTGTTCTCAGGGTGAACCCGGCAGAGTTCCGACCGGAGGTAGACGAAGAGCAGATCCTGCCCTGGGGAGATCACCTCTCTCTCTACCCTCCGAACCCTAGTCTAGTCTTCAGGTTGGATCCAACCTGTTCCCTCTCGATGCCTTGGTCCTCCTTTTATAGGCTACGGGGGCACGCGAGGTGCGTGAGGGGTTTTAGGCGGGAGAACCCCTCGGTGGTCTTAGGAGGAGACGTGGCCTCTTCTCCTCCAAGTATCTTCTGTGGGGTGGCGCGGTCGTCCGTCCTTGGGGAAAAGCGGGGCGGACAAAGCCTGTCCGCCCCACCGACCACGCCCGTGGCGACGTCACTGGGGGGCGCGTCCTTCGTCTTGGCGCCCAAGTCTTCTACGAGCTTCCAGCACGAGCTGGTATGCTTATCCTCTCAGCTGTACGGATGGAAGACCCGGGGGCACGCCTGGCCTCTTGCCGGGCGCCTGGTCCCGCGGGTACTCTGCATTGTTCACCGGGTGGCAGGTGACCCCGGAAAGTCACCTGGTCCTTAGCCGTAGCTTGTCGATGTCGAACTTGACGGGTTTCCTTGGAGCAGATGGGCTGACCCATCTGCCGGTCTTGACTCCTTGCCTTATCCATCTTCTTGGTGGGCCCAGGTTGTGGACCCACTTTGGCAGCATCAGGGGAACCCATGTTCCACTGCTGCGACAGTAGCCCACGGGCATGGTCCCGGCGGATATTGCTTCAGCTGCTGCCGGGGCTATGGCCAAAGAGTTGGCCAAAGTGGGTCCCCGGCGTGTTGTCTTGACTGATCCATCCCACCCGTCAGAGGGTGGGTGGTCTTGGAGTTATTCCGCTCGGGGGAATAACTGCACATGTCTCCTTGATTCTCGCTGCGGAGAAGCCGAGGAGACCGTAGGAGAGAGAAGACGCCGAGTGCTATAAAAGCGGAAGGGGCGCCTCGCGAATCTCCATCCTTCTTCTCCATTGCTTCATTGCTCCCATCCAAGGTATGGCGAGACGGAAGAGAGGCGTTGGGCGTCCTCGTGCTTGGGCTCCGGCGGAGAAGAGCCCCAGCAACCGCGAAAAAACTGCCCCAAGAGGGCGAGCGAAGCGCGGCCGTGGCGGTCGAGGGACAATGAGGCGCGGGAGATCTCCTTCCCCACCTCCGCGTAGTGCGGTCCACACGAGCTTCGCGCCGTTCGAGTTCATCCTAGATCTGCGCTGCAAGATCCGCAGCCAGATCGACCTTCCGGATTCCTTCGCGATGGCGATGGGGGACGACAAGCCTCCGGGCCTGTGGCTGCAGGTGGAAGGCTGCCCCAATGGTCCCGCCTGGTCTCTGTGGAGTACACCGTCGACGACTCCATGCTCCTGGGTCAGGGGTGGAAGTCTTTCGCCCGCTCCCGCCGCCTGACCCGGGGCAGTATCTTGCCTGCAAGTATGACGGAGACGCCACACTCGCCGTGAAGATCTTCCGTGCTGCAGGAGGGCGCGTGGAATGCTGCGCGGAGAGTGAGAGCAGCAGCGGTTCCAGCTCCGACGACGAGGACGAAGATGAGGAAAACTGATTTAGCGTCAAGGTCGAGGAGGACTCGTCTTCCTGATGGCGAGGAGCTTCAAGACGACGGCCCCGAAGATCTCCTTGACCTCCTTCTTGGCCGCCTCGTCGACGTACTTCTGGAAGTAGCGTCTTCCTTTGTACGATGGTGCTACTTGTTCGCCGGGAGCCAACCTTTTTGTTGTAAAAAATTAGCCCCCGCTGTAGCTCTTGAAATTAAGAAGAAACTTGTTCTCCTTTTTTGTCTCTTGGTCTTCGCGTTGTACTTGGTGTGAGTGGGAACGGTTTTTTGCAAAACGCGCTCCCATTATTGCGGTAGCCGTACCGTCAAGGGGTAGGTGGAGCGTGAAGGGTCTATAAAAGGCCCCTCAAACCCCAACTCCCTCAACGCATCTTCTCGCCTTGCTTCCTTCCCCTCCCCCTCCATAGATTGCAGAGCAATGTCTGGTGAGGAGGAGATGTCCTTGTCCGACGTGTCGACGGCGGAATCCGTCTTCCGAGGCGCAGCGGTTGCGCCCAAGGAAGCTGGGGCCCGAGCCGCTGAAGGAAAAGAGGCCGCTCCTCGACCTCGGGTCTCTGTAGTTTTCCCGGCGGTGGGGAACATTGCTGGCTCCGCTGCCATGGAGGCGTCGGTGGCGCTGGCGACCCGGAAGGACATCATCAAGATGGTCTTGTGGAGAGAGGCAGCGGGCAATCCAGGATTGATCTGCCTCCTCAGTGACCTTGACGATGTCCTCAAGGTAAAGCTTTCTTGGCCTTGGCAAGTTGATCTTAGGAAGAGTCTGCATCTTGAATCGATCTCTCTCTTCCTTATGCAGGATGAAGAGGACATCATGGACAAGTTCGTGAACCACGTGTACCTCATCTGTAGCCAGCATGTGCCGGGGTTCGCCAAGAAGTTCCCTGGCCGTGAGACCCATGAAGATCCTGCGCGAGTGTCCTCTTCGTCCCAGGCGTCCCCAGGAACCCAGAGTTCACCCGGCAGGCAAAATAAAAAACAAGTCTGCACAGCTAGGAGCCCTAAGCTGGCCTTAGTAGCATAGGCTTAATATGTACTCAGGAAGTTGCATAACTGAATGTAATTCAGAATTTAAATTCAGATGAATGCAACCTAGCCTCAACTCCCGGGGTCATTTCCCAAATCTTCCTTTGCACTAACGCGCTGTCAAGTTTTCAGAGGATCTCTTAGGTGCCAAGTACTCTGACTTACGTGCACCCTAAATTCGTTGCTAAGATGCTGACGTAGTAGCAGTACCCCTAAGAGCACTATACCTTCCGGGAGCCTACTCCACTGTCCTCGGGTACTAGGCCAGAGGGAAACGGACCGTTAGCCGGGGTGGATGCATTACCCCCACAAAGGCTCTCATCAACTATCAAGCATGCGCAGGTCGATGGTATATTGACTCCGAGCGAGATGTTATGCCTAAGTGCAGGATGCAGATGCAAGGACTTAGCTGTTTTTGCCGTGTCCTCGATCCATCCTGTCCCTCCCGGGTATCCAGCTCCTTAGCCGCTTTCCATCGTCAGTTCCTGTCCCGGGAAAGGCGCTGCACATAGCAAACTTTCAGTAGGGAAAGAATGGACCCTCTTTCCATGTCGTGATAGTGTTTCATCCGAAGCAACCCGCAAGCAAAGTTGAATGTGCATTTCTGTGTTTAAGTTCGTTAAAACACAGCACTGCCCGTTCACTTCTTTCCGCGGCAGCACGGCACGATCGGGTGGCAGTGCCTACCGATAGGCCACTCGCGCTCGACCCGTCAGCCACCGGCACCATATCAGCCCCCTGCTTGGGGGTTGTTACGGATAACACACATCTCGACATGAATTGAGGCTCACGGAATTGAAACACTTATCTTTTATTTCCTTGGCGATGATTCTTACACCCTATTACAGAACACTAGCCCCTTGGGCGTGCTTAGCGGATTCGACGTTTGGCGATTCATGTTCGTAATTAGGGGTAGAACTTGCGGAGATTCTCGATATTCCAGGCGTTGCCCTCCGGCCTGCCTTTCTCGTCCTCCAGATAGACCGCTCCGGGTCTCAGGGTATGAGTAACCCGGTAGGGTCCTTCCCACTTGCTTGACATCTTGTTCAAGCCATCGAGCTTTTGTATCTTGCGGAGTACCAGGTCCCCGGGCTGTAGTTCCCGAGACCGGACATGACGGCTGTGGTAGCGGCGCAGCCCTTGCTGATATCGAGCAGATCGTAATGATGCCCGACATCGAATCTCCTCCAGGAAGTTTATGTCATCAATCCTCCGCTCAACTTGGGTGTCTTCATCATAAGCGAGTACCCGGGGAGATCCGTGCCTTAGCTCTGTTGGCAGGACAGCTTCAGCTCCATAGACAAGGAAGAAAGGTGTTTCTCCAGTTGCTCGGCTCGGTGTAGTTCTGAGGGACCATAGTACACTGGGCAGATGATCAATCCAATTCTTCCCCTTGTTCTCCAACTTGTCAAATGCTTTGGTCTTCAGACCTTTCAGGACCTCCGCATTGGCTCGCTCCACTTGTCCGTTGCATCTTGGATAGGACACTGATGCAAAGCACACCTTGATGCCCAATTCTTCGCAGAAGTTGAGGAAGGCTCGACTTGTGAACTGAGTGCCGTTGTCCGTGATGATTCTGTTAGGTACTCCGAAGCGATAGACAATCCCCTCATGAACTTGATGGCGGCCTGGGCATCTGGCGTGGTACTGGCATCACTTCCACCCATTTTGTGAACTTGTCAATAGCCACGAAGAGGTATTCATGTCCGCCAACTGACTTTGGCACCTTGCCCACAATGTCAAGCCCCCAGACTGCAAACGGCCAGGATATTGGGATTGGTTGGAGGGCTTGAGCTGGCTGATTGATGTTCTTCACGTAGTATTGGCAAGCTTTGCAGGTCTTGACAATTTGCTCGGCGTCGTGCAGGACTGTTGGCCAGTAGAAACCTTGACGGAAAACTTTTCCCGCCAGAGATCTTGAAGCAACATGACTTGAGCATGTGCCCTCGTGGATGTCTCGTAGTAGTACTTGGCCTTGCTCTTGTGGTATGCAGCGGAGCTTGACTCCGTTGTCGTCGCCGGTAGAGCTCGCCGTCGATCAGGACGTAGAGCTTGGCTTGGCGAGCCACCGCTCGGCGCCATGATCATCCTCCGGAAGAGCATGCTCCGTCATGTACTTGATGATGTCCAGGGCCCAGGGTGGGTGGGTTCTTTCCACCGGTAGCACCATTTGACCAAGAAGAAGCATGGCTTCCCTTGGTCCAGGTGCTGCCGGGTCTTGCGCGTCTCCTGGGCTGGTTTCCCGGGTTGTCGAAGTAGACGGGTCACCAGCCCCCAGTGTCGATGTAGACCTTGCCTTGAGCCTCTCGGGAGACACAGAGGGTTGCCGGAGCACCTCAATGTAGATCCCGGGAGGCACTGGTTCTCGCTTGGAGGCCATTTGTGACTGCTCGTCCGCGGACGTGTTTTCATCCCGCGGGACGTACACGGCCCGGAAGCTGTCGAAGCGTCGCTGAAGCTTCCATACCTCCTCGACGTACGGTGCCATCTGAGGGCAGGCATACTCTTTGTTCACTTGTTTGATGACTAGCTGAGAGTCACCCTTGACGATGAGCTTGTTGATGCCGAGGCCAACGGCAGCACGAAGTCCCGCAAGTAGGCCCTCGTACTCCGTCGTATTGTTTGAGATGTTCTCCTTGTAGTGCATCTGGACGACGTACTTCAGACGGTCCCCGTAGGTGAGATCAAGACAACTCCAGCGCCTCCCTGGCCCTTGTGTAGGAGCCGTCGAAGTTCATGGTCCAGGCATCGGGGTCTTCTTTCCCGGGAAGGCTGGATTCCTCCACCGGTCGTCAAACTGTCTCGGTCCACTCCACCGTGAAGTCGGCCAGCGCCTGACTTTTGATGTTGTTTGTGTGCTCGAACTTGAGGCCGAACCCTTGAAGCTCCATGGCCCACCTGGAGACGTCCGGTAGCAAGTGGGTTCTCCAATGGGCTTCTCAGGGGTACTTGGAGACCACGGTGATAGGGTGGCTTTCGAAGTAGGGCCTCATCTTGCGAGAGGCGATGAGGATCGCCAGTAACAGCTTCTGCATCATGGGGTACCGCTCCCGGCGTCGCGCAGCACCGAACTGATGAAGTAGACCGGATGCTGTATCTTGCGGGTTACCGAGTCCTTGACGGGCTCGGCTTCCTCCGGGCATTCTGCTTCAAGCGAGAGCGAGTCAGCCCCCAGCGATGCTTCTTCTGTGACGCCGATGGTTGCGTCGGTGGGCACGTCGGGCTCAGGATCCTCGGACCCTTTGTCACCGGCTGCCTCTTCTTGCTTGGTTGCCCCGGGAGGGTGTTCCCGGGACGCTTGCCCTTGATCTTGCTTGACTTGGTTGGAGGAGCGTCACGCTCTACCACAAGAACTGCGCTGATCACCTGGTTGGTGGCAGCGATGTACAGCAGTAGGGGCTCCTTCTCTGCTGGTGCCACGAGGATGGGTGAGGCGAGGTAGCGCTTGAGACTGAAGAGCTTCTTCAGCCTCTGGGGTCCACTCCACGGGACCCGACTTCTTGAGTAACTTGAAGAAGGGCAGAGCTGTTCTCCAAGCCTTGAGATGAAGCGCCCGAGTGCGGTGATGCACCCGTTGAGGCGCTGTACGTCCTTGACCCGCCTTGGCGCCTTCCATGCGCTCGATGGCCTTGATCTTGTCGGGATTGGCCTCAATCCCCCGATGGGAGATTAAGAACCCAAGCAGCTTGCCGGACGGGACCCCAAACATGCACTTGTCGGGGTTGAGCTTGAAGTTGACCCGCGAAGGTTGTCGAAGGTCTCGTGCAGATCTTGGATGAGGGAGTCCTTGTACCGGGTCTTGACCACGATGTCATCGATGTACGCCTCAATGTTGCGGCCCAGCTGGGGCCCAAGGCATGCTTGCATGGCGCGCTGAAAGGTTGCGCCGCGTTCCGGAGGCCGAACGGCATCCGGGTGTAGCAGTAGCAGCCCTTGGGTGTGATGAAGGCCGTCTTCTCCTGATCCTCCACCGCCATCATGATCTGATGGTACCTGGAGAAGGCATCCGGAAACACAGAAGCTCGCACCCGGCAGTAAAATCCACGATGAGGTCGATCCGCGGCAGCGGAAAAGGATCCTTGGGGCAGGCCTTGTTTAAGTCGGTGAAGTCGATGCAGAGCCGCCACTTGAAGGTCATGGGCTTCGGCACCACCACAGGATTGGCCACCCAAGTTGGGTGTGGAACCACCCTGATGACGCGGCTTCCTCCAACTTGTCGACCTCGGATACGATGAACTCCAGTTTTTCTTTGCTCTGCCTACGCAGAACTTGCTTCACCGGGCGAGCATCCTCGCTGACCGCCAGTTTGTGCTCGATCACCTCCCTTGGTACGCCGGGTAGACCTGACGCTTCCCATGCGAAGACGTCAGAGTTTTCCCGAAGGAAGGCGACGAGCGCGCTTTCCTATTTTTCAGTGAGGCGGGGCCCGATGGTGATGGAGCGACTCCCGTCACTGGTCAACGCCACCTTTTTGGTCATTTGCGGATCTTCATGGAAAAGCGCCTTCTTGGGGAGAGTTGATGCCGAGCCCCGGGGAATGCACCGACATCAACCTCCTGTACATCTTGCAGAACGTCCGAGGTCGCCGCCACCGTCTGGTTCAACTTGTGAACACAGAAGATGGCGTCGTCAACATCAGCCTTGACCTTGATCACTCCCCAGGCCGCGGGGATCTTCATCATGTTATAGGCTAAGTGCGAGACGGCCATGAACTTGGCCAGAGCAGGCTGGCCAAGTATGCCGTTACAGGAGTGGCCTGTCTGCGATGTCGAAGACGATGTCCTCGGTGCGGAAGTTCTCCGGGTCACCAAAGGTGACGGGGAGCATGATCTTTCCCAGCGGCCTAGTGAGGCTCCCATTCACACCTTGGAACACGCCGGCGTCTTGCAGGCGAGAAAGGGGGATTTGCAGAGTAGCCAGGACCTTCGCCGTCAGCAGGTTGAGGCTGGAACCTCCGTCGACCAGCATCTTGGTGACCTTGTAGTTGTGGATGATGGGCGACATGATCAGGGGCAGAGTTCCCACCCTGGCCACGTTGGTGGGGTGGTCTTCTGGGTCGAAGGTGATGACTTGTCCAGACCATTCTAGGAGCTTTGGCGGAGTAGAGGCAACCGTGTTTAGCTCCCGGACAAGCCTCTTGCACGCGCCGTTGGAGGGAGGCATAGAAGCTCCCCCATGAATGCACCCGACAACTCCAGTGACTTCGTGGAACTTTCCGTTGTTGCCGCCCTGGGGAGCCGGAGCTTCCCTGTTGTTGTTGGGGACGGCTTCTTGATTGTTCTGCTCGCGGCCGCCTTGACCGCCGCGTCCTCCTCCTCGGCCCCCATGGCCACCGTCGCGACTCCACCCACGGTGGCCTCTGCCTTGGCGACCTGTGGGACAGTCACGAGCGATGTGCCCGATGGTGCCGCAGTTGTAGCAGCCATCCAGGCTAACCCCGTCAGCCCGACGCTGCTCTCGTATAGTGAGATTCTTGAGCTGGCGGCAGTCCTTGAGCAGGTGGTTGCCGTCAGGGTGAATGTGGCACCATGGATCATTCTCCCCCTCGGAGGTCGAAGCAGGCTTGGACTTCTTGGGAAGGGGCTCGGTGACGAAGACACGCTTGTCGGGTCCAGAGTCTCGTTTCTTGTTCTTGGCGAGGGCGGTCTTGTCCTCGGGTTCATCCTCCCCGGGGAACTTGAACCCTCCTCTGCTCGGGCGCACCGATCCGCGAGCTCCCAGAGCTCGCGGGTGGACTCGATGCGTCGGTTGCTCAGCTTTTCACGCATCCGAGTGTTGCCGACGTTGGCGTGAAAAGAATGGATCACCAGTTCTTGCTTGATGCAGGGTATCGTGTTCATCTTCTGGGTGAAGCGTTGGATCAACTTGCGAAGAGTTTCACCCGGAAGCTGCTTGAAGTCATGGAGGTCACTGGGAGCCCCTGGGCGCTCGTACCCGCATTGGAAAGCCCCGAGGAACTGTTCCTTCAGGGTCCGCCAGGAACAGATGGAGCACCTGGGAAGGTTGAGAAGCCATGTCTAGTCATCCCCATTCAAGGCCAGCGGGAACCATCTGGTCATCATCATTTCGTCGGCCCCGGTGACCGCCGCAGCTAGGGAGTAGAACTGCAGGAAGTCCCGGGGGTTCGTGGTGTCGTCGTAGCAGAGGACGTCGATCTTGAATTTCTTGGGCCAGGTGACCTGGCGAAATTCGGGTGCATGGGCGAGACACCCTTCAG
The DNA here is from genome assembly GCA_947311845.1 of Poa pratensis. Lineage (NCBI taxonomy): Eukaryota > Viridiplantae > Streptophyta > Magnoliopsida > Poales > Poaceae > Poa > Poa pratensis. Next base: position 23,905,792 of record CAMZMU010000107.1, read on the forward strand.
CGATGTCGTCGTCCCGGTCCTCCCGGCGATGACGTTCACGGCGACGTTCGATGCGGGTGCGCATATCCTCGGTCAGACGGTTGTTGAGGTCGTTGCGAAGATCTTGGTTGCGCGTGGTAGACGACCCGACAGAGATGGCCTTGCCGCGGTCGCGGTTCGGCCGATCCGCCATTGGTGGAGCGGGGCGCGGAGGCATCGTTTCGCCTTGGCGCTCGCCACGAGGCTGGCCCCGTGGTTCACGCGTTTTGTCTCCTCCAGCTTCGGGGCCGTCGAAGGTGGGAGCTCGAGTAGGATCGGGCCCGGGGCCGCCGTCGGCGAAGTCGAGGAGCGCCTCCACTCTTGGTAGACCTTGGGATCGCCGGTGTTCGGAGGGAACTGCATCACGACCATGGCAGCAACAAGGGCGTCGTGGCGAGCTTGTGCGTCCGAGGGCAAGTGTCTAGAGGACTTGCTCTTGGTGCTTCGTGGGTCTCCGCTGGCGTGGACGTGGTCCCGCTTCTCCCTACCGCCAGGACCCTTGACCGCGCCGTTGTCGACGCTTTTCTCTCCAGAGCGTGGAGGAGGCCTGACGGAGACTCCTGGAGCCGCCGGATCGTTGGGCTCGATGTTCTTGTTGATGTTGGCTCCCTCCGATACCACCTTCTCCACGGCGGCGTAGGCGGAGGAGCGGTTTGGCATGTCTCCGTAGAGCGACGCTCAGCAGAAGCCTGCGTACGCGAAGGAGGTGTGGCCTTGGAGGCCGTGGCGTCGGTTTTCTTCTTCGGCGGCATGCTCGGCGAAGAACTTGACGCAGAATTTGACGACGATCTTGAGGTTGAAGAAGACGAATCCAGCGCTTGCGCCCCCTACCTGGCGTGCCAGATGTCGTGTCTCGGATCACGGACACCGGGAGTAAAGGATACCCCTTTTTAGGTTCGGCATGGGACGCGAAGGAGGGTGGAAGACGCCTCACCCGGGAGGAGGTCGCCAAGTTCTTCGTCGGGACGGGCAGGCAAACAGCACAAAGACACAGAGAGTTTTACCCAGGTTCAGGCAGCCCGGAGGCTAAAAGCCCTACTCCTGCATGTCTGGATTGCAATGATCATCATGATGTGGTTTACAAGGGTGTTCTCAGGGGTGAACCCGGCAGAGTTCCGACCGGAGGTAGACGAAGAGCAGATCCTACCCTGGGGAGATCACCTCTCTCTCTACCCTCCGAACCCTAGTCTAGTCTTCAGCTTGGATCCAACCTGTTCCCTCTCGGTGCCTTGGTCCTCCTTTTATAGGCTAAGGGGATACCACAGGGCACGCGAGGTGCGTGAGGGGTTTTAGGCGGGAGAACCCCTCGGTGGTCTTAGGAGGAGACGTGGCCTCTTCTCCTCCAAGTATCTTCTGTGGGGTGTGGCACGGTCGTCCGTCCTTGGGGAACCTCCGTCTTGGCGCCCAAGTCTTCTACGAGCTTCCAGCACGAGTTGGTGTGCTTATCCTCTCAGCTGTACGGATGGAGGACCTGGGGGCACGCCTGGCCTCCTGCCGGGCGCCTGGTCCCGTGGGTACTCCGCATTGTTCACCGGGTGGCGGGTGACCTCGGAAGGTCACCTGGTCCTTAGTCGTAGCTTGTCGATGTCGAACTTGACGGGTTTCCTTGGAGCAGATGGGCTGACCCATCTGCCGGTCTTGACTCCTTGCCTTGTCCATCTTCTTGGTGGGCCCAGGTTGTGGACCCACTTTGGCAGCATTAGGGGAACCCCATGTTCCACTGCTGCGACATTTTCTTTTAGTTAGGAAATGATTATGGACTTTTTGTGTGCTCCAATTATTTTCCTTTTTTCCAAAATAAACTCAAAATTAAAACAAATATACAGATCCTAGGAAAATGATTTCCAGCCCACATGCGTGTTTGAATATTTTGTTTTGTGTCATGAACTCCATATGGCTCGATTTAATTTTAAAATGGGTTTAGGTTTTTAAACATTTCACTTATTTTAAAATAACAGATATTAATGAGAAAAATTATGTATGATATGATGCCTCTATTAATGAGAAAATAATCCCTATAGGACTTCAAAATGCATGAATTTTGTAAGAGATGCCTTTGGATGGTGCACAAGAAACAAACATAAGAATTTGCAGGATTGAGGGGGGAGAGAGAGAGAGAGAGAGAGTACAATGTATTGTCCTTCTCAAAGAAAAATAGAAAAAAATGAGATTTGAGCTCATGTTGACATTCTTATGGTTCCCATAGGAATTTGATGACCTTGATAGTACCATACAAAGGCCAAGGAATATTTCCTATGGTTGGAATCCTCCAAATTTTTGATGAAATTGATTCAACCCAATGAGGCCCTTAGAGTGTGGTGTGTGAAGTTATTCTTTTTGTGTGCAAAATTTCAATGTAGAGGTGCAGGGTATTTATGGGGAGAATTTTCACGATCGAGGGGAAAAGATTTGGATCAAAGTTGGAGAGGAAATTAAAGGATTCGATCTAAATGATGCCAAGTTCATATGAACTCTATCATTCGGTGGCGAGAGGAGAGGGATGATGACAAGGCCCGGTTTGTCAGTGGCAGACAGAAAAGAAAAAAAGGAGAGGGGAGAGATGGGCTGGTTGGGCCATCTTCGGCTGATATGGTTCGGGCACGCGGAAACTTGGGCTGGTTACTGCATGTGGGTTTCCGCTTATTTATATTCATTTTCTTTATCTAGGAAAATATTATAGCCTTTTTCTAGTGCCCCAATCATTTCCCCCTTTTCCCAAAATAAACTCAAAAAAGAAGTAAATATATAGATCCTGGGAAAATGATTTCCAGCCCAAATGTGTGTTTTAATATTTTGTTTTATGTCATGAACTTCATTATGGATCTATTTAATTTTCTAAAATCATTTTAGGGTTTTAAACATTTCACTAATTAATTTAAAAGAACAACTGTTAATGAGAAAAAAAATGTATTAAGGTGTCAAGTGGGATCCCACCAAAATCCCACTTATAGTTCACTTTGTCATTTCTAGTGCAAAATTTTGGACCAAATTTTGCACTAGAAATGGCAAAATGAACTATAAGTTTGGATATTGGTGGGATCCCACTTACACCCCTATTAATCTATTATGTATGTGATGATGCGTCTATAACATCCTAAAGTAAAATTTGGGATATCACAGGGTTAAGAGGTTGTCACGTCGTTCGATTTGACCGCGTGTGGCGGTCGACCACCGGAAAGTTCTCTCATAATACTATTATGTTTGTTGAATAGTACTCGTATTAGTTTATTGACTTCTATTTTGCGAAATAGATTTAAATACCTAGACTAATTGTTTAACTGAAAGGCCCGTGTACCACTAAAGTTGTATATCTTTATAGTAGTATGGAAAGTGTCATAGAGTGTAATCCAGTTTATTACTTTATGCCTTTATGGAATACATGGCTTAATTTGTACCATATGTTTTCTATATTGTGCACCAACCCCAGGTGCATGCATGTGTTGTACAGTCCAACAGAATCGGCAGAATATTTGTCAAAGCCCGGTCTGAACTTGACAAGGCGCCGATACATGCCGGAACGTAGTAAGGCGTAGCCGCGGCCACGACTACTCGACTAATTTGGAAGAATCTGACAAATGGCCAAAAAGATACACTAGCGAAGAAAAACAAGCTAATGAAGTACCCCACCTGGCGGGCATCCGGGGGCCACCACCCGTCAGTCACAATCACTAAGATATCTGCCCGGCCGTATCTTTGGTCAGCCACTTAGCCCCTAAGAAATATAATTACTACCACCGATCACACTGTGGGAGTAATCAACAAGGCGGACAGCGACGTCGATCGCCATCTCCCTTTTAGGCCACCGTCGAAGATAACACGAAGCAGCCAGCAGCAGCAGAGGCAGGGGATTTTTTGCCAAAGCTAAACTCGATCAGCTCGTGCTAATAGCGAGTAATTTTAGTAGTTAGGTGGACTCTTGTTGTTTGCTCCGGAGGCGCCAGCTCACCGCAAGCCATACACACACTCTCCCGCTCAAATAACGCGGTCTACCTAGCTGCCGCCTCCTCAGCTGCTTGCGGCGCTCCCTCCTTCCTCCCTTCTCCGATCGAGCTTTCACCATGGCGGACCTCACGCTTCTCCCCCGCTTCTTTACCGACCCTTATATACCCCCTCCTGCGACACCTACTACCCTGCGATCCTCTTCTGGTACTCCTCCTCTAACTCGCACAGCACACGCACGCAAACCATCTCGAGACAATATATAGGTGCTTAACTACTTAACTGCCCGGCATACACCATAGATAGCTAATATAGGTGCACTGGAGCTCTGGCATGCGCGGTGTAGGCATATATATAGAGGCGCGTGCCCTAATGGTACATGGCTGAGCATGCAGCCGTCTGAAGCCTCCTCCTCGTCTGCTCCTCTCCATCCTGATCCTCGTCAGGTGCAAGCCGCTGCTGGCCCGGCGACGGACCCTTCTCCTTCTCCGGGCACTCCTCCTGTCTCGCCCCATTCCCCGCCGGTGCAGCTTGGAGTGGACACGGTGGGTGCAGCGACGGCCGCGCAGGCGGCGACGAGCTCCGAGGAGCCGTCGCCGCGGTCCTCGGGGAAGCACCCCTTCTACCGCGGCATCCGGTGCAGGAACGGCAAGTGGGTGTCCGAGATCCGCGAGCCGCGCAAGGCCCGCCGCATATGGCTGGGCACGTACCCGACCGCCGAGATGGCCGCCGCCGCCTACGACGTGGCAGCCCGCGCGCTGCGCGGGCCCGACGCCGTGCTCAACTTCCCGGGCGCTGCCGCCTCCCGCCCGGCCCCGCGTCCGCCTCCCCGGACCACATACGCGCCGCCGCTGCGGCTGCCGCGGCTGCCGTTCAGCTTGAGGATAAATCGCACAGTGACGTACAAGCTCCTGACGCCGCCACTGCTCCTCCTGCCGCGGCAGCGGAGCAGCAGAGAAATCATGGTGTAACGAGGGAAGCAGGCGCCGCCGATGATGTGCCGCAGCAGGAGATGGTGGGCAATGAGGATCACTTCATGGACGAGGAGGCGATCTTCGAGATGCCGCAGATGCTGCGCAACATGGCCGCGGGCATGATGATGAGCCCGCCGCGGCTGAGCCCCACCGTCTCCGACGAGTGGCCGGAGGCAGGGGAGAGCCTGTGGAGCTACCACGACCCCTAGCTAGCATATTTTTGCATTGGCGCCTCAGCCCTCAGGACATGATGATCGACCGGTGAGCTGGGTACGGTGGTGGTACTATACGAGTTCCGAAACTGAATTCTCTAATTAGGATGAGTTATATGCATGACCCCGGTACGGCGAATCGTCCTCTATCTGGTAATATATGTGCGTCTGTGCCACAACTACGTACTGTATAAGAGTGGTGTCACTAGCTTGCGATACAATATGCTAGCTAGTGTACGTACTCGCCAGTGTTACATTAGCTTCGGTTTATGCTCTACCAATGTACCTTTACAGTTAACTTTTCTTTACCTCCCGCTAGGGTCGTTTTCGTAGATAAAGTACACTTGGATTCCCTTGGCTTCAGTTTTTTTTTTTGGAGTGCCGAGTGGATCGCACATCACACAGGGAGACTTGTGCCGTTGTAACTTTTGTAGCTGTAGACATAGAATTAAATAATTGGCGGTGGATAAATTAAGATCAGCGCGGACGTGCATATGTATCCAATTTTCCTTTTTTCTAATGACGTATTTTGGTTGTAGTTAATTATATATGGATTGGGAAGTTGGCCGTTGATGCGACCAAATGGAGGAGTTAGGTGGGCAATCTTTTGGATAGTGTGATCCATGAAATTAAAGATCCGTGCGCTACATGTTAGTTCTGGGATAAATGGAAGGCGACGTATCAGGTGAAAACCTTCGTTAGGTGCAAACTTGAAAACTACAGGCGTGGGTCATCCGATGGCGAATAAACGACACAGATTCGAGGTGGGATTATGCTTCGTCTTCAACGCCTTCCGACTGGATTCAACCACCTGCATCTTCATGAAGCACAGCCGCCAGATCCGCCGCACACGGACTCTGGCACGGGAAGACGGCGCACGGCAGCTCCACCGAGCTGCGAGCACCGGAGAGGAGGCAGAGAAGAAGTTGAGCTCCGCAGAACCCGACCTCTGAAGGAGATCTCCGCCGCCGCAAACCACACCACCAGCACCTCCTCCTCCACGGCGCCGCCGGCGAGACACCCACTGAACCCTAACTATATACAGACGAGATCCGTGGTTTCCCCACCCTCCCGCCGCCGGAGCGGCGGCGGCGCGCCAGCGACACGTCTTCTTCGGCGTCGGCGTCTTCGTTATCCTAAAGGACTTGGTTGTAATTTTCTTATTTCCCGAGGACTGTTCTGTAAGGATTCTGGATTAATATCACCTCGTCTTTTCCGCAAAAAAAAAAACTAGCCACTTAAACAACTTTTAGCAGATAACCCCTGTATTGAACCCACGATCGGGAAATACTGCTAGAATGGTTTATCGCTTCGTCTTCGATCTCTCGTGTGCCGCCGGCCGTAAGCCCTAGTAGTCCACCGCCGGCCGTGAGCACTAGCAGTCCGCCGCCGCCAGACATGATGGAAACTGACCATGCACCGCCGCAAGCCCACGACGCTCTTACCGCTCCATACACTCCCATGCCCTAGCCTCTCCTTTCCGACCATGTGTCGCCGCCGGCCGTCGTGCTCGATGCCCTTGCCGCTCCATGATCCCCTCACAATTGGGGCAGCGCTCGCCGTCGCATCAGGGCAGCGCGGCCGCCGGGTTGATATCGCATGGGGGCAGCGCCGCCGGAAGCCGAGACGCCGTCGCGTGGTGGAGCAAAAGCACAGCCGGCCGGGACACCGTTCGTCCTTGTGGAGCGCCATCGCCATGCCACGGTGGGGAGATTTGGTGAACGTGGATTAGACGATTAGTAACCTTGAGGGAGAATAAACACGGGGTGTTATCTGCTAAATTTATTCGCCATCGGATGGCTCAGGCCTGTAGTTTTCAGGTTTGCACCTAACGGAGGTTTTCACCAGCTGACACGTTGCCTAAATGGAAATCAGCAATAAAAAAACTCCTATATATATGCAATTCTTTTTAAAAAATAATGAAATTTGCTCTCCTTGTAATATTTTTTTAAAAGAATGCGGTAGGGAAAGCCCCTGCAGCGGTTTTTTTCACACAGGACTTCCACAGTGTCTAAGCAAAAACAAAATTAAGTTAAATAATCTAAATTTGGAAAGCTGGAAAAACATGGCGTTTTTCTTGTTTTGCCAGTTGCTAATTTGTTACCTCTGTGTTATGTGTCATGTTTAGTTAGTTATGCAACGGCCGTTTCATAGATTTATTCTTACCAATGTGATACTAATTAAACTGGGAATCATTGGTGTGGTATATCTCTCGTAGGGATTCATAATCTGCCACCAAGTGATCCAATATCTTGACCTCATATTTAGGTTTGATATTCAATCCTTGGTTTTGTCACTTTTGCATAGTCATTTTTCACAAAATTAATCATATACTCCTTTCGTTCCATAATATAAGATGTTTTAGCTATTCCAATACGGACTACATACGGAGCAAAATGAGTGAATATACCCACTAAAAATATGTCTATATACATCCGTATGTAGTCCGTATTGAAATACCTAAAACATATTATATTTTGGAACAGAGGGATTATTTTTTAAATCAAATTGCAGTCCAGAAGATTCCTTTTTACGAATATGATAACCGCCAACACGGTACATTGGGTTGTGGGTTGAATTTTATGAAATGGAAGGTTCTTTCCGCAGATATGACAACCACATACATGCACAAAATGATTTTAGTAGACGTGCCACAAGAATTTCTTGGAAATTTGATCATGAGTTCATTTTTGCACTTTTGTTTATCTCTCTACACACCCACGGATAACTGAGAACGACCATCCCAATCCACATGCTTAAAAGTATTGAAAGGAAACTTCACAGGTGAGTTATAATTTTTCCACCGCATTTGTCCATATGAGGGTTGTCTGGACAAATGTGGTGGACAACTTTTACCATGGTGTCCAAGTGAACATGTATTTGTCCATCATGTTTGTTTATGTGTCTATTCTCTCTTTTATCATGTTTCTACGTCTACAAGTACTTGATGATAAATATGAGTATAATTTTTGTCGCGCATATTAATTCAACAACAATTCAAACTCGGAAACAACATAGTTCAAACAACAATGCAAACCAATGTTGGGGATATCGCTTATCGGGAACTTATCGGTCGACCCAAGATAAGGGATAAATCGGCTGGTTTATCGGCATATCGGCCGATTTATCGGCTGATTTATCTTATCGGTCAGACATCCATAAGAGATAAATCGGACGATAAATCGGAATATCGGAAGATATCTTGAACAGTGATGCAAACACATAAATTGTGCACCACACCACGTGAACATGAAAATAAATGTTCCAATGATGAACCCACATGTGATCAGCTAGATCATCCCGAAGTTGTCAATGAACCTACTTATCACGAAATTGCCGATGCATCTCAAAAAAAACTTTGAGTTTGGGATCTACATGTACTCGGTCGATTAGAGGTCCCATGAATTTAAACTCAAGATCATGTTTCTCGGCCACTATCTTGCTTCACATTCATGTTCTACATAATAACATATGTAGTCACAACGTCCCACATTTTATGTTTCTCCCACTTTCTAGTCAGGTGATGGCACTTGCAGCACTGCAAATGTCTGCTCCACATCCTTCCTCACACTTTCTTGTTGTTGTGCAAAGATATCCCGTTTATTTATTTGGAGATCGGCTTCACAAAATATCGCTTCACTGAGGATATATACCATAAGCAAGGTAGTACACCTTATCATAAAGGTGACTATTTATTTCAAAGTCTCACTCCAGAGAATTACAATCAACAAGTCTTGTAAAACCAGAGAGCATTGAAGCACGCTTATGTCATCATTGGTCGCTTCCATACTGAAGAAAGAGTGCGAAGTCCAGAGGTCATACGATGCCACAACTTTAAATATGGCAGTTGAGTGACCCACATAATCGTGATATTGCATTTGCCAACCAAATGAAAAATTCTTATTCTCTGGTGCGTGCAATCAATGCGCACAAGCATCATAGAAAATCCTCTTGCATGCAGTCACAAAGATTCGGGCGGTGTTCTTGGTCATTTTGTTGTCTTAAATGTAAAATTGCAATGAAATTGATCACAAACAATTGGATGGAGGTTGAAAACGTGCAACTGCATCAAAATTGAACACAAAAAAACCTATCGCCCCTCTCCGTAAAGAATGGAAAGAGGCAGGATTCTGGAGGCCTACTGTTCTGTCCCATGGTACACGCTGGTAGACAGGATGAAGAAGACCTGAGCGGCGATGCAATACTGAACCAGACGGAAGTCGCAAGTTGTGGCTTGTGTCAAAGGGATAACGGACAACCTCTTATGTAGACACTGTAGGAGGCGACAGGGTGCGAGAAGCCGAAACTGAAAAAAACCGAGAGACCCTTTGGTTTGTCTCACACTAGTGCATGTCGAGACCTTTTGGTTTTGCAAAAACGTTTTAGCTTCGGTATGACGTGTCGAAAAGATAGACAACGGTACATGTGGCACAGGTGCTAGCTCGGCTCATTCACGAAACACAACGTCGCGGCGAGACGGGCGGCAGAGGAGGAGGTGTAGACGCTCGTGTAGTTGTTCTCTTCTCATGCTCTTACAAATGATAGAATAATATCCATTGTAAGAAGGTCCAACTCCTATTGTATTATCAACGTGGGACTAAAATTTAGTCTCACCTCTCTTGCCATGCCTAAATGGGCCTAGTGGGCCTATTGGGTAAAAAGTAATTGGTCTAGTCCAACAATTCCAAAACAAAAGTCATCGTGCATTTAATATGTTGTTTTACTACTTCTTAAAACATATAATTCCAGTGACTCCTTGAGTAAGTTGTCATTTTTGTTACAAGCGAGTGGTGCATACACGTGGGTAGATCACCTATACCACTAACAAAGACCAAAAATAGGTTCGTGAATCTAGCTAAGTTTGCGATGAACCGTAATACCTCACAGCCTTTGTGTGATGTGAACACTATCATTTGATCAGGAGTTTAAAGTTCTGTTGTGCAAACGGGCAAGATGCATGAGGTTTTTGAACTTACATGCCTTCACTAGTTACTAGCAAAATAATTTTCATCCATAAAAGTTCATTTAAGATTAACTACAAAATGATATCCCAATTTACATTGGATGTAAAAAGTAGTACTACGCGTAGTACGTGATTCACTTTTTCTTTCAAGAGTACGTCAAAGGCGTACCATATTTTTATAGATAGCAAAATTATAAGGCCACTACCACTTACTGCAAATAATGAGCGTAGGACGAACTCCACATCACCTAGTCCGAACGCAGTCACCACAGACACAACAACCAAGAACATGAATTATCCTATCCTAAACTGAGCAACAAAGTCGCATCTCGATCGATGTAGGACGTCTCCGAATCTGCTCCAACTAGATTTTTTCTTGTCGACGCACCATCCATCCTTGATGCCTAAAGCAGATGACGGATAGATGGCAGGACTTGGTCTCTCGACACAACCAGTGACAATGGCATATCACCCCTGTAGATCAACCTTCAATAGCGCGAGCACCGGAGGAGTGCAACATAAAACCTCCAAGCCGTGTCTCCAAACGTGATGCTATAAATAGAGGGATGACGTCCAGACTCCAGTACTCTCCATCGCGCCTATCCGACTTTGAACACAGACTTTCGTCCGAGACATCAACCAAACCGAGCGAAAGCGAGTAAAGTGCCGATACACCTCGGCGATGGCACCCACGCGCCGTCATCGCTGGTACTGATGCACCTATATATTTACATGAAGTGCAATATAAAAAACATCAAAATGTTCCCAATTGGTGCAGACAATATCGTTTTCTGAGTACGTACGCAGAACTGGTGTGTGTGCAGTGTGCGCGCAATCTCACATGATTAGATTTACAGTAATAACAGAAAACGATAACCTAAAGTTGCGTTCCATGATCATATCATGCATATGCACAGTGCAATTCCTCGTAGCCGAACGGCCGTTGGTACTTGCCAGCACCAATACTGGGGACTCAGCTTCGTGACTTGCAATGCACAAGTCACCGAGCGACTTGGACGAATCCTGTCCCTCCATTTCAGATCCAACGACAAGATTTAACCAAATCTGAAACTAAAAAATAAAACTTCTCAGAAAAAATCGAAAAAATTCCAGTACAACAGAAATGTTTCGTTTTTTTCTATTTTCTGAAAGTTTCATCCTATTTGGATTGATGGTTTGCATATAACTAGCGTTTTATGTTTTAATCTAAGAAATCTACGTATCACAGAATAATTATCGAATCATTTCTGTTGTACTGGAATTTTTTGATTTTTTCTGAGAAGTTTTTTTTTTAGTCTCAGATTTGGATGAATCTTATCCGTTGGATCTAAAATGATGGACAAGATGCGCCCAAGTCGCTCGGTGACTTGTGCATTACAAGTCACCGAAGCTGAGTCCCAATACTGGCGGAGAGGAAGTGGACATGACTACATGCGCTAGTTGAGGTGACGTGACCCCTAGACAAGTACCGCTCAGTGGCTACCCCTTGGCGCTGCCGGCGGTCGAAAGCATGGCCGGGCTTGCCGGTACACCACCGTGCACATGGGACGACGGACGAGGATCATGGGACGACGCCCATGGGTGGACCATCGAGAGAAGGAAGAGGCTGATCCATGGGGCGAGCGACAGCCTCCTTACCAGGGGTACGGCGCGAGTGTCACGTCGGGATTATGCACTGTGCGGCGGAAGGCGACGGTGCCTCGCGCCGGGCGGCGGAGCAACGGTAGCCCTGGCCTCACGGACGTGCGTACCATGCGCGCCGTGTGCCTGTCCCCCGGGCGGCGACCGGCCGTGCGTGCTGAGCTAGGAGGACGCGGCAACGGACAAGCGCAAACAATGGCACCGGGTCGCCGCCGTACGATCCATCGGACCTCGATCGGGGACCATCTAGCCTCGGCGCGTTGAGCTACATAGCTCGGATTATTGTGGCGATCGATCCACACATGGGCCGGGTGCCAACTTGTTGCGAATGATTGGTGCGGAAACATGTCCTATCTGTCTAGTCGTTTTGTACGGGGATTAGTTTGGCGAGGACACACGGAGACTATTTTACTACTACGAGTAATTAGTAGGTAGACAGTGTTAATCGTGAAAGTTGTTGCCTTTTTATTGTTCATCTTACAAATGCCTTGCACGTTGAAATAAATCCCATGATCGACGATATATGAATTCTTCTCTTGTAATTATCACCGTTCAGTCATGTTTTTGAAACGGGCAAAGCTTTGCCTTATATTAATATAGAAGGAGCAAACATGACACGGCCGAGGCCAAAGTAAAACCACCGACCACAAAAAAAGGAGGGCTGCAGAGTGCCCCCCCCCCCCCCCCCCCCCCCCCCCCCCTCAACCTGTTCCGTCCACTCTCCTGGAGAGGAAAATTGTCATCGCGACAAAGTGGAGGCTCTCAACGCCTCAAGCAGAAAGCCCTAGTCAAAGAGCGCTGCGAACTTCTTCGCACCCACGAGGATCCAGTTCCTCGCCTCGTCCTTAATCTTCTGGACCAAGATGGAAGGCATAGCGAACTTATTGTTGAACACTCTGGCGTTTCTTTCCTTCCAGATTTCCCACGTGATCAGGATGATTGTCGTCTTCAGACCCTGACGAGAAGAACAAGTAGAGTTCACCACCGAATTCCAGTACTCAAGGACATTTGACCTCCCCGAGCCAAGGTCTTGCATCAGGTTTGGGCATTTTAGCCAGACAGACGCCGCGGCCCACACCCGTTTAGAGTAGCGACACTCGAACATGATATGTCTGGCCCGTTCAGTCATGTAACTCTGGTCTCTCGCAGGTTATTAGATCCAGGATGATCACGCATGTACAGATCAAGGCTGCTTCAGGTCTTTTTACACACACAAAAATGGAAAAGCATTGGCCATTTCTCTAGATCTTGAAACATGTCGTTATTATATACTAAAAGTAAGATACGGGTTTTAAACAGTACACATAAGGCCTGATCCCTCTAAACCGTCTGTAAATGATTCACCCGTGTGCAAAGAACATGGCGTCACACGCGCCTTTTATTCGCCAACCATCGCATCATATCTATCTTACAGATCTCTATATGTTGCTACACTTGATTTGTTTTGACATGATACCTCAATCACTTAGTTAAGGATTCTTGTTGCTTAGATTACTTAAAATTATCTGGATGTTGTCTTCGAAGGTTCAATAACTATCTTTAGTTTGAACTTTAAGTCACTATAAATTCAAATATTATCTGATTAGCTTTCATGTCACTTTATGTCCTATTTGTTCTAAGCTTTAGGTTATTCTATTAGTCTTGAAGCATCTTATCAGTTTAAGTTATACGTTGCTACATTCATCTGTTGTGAGTTAATAAAATTGTGTTAAGTTCCATTTCCTCGGTTTAATTAGAGCAAATTTCTATAAACTTCTATTCACCCCCTCTACTCGCACTAGTAGGAAAAGGCCTAGTGGTGGCATGTCGATGTGGCGTGTTTTGCACACGTCACTGATAATTGCTACCAGTGGTGTGCCGTGGACGCGCCACCAATAAGTATTGCACCAGTGGCGCTCATTGCACACGCCACCGGTGTGAGTTAGCTGTGGCGTGCCAAACACACGCCACCGGTACTGGAATTTTTGTCGCACTACACGAATAAGACAGACAACGGAGTCGGAGGGTACGTCGCAGGGAAGAAATTTGACGTGGCCGTGTGTGTGTGAACTGGGAACAGTTGCGGCGTACTTGGCCGGTTGCTTTATCCCGCTTAGTTCTCGTGGGCAGACTCTCCTTTGGTGATATTCGGACGTCTCAACGTTCTGATATATATGGTAGTCATTAACTCTGAGAGGGATCGATCAATTAGCACGCACGTAAACGTATTGATCGATCAGCTGACGAGACATATGCGTGTGCGATTCAAGGTGAACAGCGCCGAATGTTCAGAGACAAGCAGCAGACAAGAAGTCGTTAGCATGATCTTGGGTTGGATATCCGTGAAATTTGACAAAACTGACCACGTGGATAAACTTCAGCCAGAAATGAACCTTTTTTGAAACAAATTTCGATTCTAACCCTTTTTGGTAGCGCCCACGCGGGAGGAGCTACCCATAACATGGTAACTCCAGGTCGAATGGAGCTACCCTCCTGCCAGCGTGGCGCCAGCGTGTCACGATGGGGCCTGGGTCCGGTTAGGTAGCGCCAGATCGGCCGGCGCTACAGTTCCGAGTGCAGCTCCAGAGTCAGTGGAGCTACCGTATGCGAGCAGTTTAACTAGCTGGGGCCGCGGGTGAGAGGCCACCCAGCGACCCCAACCAGTTATTCTGTTCCTCCCAGCCCGAGCCCGACCCCTCTCTCCTTCTCTTACTCCCCAACTCAACCCGCCTCAAATCTTTTGATTTCGGTGTCATTTTTCGTGGATTTCGTGTCCCTACGTGCAAGAAGGTAATCTCCCCATCCTTCTTGTTTTTGTCCAATAAAACTTGTTCAATTTGGTGACATTGGTGTAGATCTTGGAAACCCTAGAATTCGAATATATGGGGAATGTGTGGTTTTTTCTTGGTTAGATTGGTCCATGGGTGTGGTTATGGTGGCTATGAAGTGTTGTGCTGCTGATTTGTAGGTTAGTGTTAGGTTTTTTGTTAGATGTAGTTAATGAGCTAGATTTAGTTAGGGTTAGTGCTTAATGACTAGTTTAAATAAACATGAGTAATTAGATTTCGTTTCAAATTCATAGCTTAGTGCAATGTATCAATCATTTGATGCATTTGGGTTGTTGTAATTATTTTTCATAGATGGAGAGAATGGTTAGCGTTCATCATGTGAACAAGGATGCCTTTTTAAAAGGCAATGTCGAGCATGACTCGGAGGAGAAAGTGATGGTGTTTGGCCATAGTCCTAGTTATGCCGAGGTTGTGGAAAGAGTGCGGATTGCATTGAATTGGCCGGTGATGCATGTAAAATGCATACATGAACTTTGCATTGTATTACTTATATTTCAATCATATTTGCATCATATAAGGGTTATATCATTGTTTTATATTGATTTTGGGAATATTTCATTGTTTCCCTATTTTTCTGGAATTAACCCTGCACAGGCAGAAAACCCTATTTTCTATATTTTGATGTTTCAGGGACCCAAACGACGCCCAAATGACCTGGAAATTTACGAGCATCAGTTTTTGGATGGAACAAAAGCGTGGGAGCGAAGGAAGCGAACAAACGGAGGCCCGAGGGCTAGAAGAGGGGGGCCCACGCGGCCAGATTCCTTGGCCGCGTGGGACCCACCAACTTGGCCCTCGTGGCTCCGTTGCCGTCGATCTTTTTTCCCGAGCCTCCTTCTTGACCTAAAAACGACTATAAAAATAGTCCCCGAAGCCCTTCGGAAAAGGAGCGCCGCAGAAACACAGAAACCATGAAACAGAGACCTGGAGTTGCAGATTGGAGGGGGAAAACTCCGGCGGGGCGCTGCCGGCATGGTCTCCATCTTCTCCAACGACTTCTCCACCGTCTCCATGATGAAGAGGGAGTAGTCCACCCCTTGACTATGGGTTTGTGGAAGTAACTTATGTATCTCTCCTCTCTTTGAGCTTCACTAATTAGTACCGTATGAGCAGCTGAACATGATTACGGTCATCTATGTAATACCTTTGTGGTAGATCTTTATATGAGTTAATATATGTTTGAGATTGCAATAGTTTTGTTTCAGTTATGAAAGTAGATGCATATTATGTTCCCCGTTCTTGTTTACTTGTTTTGATCAAGCATGTGTATGAGAGCGTGTGAGGGGGAACGTGTGCATTAGTTGGAGTAACGGGGGGTGGCTAGTGCGGTGAACGTGAGAGAAAGTTCCGCGATCCACTTGGTTTTTTTTATCTTACTTTGTTGCCTCACTAGGGATAAAGAAAAATACCATGCTACCGGAGATGTGGGTGTGACCATTGCCACTACTCCATGACTAGATCTAGCATGTTCTTATTTTAACTTCATGTCATGATACTTAATGCTATGCTCTGATTTATCTTAATTACTAAGGTGTTATGATTTAGTTCGCATCTTGGTGGAGTATAAGAGAGATTAATAAACAAAAGATCTCTATGTTAGGACGTGATGACCATATAATTAGTAACTTGTCATGAAACCTTTTTGTTGCAATCTCATATGTCAATTCTAGTGTTCCATTGTCTACCACTTTAGTAAAGAGAGAGTCATTTGTGAAACCATGAAACCCGGTCCATTTTTAATCATAAGAAACACCTTTCCAACAACTTTTATCCACTTTACATTTTCTGCCATTTAAAAATCCGAAAATACAAAAACACTTTTACATCTTGCATTCACAATACAAAACCCAAAAATATCATCCATCATTGCTTCCACCATCCTTGCATATTTATTTATCATCATTGCATATTTATTTACTGTTTTGCATTCATTTTATCTTGATATCATTCTCACACCTTGTGCTTGACAACCACTTGGTGAGGTTGAGGGCCAAAACAATTTACTTTGTTTGTAGGTTTTCAAGAGAAGGATAAGAAGATAAATCTTTCACTACTGATTCCCCGAGAGTTCGATATTAAACCCTCGAGTCACCCCTCGTGGGGAAAACCGTCTTTCCTATACTATACACTCTGCACTTGGAGTCTCATCCTAACCCATATTCTTTTGACGCAGGTAACTACGTCAAGGGCCATCAAGACAAGTTTTCTGGCGCCGTTGCCGGGGAATCATTGCAGTAAAGGTTTATCCAAGGATATCTCACAACAAAGTCAACTTCATCACCAACTTGTGCAAACACCTAAGTTTGGGGAGGTTGCACCTACGTGAGCATCATCTTATCCATCTTTACCTTCAAATCATTTTATTTTGTTTTGTTATTGTCTTGCATATCATATTTATATTTCGGTTTGCATTTTTTTCTTCAGTTTTGCATAAAAAATTAAAAAACACATAAAAACTTGCAAAAATGGGAGAAAGAACTAAGTTGTGTGATTACACAAGCACTCCAAATGATCAATTTATTGCTAGCCCCATTGCCACACCTGAGATAACTGCTGATAGTTATGAAGTAAGTCCTAGTTTGTTGAACTTGATAACTAGGGAACATATTCATGAGCAAGAGAGAATTGCTAAGGAAACTATTATGGTAATGAAAGAGAGAAAAGTTGAGGAAGTTAAAATGCTTAGTGAAGTCAAGGAACCATTACTTGACTTAGAGAATTGTAGCTTGCATGAATTAATATCTATCTTACAAAAATTTGCAAGTGATCCTTCCATCAATGTTAACCAAGCAGGTTTTGGTTCTTATATTGCTAATCATGTTTAAAAGAAAAGATTGCTATGTACAACCAAGAAGCTATGATACCACCTAAGCTTGGGGATATTTGGATTACCAAAGTACTAGTAACCATTGGAAAAGAGACACACCATGCTATATTAGATCTAGGATCTAGTGTCTCTGTTTTATCTAAAGAATTATATGAAGTACTTGAATTAAAGAATCTTGAAAAATGCTCTATTGAACTTGCACTTGCTGATGATTCCATTAAACATGCTTTAGGAAAAGTAAGTGATGTTATGGTAGAGTTGCATATGACATTTGTGCCTGTTGATTTTCTAATCATGGATATGGGGAATAAAACCTCTAGTCCAATTATTCTTGGAAGACCTTTTCTTCGTACCACAGGTGCTATCATTGATTCAAAAGAAGGGAATGTGAAGTTTCAGTTTCCACACAAGAAGTGCATGGAACACTTCCCAAGGAAGAGGGACACATCAAAGTTCAAGCTCCCTCATGAGCTTCGTCCACAATAAATATCAAGTAAGAAGGCTAGCTACATGGCTATAAAGAAAGCGCTTTACGGGAGGCAACCCGGTTGTTTTTAGTTTTGATTTTCTTTGTGTCCTCTTGCTGTAACAAGGGACTTAGTTTTTAGTTTTGTTTCTGGAATTTTTAATAAAGTGCCAAGTTTTACCTATTTTGGTTTGAAAAAGTTGCTATTTGCATTCGGAGATTTTATTCCAGCACGAATCTGTGCACGGTATGATTTTTAGTTCCTATTCTGTAACTCCGAATGAGCTGATATTTGAACTGTAGTTGCAACTTTTCATCCTCTGTAAGCATGAATTTTTTAAGAATTTTTAGACATATTTAAGTAGGGTAGAAAAATATGTTTTGCTGCTGCTGTTTTTCTGGACAGATTATGTCCCATTTTGTTTGATGCATTCTTTGAACTTTTAACTTGAATCTTTTTGATCCAATTGAGTTTATAAGTAGGCATACAACATTATACACTTTCTGGATATTCATATGAATTTTTGTTTAAAGATTTCATGCAGCAAGTAATTCGTTTCCCTATCACTACTAATGTCGCCCCACAGAAAAGAAATGGGAGAAACGGTGTTTTAAAGTTTTTTCACAGGGATTAGAGGAGATGCACCAAGAGCTATCCAAGGATGGTGAAGACCATAAGCTTGGGGATGTGAAGACAACTCCACTGGACCAACACACTCTCGGTTTGCACACGTCTAACTTCTGTTTTTCGATCAATGCACTTTATCGCATAAACTTGGAGCGTCTTTTATTTGCTTTTTATTTCGGTTTGATTTTTGTTTGTCTTAAGACCACCACTATCATTTATATATGAGAGAGCTACTGGAAATTTGGGTTGAATTAAGTTGGATGCTATTAAAAAGATTGGGAAAGGGATGTTTGAGTTGATTCAAAAAGATACATATAGTTGCATGATTCATATGCTTTTAATGAATATTAATTTGCAAGTGTTTTTGTCAAGAGCTATCTCTTAGTCATGTTTTGATGCTGAATGTTACTTTACTTTGTTTAACATGGATTGGTTAGTTCTATGGACACTTATGCATGCATTTAGACGGTCAACTTTCTCCCTCTTGCTAGCCCAAAAATTTCAACAAGTAAAAACTTGTTTTCCAACACCTTCAACCAAAGTTTTTCCAGTGAGTCCACCATATCTACCTATTAGCTTTATGCTATTCCGAGTATGTTTATCATGTTATTTTGTATTATTTATACTTCTGAGTTAAAATGCTTATGTTATTGATTGTTATGGGAAAAGTTGGTTAAAGAGCTCTCACGAACTTGATGCACACCTTACTTTTATTGCACTTAATAAACATGACCCATTGTGATTAAAATTATGAAGTTGTGAGCTTGACAAGAGTCTTGGTTGGGAGTTAGCTCATATGTGCTGTCACATGGCAAGCTTTCAACATGCTCTTTATATTTTGTTGATATCATGTACTTTTGTTTATGGATGCTTATCATGGTGCCAAATAACTGCGGAAACTTAGTGAGTTTAATGAGTTTGTATAAATGGCTAGAGAGACGTCTGGGCCGCTAATCTAAGCCATGCATCATTCATGGTGGAAATTTACTTACATGCTATGGTGAACCTTCAGTGATGCACCCCACAATAAAAAGCTATACCAATAGTAAATAAAAAGGGTGTGGAGATTGTTCATTTTGTTTGTTTGTCTTGTCATTTTGACATTGGCTTGTTCCATGTCCTGAGGCAAGAGGTACCCCAGTTGACGCTCTTTATGACGCTATTATATTACTTACAATGACCTTAACTTGAACTTGCTTTTGTGTCCCAAGTTGAGTAACACCGTGGTGTAGGTACTCGTATTCACGGGGCATGAGACATTCAACCCATACTTTGTCAAGCACACTACTCATATTTGCTTTCACTTTAAACATTAACCATTCAAGATGCTATGATAGGGGTAATGAGAGCTTGACACCAATACCACATTGCAAACATTAACTTAAGTAGAAGCATTTGGAAGTTAGATGAAGCCTATTCATGTTTTACCTCTACTCATTTATATATCTTTCCAAAGTGTCCACCTTTTATATTCAGATTTATAAGAATACTCTATGACCATTATAGGATGTTTTTACTTTTCATTATGCATACATTTGGTCCATAGTACTTTCTTCTATGTTACACTTTGCGAATTATCATTGAACATCCTTACATTGAATATTTGATATCACTTCATAATCTATCTTGTATATTGCTACTCCTTTGAAGAATGAATCATTTGACTCTATGTAGCAATAGTAATCATCTTTGATATCCTTTGATAGTATTAAATTGCAAAGTCCATGTTAGTTTTATCACCTTCATACTCGAGGATGAGTATAGGTTAAGCTTGGGGATGTTGATGCATGTAAAATGCATACATGAACTTTGCATTATATTACTTATATTTCAATCATATTTGCATCATATAAGGGTTATATCATTGTTTTATATTGATTTTGGGAATATTTCATTGTTTCCCTATTTTTCTGGAATTAACCCTGCACAGGCAGAAAACCCTATTTTCTATATTTTGATGTTTCAAGGACCCAAACGACGCCCAAATGACCTGGAAATTTACGAGCATCAGTTTTTGGAAGGAACAAAGCGTGGGAGCGAAGGAAGCGAACAAACGGAGGCCCGAGGGCCAGAAGAGGGGGCCCACGCGGCCAGATTCCTTGGCCACGTGGGACCCACCAACTTGGCCCTCGTGGCTCCGTTGCCGTCGATCTTTTTTCCCGAGCCTCCGTCTTGACCTAAAAACGACTATAAAAATAGTCCCCGAACCCCTTCGGAAAAGGAGCACCGCAGAAGTACAGAAACCACGAAACAGAGACATGGAGTTGCAGATTGGAGGGGGAAAACTCCGGCGGGGCGCTGCCGGCGTGGTCTCCATCTTCTCCAACGACTTCTCCACCGTCTCCATGATGAAGAGGGAGTAGTCCACCCCTGGACTATGGGTTTGTGGAAGTAACTTATGTATCTCTCCTCTCTTTGAGCTTCACTAATTAGTACCGTATGAGCTGCTGAACATGATTACGGTCATCTATGTAATACGTTTGTGGTGGATCTTTATATGAGTTAATATATGTTTGAGATTGCAATAGTTTTGTTTCAGTTATGAAAGTAGATGCATATTATGTACCCCGTTCTTGTTTACTTGTTTTGATCAAGCTTGTGTATGAGAGCGTGTGAGGGGAAACGTGTGCATTAGTTGGAGTAACGGGGGGGGGGGGGGGGGTGGCTAGTGCGGTGAACGTGAGAGAAAGTTCCGCGATCCACTTGGGTTTTTTACCTTACTTTGTTGCCTCACTAGGGATAAAGAAAAATACCATGCTACCGGAGATGTGGGTGTGACCATTGCCACTACTCCATGACTAGATCTAGCATGTTCTTATTTTAACTTCATGTCATGATACTTAATGCTATGCTCTGATTTATCTTAATTACTAAGGTGTTATGATTTAGTTCGCATCTTGGTGCAGTATAAGAGAGATTAATAAACAAAAGATCTCTATGTTAGGACGTGATGCCCATATAATTAGTAACTTGTCATGAAACTTTTTGTTGCAATCTCATATGTCAATTCTAGTGTTCCATTGTCTAACACTTTATTAAAGAGAGAGTGCATTTGTGAAACCATGAACCCCGGTCCATTTTTAATCATAAGAAACACCTTTCCAACAACTTTTATCCACTTTACATTTTCTGCCATTTAAAAATCCGAAAATACAAAAACACTTTTACATCTTGCATTCACAATACAAAACCCAAAAAATATCATCCATCATTGCTTCCACCATCCTTGCATATTTATTTATCATCATTGCATATTTATTTACTGTTTTGCATTTATTTTATCTTGATATCATTCTCACACTTGACAACCACTTGGTGAGGTTGAGGGCCAAAACAATTTACTTTGTTTGTAGGTTTTCAAGAGAAGGATGAGAAGATAAATCTTTCACTACTGATTCCCCGAGAGTTCGATATTAAACCCTCGAGTCACCCCTCGTGGGGAAAACCGTCTTTCCTATACTATACACTCTGCACTTGGAGTCTCAACCTAACCCATATTCTTTTGACGCAGGTAACTACGTCAAGGGCCATCAGCCGGACCCAAATGATGTTCTTTCTTTGGAGGGAAGGCATAATGTTGGGTTCGGAATGCATCTTCGTTGGAAGACGCGATGCCTCTCAACTCTGAGTTGTGTTGGAGTGCATATAAGGAGACGGTGGCAGGATCTCAAGACAAAGCTCTCGAGTTATTTGTCACCAAGACTTTTGACTTGAACCGGTGTGCCTTCGAACATGACGTTAGAAGGCCGGTTCAAAATGAGCCAGCTCATGCCCATGAAGTGCACGACACAACGTCGAGTCCACCTCCAATGACTCAACATGATTTTAGCCAACCCACAACGACCCAAGAAGAAAGGAGCCAACCTTCAAGCCCGATTCATAATGAAGAATCGGAGGAGGGGAGCGATGCGTTGGAGGATGAGGTTCATAACAATGATATAGGTGATGTGGAGACAAATTGTAGGCATGAGGACATGGACCATGACATCCCTTATAACCGATGCTATGCATCGGACTCGGATGACGACGGTCCCGAGGAAGATGTTGATGAAGATGGGTTCACTTCTAAAGAAGCCGAAGTATTCAAAAAGGTATTGGGTCGGGATCATCGGATACCATTGTTCCGTGATCTTAGTTTCACCAATAAAGCCGTGGTTGATGGTGGCACGAGTAAATTTCTTGGACCAAGGCCAACATCGAAGAAGGATAGAGATCCTGAAAAGTATGGTATTGCTGAGGGAGTGAAGTTTGAAAGCTTGTTGGAATTGAAGACGTGGCTCAAGGAGTATGCGGTTAAGTATTTTCGACCATACCGAGTGGTTCACTCGGATGTCCAGAAGCGTTACACGGTTATGTGTGAGGACGCGCATAATGGGTGTCCGTGGATTGTGCGTGCAAGACCAATCAAAGGAACCTCTCAATGGATCCTAAAAAAATGTGTGTCAACTCACATGTGTAGTGGCAATGATGATGATGACAAGGATGCGAAGGACATTCATCGGCAACTTACCTCCGATTTCATCGGCTATAGACTTTCCAATTCCATAGAGGCATTCCCCACTTTTATGGTGAGGGCTATCATGGATACGGTGAAAGAAATCTTTGGTTACTCGGTGAAGTATGGGAAGGCATGGAAGGCAAAGCAAGCCGCATTCAAGATGTTGTATGGTGACTGGGAGGAAGCATACAACCGACTTCCTATTTTGTTGGACCGCCACCAAGGCATACTTAATGCAGTGGAGATTGATATCCCCGGGCATGCTTCTTTGCACCATCGATGGTGCATGAGGCATTTTGTGTCCAACTTCTATAGAGCATGTGGAAATAAGGAGTTGTCTGATGATCTAAAAGATTGTTGTCTCGCTTCACCGAGCGACATTTCGTGAGATTGTACAACAGATTGCTAACCCTCACATCGCCGGGGGCCGAGAGTTTCTACTTAGGCATGAGTCTCTGAGGCACAAGTGGACTAGAGCATTTGACACGGACGGTAGGAGGTACGGTGACATGACAAGCAACATGGCGGAATGTTTCAACAATGTGCTCAGGGGTGTCCGTGCATTGCCCGTGACAGCAATAGTTCAATACACATTCGACAAGTTGAATGAGTATTTTCAGAAATACAGTGAGAAAACATATGAGCAGATTGAAGGAAAAAACAAGCTAAAGAACCTACGACAAGCATCATCCAACTGCACAAATATGAACACAAGTTAGGATTAGCCTATCTTTGGAGAACAAACTTATCCATGGAACAAAACTACAAATTTTTACCTGGCGGTACAAGTAGGTAAGTGCCGCTGAACCCCAGCTAAGCTTGCTCTCCCAACCACTTAACGCCTTAAGCCACATCCAAGGAGCGGTCCTCCCACCCCCGTCAGCAAAGAGAGTCCTCGAGATGACATACCAAACATATGCCTGTGCATGCTGCTGGATCACCTCCTCATTAGCACCAACATGACATTTCTTAAAGGTCTTACTAATCCAAACATAAGTCGCGCCGGCGGGGACTCTATCCTTGGTCGGGTCTTTCTTCTCTGGAGGAACCGCACCGATGAGACCAAACATTAGATCTCGCCATCCAGCAGAATCTGTGCTAAAACACACAGGTCTCCCCTCAATTGGGAGTGCCAAGATCATCGAGACGTCCTGGAGAGTCACAGTCATCTCCCCAGTGAGTAGGTGAAAACTGTGCGTCTCCGGCCTCCATCGGTCAACAAGTGCGGTGATGGCAGTAGGGTTCATATTGGGCGTCGAGCGAGAAACAAGCTGGATGAATGGAAGGAGTCCTAGCTTCTCAATGTACTCCGTGTATCGCTCATCGTATGGCATCTTCTTTTTTCAAGCCGGTGATGCCTAATACGTAGTGGTTCCAACAACTACAACAAATAAAATACCAATTAGAACAATGTGCATGCCAACATATATGAAATAACAACATAAATATAGATTACCTTCTTATTCTCCACCATATACCTCGCACGGTGGTAATAATCATATTGTTCATCGAGTAGTTCCATCCTATCATATTTAAAAAATTACAACATATAGAAATGACTATTTGACAAATCAAATCATACACAATCAAATGAAACTAATACTAATTAGCAAATTTCGAAATCCACACACGTACACATAGCACATCCACATCCCACCGAAACGACACACATGCAGCAGACATACTTCATATCCATCAATTTCGAATTAATATGGCTCATAGAGATTCAAACATGAACTAGGGTTCGGATTCAAGCATCTAAGATTTTCCCCGTGTTCCCCCCAATGAGTACAACTACTATACAAAAGTAAACTACCCTAAACATCTAAGATTTTTCGGCCTAATTTTGGATTAAAGCATGAACTAGGGTTTCACCAAAACGGAGCAAAATAGGCCCAATTCGAAAATTTCTATGGATGAAATTGGAGGATTCGGAGGAGAATACCTGAGGGAATGGATTGGGAACGAAATCCACCGAGTTTGCCTTCAGATCCGAGCGATTTTTGTGGGAGATTTGAGAGGGGGGAAGAGGGGCGCCGCCGCCAGGTCTGTTCTTGGTCGGGCAAAACAGAGGAGTAGAGGCGTGCGGGCTCGACCCGAACGGGTAAGTTACAGGCAGAAGGGTAGCTCCACCCGACCCGGCGCTGCACTGGCCATGGTAGCGCCACCCGACCCGGCGCTACCCTACCGAATCGCTCCACGCTGGCACCACGCTGGCAGGAGGGTAGCTCCAACCGACCTGGATTTACCATGTTATGGGTAGCTCCTCTCGCGTGGGCGCTACCAAAAAGGGTTAGAATCGAAATTTGTTTGAAAAAAGGTTCATTTTTGGCTGAAGTTTGTCCACGTGGTCAGTTTTGTCAAATTTCACGGATATCCCGGCCCAGGCTATGGTCACGGAATATATGGGGCCCATGGCCTTTTGTACCACATCATGCGCTCACGTAACCGGGTCGATCTTCCGTGTCGAAAAAAAGTCACCGGGACAGGTTTTGGTAATTCGGACTAGTACGCCCAACATATCGGGTCGGGATTTTCTCCCCCCTTTTTTCCCCAACATATCGCCCAACATAGCTAGTGAGGGTTGTGTTCGATGAAGTGACGACATCTTTTTTTACCAGAGAAGCCGCTTTAAAAGATTTATGATTTACAGGGGGAAATGTACTCTCCTTTAGCTATGAGATGATCCTTTCACGTTTAAGTGGTACTCCCTCCGTTTTATTTTAATTGACTCACATATATCTAGATATAGATGTACCTAACACTAAAACGTGTCTAGATGCATCCATATATAGATATATGTGAGTCAATTAAAATGAAACGGAGGGAGTAGCATTTTGGTCCCCGGAGAATCAGGTAAAAGCATCTTCTCCATTCATTGGATGTCATTTATTAATTAGTCGCGCATTGTTATAAAATATCTTAAGCATTACTGCCCCCTTTCAAGTAAAACCACGGTCAATTATTTCGGAACGGAGGTTGTAGTTGTTTGCTTTCATGCTACCATCAATTGTTGGAGCTAGAGGAAAACCTATCGTATCACAGAACTTACATTAATAGTAGGAAATTGCATATTATTTTTCATATGGAGCAAAACTTGTCAACAAGATCACAACAAACCAGAAATTGTTTGAGACCACCTCGCCATCCGTTGGTACCAATGGATAAAGTGGCCATTGTGAATACAAAATTGTATGTGTTATTAGAACCTAATTTAGATGCAAAAAGATGTGGCCGAAGGCTACATATTAGTTGTACTTTAAAACTACAAGCAGACACGCTCACACATGAGCACTCACATAAGATTGGAGTCACAGTTTGACATTGGTAAAAATCGCCATGTTTCGCTATCCATGATTCAGTGGTACATTGACCGCTGAAAGAATAATCCGTTGGTGAGAGATAGATGACGTCAAACCTGGATCTAACCCTACCTCTACTAAAATCCTAGCTGAGATCTTGGTTTTCCTCTTCTCAAATTAACTACGATAACGGATTCGAGGACAAAAGTTTTGTTAACAATTTATTGTTTGGAAAAGAACAAAGCTAATATATGTTTTCTATACAAAATAACTTGTAGTTAGTATTATTATACGAATCTAATCATTAGGGATTGTTTTCATTAAAATGTGCTCCTTGGATCAAAAAGAACTATGTCGTGCTAGCCAAATTCCAGTAAATTGTTTTGCATACTTAATTCCATAGAAATTTGAACTTCCACTTGGTACACTCGTTGACGTAGGATTAACGTCACTTTTCTTCTGTTTTCATCCAACTGTTTGTACGTAGTTTTATTGTGTTCTACAATCCAAAATTTACATTTGCAATCCTATAAAATTTATGTGTTTGTATGACCCTTAATGCCTACATATCTCCTTAAACACCGACCACTTTCGCTGTCACATGTACATTTCATGCAGGAACGGCATGAAGGTGGACTGCTAGGCCGCTAGGGCACACTTAGTCCGACTTTCTCAAAAATAAATAGTTGGTCACTGGGAGGAGATAATTTCAAAATGGTGATATTATCACTGAGTAGTTGGTGATTGTCTGGAGAAATCATTATATTGAGTTACCTTTGAACTATTGAGTTACCTTTGAACCTACTTCTCTGGGCATCTGCACATGGTGATTCGACAGGAAATTCTCCTTTAGAAGCCTTACTTGAAAGCCTTGTCTCTGCCCACTATGCCTGGCCCTTCTCATGAAGTTCTTGCCGGCCGGCCCGAACTCACCTTTTTTTTTAGATAATAGGGTGCAAATCTCCGGCCTCTGCATCAAAATGATGCACACAGCCACCGCAATTATTAAAGTTTTGAGTATCTCAAAGTTTACAAATCATGGATCACTCAGTGTGGATACAAAAATCAACCACTTAAAAAAAAGCTCTATCCATGTAGTCTCTTATGATGTCGCCATTCACCCCGGCAGAAGATAGCCCGTACGACCATCATCATTCGAGTACATTCGGTATCCATGAGACCACGCCGCCTTGGTTGACAAATATTGGTAATTTTCTCCATTGCTACACTCGACTTAGGCTAGCTACCAGGGTGCCTTTTTCCGCTCATTGCAGTATTATTGGCCCTCTAGAAAACTACCACAGCAGTTCAACACAACTCACTTCAAGTTTTCTGATAGCTTGGCCAGGTTGGCAGGTTGAGCCCAAATAAGCGTCCATACGATCACACGTTATCATCTCTACGCATGCAAAACAGCGGCCAATATCGTTTTTGGAAATCCCAACGACATTCGCTCAGCCGAAAGGCATACGTCCCTCTCCAATGTCGTCGATCGCCCTATTTTTCTGCCGCACGTACGCACTAGTCTACGACGGGGCGTCCGGGCCCGCTGGAAAAGGCAGCGTCGTCAATGTGATGGGACGTTGCGTCGTGTGAGCACAACAGCGGCAACCCGCCGGGTATACAGATCGATGAGTTGAACACTTGTTGTCCGGAGAGAAAAGGGGATACATGATGCGACGCATGAACGCTTAAAGCTTTGTTTGTCGAGTAATGCTATTGCTACGAATGGCACATGATCAGCGGCTCAACAATTGGGTGACTGGTGCTGTGCTGTCTATGCACACATGTTGTGGTGGCGACGAAGGAACAGTGTCGTTCTTTGACCAAATCATTAGGGACACCAAACCTATGCAAAGTTTTAGCGAGTGGGTCTTGTACTCTCGTCGTGTCGCAAAATTCGGCTTTGCAAGGTCGTACCAGAGGGCATGTACAATGATAGAGAAGGCGGCTCTTCTTTTAACCCTCCATGTCATGTAGAGAAGACAATAAATATCAGTGGTACAATGGGTTATCGTCATCTCTAGACATTAATGAAAATTAATTATGTTTTAGTGTGAAATTATGTTAATAAGGGAAAGCATATGGTACAATGGAAAAGCATTATTCTCTTATTTTTTAAATATTATCTCTTACTTAAGAGAATACAACTCTCTCTTTTTTCGTTATCTCTACTCCAACTAATAAAAAATCATATGTAAGATTGACGTCACCCATTGTACATACCCTAACTGGTCTATACATAAGGCATATTTTGCTACCATAACTGAAGCTTGAGACTGGCCCCCGAAAAAAGCATGATGATGGTTTTTCCAACTTGTTCTCTTAGGTTTCATACAAAGGCACAGAATTTTCATGCTCTTTAAAAAGTGCAAGTATGTATTAACATAACTTATATTTCAGGCATCGGAAAAACATGTTAAATTTAAACACATTTTCTAGTTTTTAGAAGAAACAATTATTTATATTCAATAAATATCATATAAAAATCTATACGTATTGTTTGTGAGTAAAATCTGAAGTGGAACCCCACTAGTGATTCCAATGTTACTAATGATGTGCAGGCCTGCAGTAGCAACGCCCTTCACTGGTTATACTGGTACTAGTGATGTGCACATTTTGCGAAAGCGCTAGTGTATTTTTTTCAACGGAATTCTGATAGCTTAATTATCATTGATGGGTTTCAGTCTAGCCATCAATGTTGTGGTTACCACTTACATGTCAACATTGGCCCGTCGACCACGGAAGAAGGGTGTTTTTGGCCTAGCATGGCCATAATTTTTATATATTTTGCTCACAACAAATCAAAAGTATCACAACTAACTTGTGTTTTTATATAGGTCAGTGTTGGTTATGAAGCTACTTTATATTTTATCAACAACCATTGATCGATCCTAAAATTTGGGCCAAAAATCAACTTCTCGGTGATAAGTATCTTGAGTTAATAGTTAATACCATTGAGTTCGACCTTTGAAAAGAGCCTCATTAAATTAACATTTCGTTTTTTACTCTATGCATGAAGCTTATGTTAAGAACGGAGTTGACATTGCTAGATACATATTTACCTGCTATTTAGAAATATCATCGAAAACAAATTTACAGATCATTAGTCGACTATTCTTAGTGATACCAACATAGATTCCGATACTTGTCTTTGGTAATAATGTCCCTAAAAATGGCTCGGCCGGCATCGCCGCCAGATCGTCAAAGTACGATAATCAATAAGCCTAGTGGGAGCATGAATGTCCACGAGTCCAACTCGTTATACTCCTTTTTTTCGTTCTTGAAAAGAGTGTTTGTTTTTTGAAGATTTTTTTTAAATGATTAACTTAACAAATCAAAGATATTGAAACAAACATGAATGAAAAATAATCTGACAAAACCTAAATTTCCATCGAGGTCCTTTTAAGTCTCTACCATTTACTTTTTCGTATTGATGTTCGAGAATGATTGATCGAATAGGTGACTATGGGGGTGAACAGGGGTGAATAGGCATGCAACTACAGATTTAAATCTTTTTCTCAACAATTTTATAGGATGGACGATAATGTAGGTTCTCTAAATATGTAACTAGGTGAAAGTAACCTATATTGCCAAAATGTCTCACCATATTATTCTCGAATGTTCCCACGATGGGAAGTGGTTCGAATCCACTAAGTGATGCACTTGAAAGCGGCAATAGAATCTTCAAAAACTTGCTTGGGTGATCTTCACAACTTAACTGAAAGACTCTCAAACTTGCCTTGAAGCTCTATGCCACCAAGGCTAAGCTGTGACAATCTCTTCCATCTAGAGTGTTCGGACATTCAAAAGTAATATGATCCACAATGGGGAATCAAATTTACTTTGGTGAAAGTGTAGGTCGGGATCTCCTCTCCCTAAAACATCAACAATAACTAGGCGACCTCGAAGGTTTGAGCGCTTGGAACAATGAAGCAGAAAGGATAAATTTGTCCCCTTCTTCGTCATGAAGAAGGGGTCTTATATAAGAGCTCCCTCAAATCCAACTGTTATGTTCCTAGGAGGCACGGATATTTCGGGCTAGGGCCGGATAA
The DNA here is from genome assembly GCA_947311845.1 of Poa pratensis. Taxonomy (NCBI): domain Eukaryota; kingdom Viridiplantae; phylum Streptophyta; class Magnoliopsida; order Poales; family Poaceae; genus Poa; species Poa pratensis. The sequence goes on from CAMZMU010000107.1 coordinate 23,936,143, forward strand.
TCCTGGCACCTTCCGGCCAATATCAAAGCAGTTCCGAGAGTGGTGCACCCAGAAATTAATCGGGGAAAATCTTCTGCATGCACCGGATGCCAATTTTAGGGTCGGGTGATCCGGAGCCTGGATATTCGATAACATTTGAGGTGTCCAAAGGGTTGTGCAATATATCCACAACCTTCTGAATCACTAGATACTTGACACAAATGATTCAGACCTTAAATAATTTATGGTTACATCCGTGCGAATGTCTTGGGTATCCAGATAGCTGCGCAACACATGTGCAACCTTCTGAATCGCTCGCATATTTAGCACTGGATGATCGTACCCCAGATATTCCGGGGCGAAACTTCGGATATTCGGGCCTAAAACACGGGCAATACACTAGAATAGCATGAGATGCTTTCCTACCATGCGAGGTTTAGTGTGTGCGAATATAAGGGCTATGTACATGATTTGATTTCAACCATTGTCGGGGAGGTATCCCCGGGTAGGGTCAAGGCTTGGCATAAGGTGGTGTTCCAAGTTGTGCCGAGGTACGGAAAGGGCCGACCTGTTTGGGCCTGGGAAGGTCCGAGCTTCATCTTGACCTGGAGAATACAGGCCGACCTATTTTGGCCCAGAGGGGTCCGAGGTGCAGGAGAAGCTGTGGGAAGGAAGTAAGATCCGAGCTAGTAAAAGATATTAAGCGCAAGACCCAAGGTACGGCACGGACGCGCCGAGCTAACCGAGGTGATGGGCTGTAGGTCGGGCCGGAGTCAATGCTCCTGTCACTTCCAGCCGGGTACTAGAGCGCCTGACACGGGAGCGTCTGTCAAGGGCATGGCAGAGGCGTGCTCCGGGTTCGGCGGGCCTGCACGTCTCCGACCGCTGACCACGCGAGGTCTGGGTAAAGGCTACGAGGTAGCTCTGCCAGGCCACGTCCTGTCTCGGTCAGAGGGGACATGCTAGCTCTGCCGTTAGGCTACAGGAGATGGGCAAGCCACGTCTTGTCCCCGACCGAGGTACGGTGGTACGGTGGTGACCGTTGCAGAGGCATGGCAACAGTGTTCTGCGAGGGGCACAATGGTAACCCGGCTGGCCTATATAGTGGGCTTCACCCCCTCCTGCTAGAAGACGGATGAGGATCGAAGATAAAGAGAGAAAGATAGAGAGGAAGCTCGGAATACCTCGGAGAGACCTCGGTTCAGGCTCGGACTGCCTTTTCCTCTCTTTGTAGCATCATCTTCCACCACGAGTTCTCACCATTGTATCATCATACAGCTCGAGGAGCAGCTTGTACTTGTCACTGAGCTATACACTGACTAGGATAGTGCTGCAGTAGGGGTGTTACCTCCGCAAGAGGGCCCCGAAGCAGGGTACATCGTGGTGTGTTTTGTGTTCTTGCTTTCTTGGTTCTTTGTTCGTGTTCTTGCGTGTTCTTGCGTGTGCACTTCTTGAGTGCATAAACCCTCCCCGGATTCCCCCAACGACCATTCGGCCCCATCTTAGCCATACCTATGGCATCTGCCGTGATCCCACCACGACAGTTGGCGCCCACCGTGGGGCAGATTGAGGCGTTGGAGGGAGTTTTCATCCGGACGGGCTCAGGCGAGCGTGTTCTTTCCGGGCTTGTCGCCAAGATCGGAGAGTTCACCTTCATCAGCGACAACGCGGGGTGTTTCGCCGGCAAGCCCTTCCCCGAGCACGGCTTCACCATGATGCTCGGCAGCTTCGTCACGTACGTTGCTGTCGAGGTTGTTCGCGGGTACCCGGAGCAGGTGCTCGTGGACGACGAAACTCCTCTCCTCGCGGCTTTAGGTCGGCGCATCACTCGCCCCGAGAGCTGCGTAGAGGTGATGGTGACAGGTCCGGTTGACGCCGCTGGCAAAGTAGATGCCAGCCAGTCCAAGGCAGCCGAGGTTGCTAAGGTGAGATCTGCAAAGCCCAGGCTAGAGAAGGACTTGCCTGGCACCCCAGAGCTGCGGGGCCGAGGTGCGACCCTGGTAGAGATAGTGGATACGCTGGCAGACCCAGTAAATCCAGGGTGGACATAGTGTGACTGTGGCCGACCTAGAGGCAAAGCGTGTCCTGTGCAGAAGGAGGCTGTAGCAATGATAACAGCTAGAGATGAGTTCAATAGAGATCTGCGCGAGTACAATGCAGCGAATGGCTTCACCCCGGTAGCGGTTGATACACATAGGGGAGCCGAGGTGCGGCAGAGAGGCAAGGGGCTCAATGATGAGCTAAACAGGGAGGCTCGACCTACCACCTCGGCTAGGAGTGGGAGTCGCGTGTCAACTGGAAGGCCGGTGTATAGTTCCCCTGCTAAGAACCTCAGAGCTGCCGAGGCAGGCAGGGCCGAGCTATCCGGATTATCTGGAGATGCATGGCGTGCGCAGCAGAAGCGAGTCAATGAGTTAGTATATGTGGCTAACCAGCAGAATGAGGCTCTCCGCAGAGCAAATGCCGGGGCTGGTGATTCAGAGATGGTTTATTCAGCTAGGCCAGTCAGTCAGGTGTCCAAGGGGCAAGCCTCGTCTCCACTCGTCGGAGGAGCCGATCGAGCCCGGAGTGTCACCTCGGGTCAGAACCAGCAGCTGCAGATGTATGATCCAGTCCTAGCAGCAAAGCAGAAGGCGGGCCAGGGCAATGCTAGCCGAGCTAAGGGAAACCCCGGCCCAGGCAATGCGAGCCGGGCTAAGGGTAACTCCGGTCAGGGAAATCAGAACGGCGGTCAAGCGGCATCGGCTGGCCGAGGTAAACCACCTCCGCCCCCGAGGTATCAGCAACAACCTCGGCAGCAGGGGCAGTATCAGCGAGAGCCGGAGTATGTTCAGCAACCTCAGAACGTCGGTCAAGGCGATGACCGATATGATGATGGAGACTCGGCCATGGCACGAGCTGGATACCACAGAGTGGATGGGGCGTTGGGACCTCGGATAGGAGGTCGGATGTTAGCTCCAGGCGATGTCCGTAACAAGCTGGATAGACTCTACTTGTCTGAGCAACTGGAGGAGGAAGGCCCTCCTGGTCCGGCATGTTTTGGACCTCGGATCATGAAGGAGCCACCACCACCAGTATCTCAGTTCCAGTTAGGTCGGAACACCAAGCCATACAATGGGAGCACCAAGCCACAAGATTGGCTGACAGATTATGTATCCTCGGTGCACATTGCGGGGGGCAATCGCCGATGGGCGGTCCGGTATCTCCCGCACATGTTGGAAGGTCCAGCTCGGATCTGGCTGAATAATTTGCCGGAGTATAGTATCAACTCCTGGATAGACTTGGAGCTGGCGTTTAACAGCAACTTTGCTAGTACATACAAGAGGCCAAACCGACCTCAGCTCCTGGCGGCATGTAAGCAAGATGATCATGAAACTGACCGAGAATTCTTAACTCGGTGGAGCAATGTTCGGAATTCCTGTGAAGGAGTGGTAGAGGCCCAGGCCATTTCCTGGTTTGCAGATGGCTGTCGACATGGCAGCATGCTGTGGCAGAGGCTCCAGAGAGATATGCCGAGATCCCTAGCAGAAACCATCCGGGTTGCAGATTCTTATGCCCTGGGTGATCCGATGCAGCCAGCAGCAGAGGCAGGAGCACGTAACAGAAGGAGGGAGCCAATAAACAACCGGCTCGGACCAAGGTGTAATGACCGTCAGGAGTTCGGACAGAAGAGGAGGGAGCCGGACTATCCATACCCTCCAACCAAGTTGCAGCGGTGAACCCGGATCAGCCCGGAGCTGGAGGTGTCCAGAGGCCAAAAATCAATGGTCCGGCATTTAGTCCGAACCAGGAGCCACCCATGACCTATGAATCAATGATAGATGGTCCGTGCTGTTACCATACGACTGACCCGCGCAAGCCAGCCAACCATTCAACCCGGCAGTGCAGCTGGAACCGCAGAATCAGAGAAGAGGGGGCAAGGGCCGGAGGAATCAGAACAGGACCACCACCTCAGAGATTTCAGCCGAGGTCCCACCCTAATCTGTCCGGAGCAAATGTTACCCCGGTAACCACTGCACCTCTTCCGAGGCCTGCAGCAGCAAGACCCGTGAATGTGGTGAATGTCCGAGGTAATAACAACAACAATGGTGCCGGACCAAGTCAGCAGTATGAATACCCCGGAAATGACTATAGAGAGGTTCATGCGAGCTATGTGGTCTTTGTGACCGAGCCAACTGACAAGAAGAGCGTGCAGAGGCGTGCCATGGAGGTGAATGCAGTAATGCCGGTGGTGCCGACCTATATGAACTGGTCTGAGCAGGAGATCACTTGGAGCAGAAAGGACACACCTCGGATCATGCCGAGTCCTGGAAAGTATGCCCTGGTGGTAGATCCAACGTTGTGTGGGCCTACCAACAATGTGAGGTTCACCCGAGTTCTGGTGGACAATGGCAGTGCCATCAACATCATGTACCGAGACACAATGGTGAAATTGGGCATCTCGCCTAATCAGTTGATGCCAAGCAGTTGTACTTTTCATGGGATTGTGCCCGGCGTTTCCTGTGCACCCATGGGCAAGATATGGGTGGATGTAGCATTTGGAACCAAGGAAAATTGCCGAGTTGAGAGTATCGAGTTCGAGGTGGTGGACTTGGAGAGTGCATACCATGCACTGCTTGGAAGGCCGGCTTTGGCCAAGTTCATGATTTCCACCCATGTTGCATACCTGAAGATGAAAATGCCAGGGCCTAATGGGATCATATCCATCTCGGGTGACTACAAGCGAGCAATTCAGTGTGCCTCGGCGGGATCTAACCTAGCCGAGTCTTTGGTGATCGCAGCCGAGAAGAAGAAGCTGCATCAAGTGGTGGCAATGGCGCAGTCAACACAGCTCGGCCTGTCCGGACTGATGAGCCCGGACTCAACTGCGGCGTTCGAGGTACCCAAGGAGACCAAGAAGATCCCCATTGACCCGGAGCACCCAGAGCATGTGGCCATCATTGGGACCGGGCTAGGCGAGAAATAGGAAGGCGAGCTCTGTCACTTCCTCCGTGAGAATCGGGATATCTTTGCATGGTCGGCTAAGGACCTGCCAGGTGTTCCGAGGGAGTTGGCAGAGCACTCTTTATTTGTTAGGCCAGAGGTGAAACCGGTGAGGCAACCGACCCGTCGTCTCTCAGACGACCGGAGACAAGTGGTGCTGGACGAGCTGGCTAAGTTGCTTGCAGCCGGGTTCATAATGGAGGTACTGCATCCGGACTGGATATCCAATCCGGTCCTGGTGGAAAAGAAGAAAGACGAGCCAGCCGTGGTCAAGGTGTGGCGCATGTGCATTGACTTCACTAACCTCAACAAGGCGTGCCCAAAAGATCCATTTCCATTACCTCGGATTGATCAGTGATCGATTCCACTGCTGGTTGTGAACTGTTATCTTTCATCGATGCGTACTCTGGTTTTCACCAGATACCACTGAACCCAAAGGATCAAATAAAGACCGCTTTTATTACCCCGTATGGGGCGTATTGCTATCGTGTCATGTGTTTTGGTCTGAGAAATGCCGGGGCAACTTATCAGAGGTGTATGCAGAAATGCCTGCACTCTCAGATGGGCAAAAATGTGCAAGTGTATGTCGATGATATTGTCATCAAAACTAAGGAAAACATACTCTCCTCGAGGATCTCGAGGAGACATTTGTGAATTTGAGAAAGTATCGGTTGAAGCTTAACCCGGACAAGTGCACCTTTGGTGTCCCGGCTGGAAAGTTGCTCGGATTCCTGGTGTCTAGCCGAGGTATCGAGGTTAACCCGGCCAAAATCCGAGCTATTGAGAGCATGAAGTTACCGAAGTGTTTGAAAGATGTGCAGAAGTTCACAGGGTGCCTAGCCTCGTTGAGCCGATTTGTAGCTCGGCTAGGAGAAAAAGCCTTACCTTTGTACCAGCTCATGAAGAAAAGTACCGGGTTTACATGGACCCCGCAGGCCGACGTGGCGTTTGGCGAGCTGAAAAAGATGTTGTCCACTGCCCCGGTGTTAGCGTCACCATTGCACAATGAGCCGATGTTACTTTACATTGCGGCCACAAACCGAGTTGTAAGTGTGGCAGTGGTGGTGGAGCGCGAAGAAGGTGGCAGGTCGGTGCAGAGACCGGTGTATTACTTGAGCGAGGTGATCTCTACCTCGAAGCAGAACTATCCTCACTACCAGAAGATGACGTATGGTGTTTACCTGGCGGTCAAGAAGTTGAAGCATTATTTCCAGGAGCATCCCATGACGGTGGTGTGCGAAGCTCCAATCTCGGAGATCATCGGGTGCAAAGATGCAACTGGCCGAGTTGCCAAATGGGCGATTGAGGTGTCTCCATATGCACCACATTACGAGAGAAGAGACGCAATTAAATCCCAGGCGTTGCCGGACTTCTTTTGTGATTGGGCCGAGATGCAGTATGAGCCACCCAGGCCGGACTATAATTATTGGAAAATGCATTTTGATGGGTCCAAAACAAAGATCGGGCTGGGGGCTGGATAGTCCTCACCTCGCCAAAGCAAGATCAGCTGAAGTACGTGCTGCAGATTCATTTCTCAGCATCAAACAATGTGGCGGAGTATGAGGCCTTAATCCATGGCCTCAAGGTGGCAAAGGAGATCGGTATCCGGCGTGTAGAGTGCTTCGGCGATTCCGACCTGGTGGTGCAACAATCTTCTGGAACTTGGGATGCTCTGGATGCCAACATGGCGTTATATCGGTTCCATGTGCAAAAGATATCCGGGTTCTTTGAAGGGTGTGAGTACAGGCATATACCTCGGGCAGAAAATGATGCTGCCGACGTGTTGTCAAAGCTCGGTTCATCAAAGAGGCAGTACCACCAGGGGTAGCCCTGAATCACTTGAGAACTCCTTCAATCAAACCTTCTCCTGAATCCGAATCTATTTTCATCCCGGCGGAGCAAGAGCCCGGACCTGTTCCAATGGAGGTAGACGTCGGATGCGTTTGGTCGGACCCGGGGACTGCGTGGCAGAGCTCGGGGACTGCTCATCCAGACTCGGGGACTGGTCGCAGGATGGTGGAGGAAATAATGGAGGAGATTATGGTGGCCGAGCCAATGGAGGTGGATGAGGAACTTTTTCCTTTGCACCCGGTGCCGGAGTGGGCGGAGCAAATTATGAAGTTCATAACGGAGGGAAGCACGCCAAGTGACACAACCGAGGCTAGGAGGATTCAAAGGAGGGCCAAGGCGTACACCATCATCAACAAGGAGCTCTATAAAAGAAGCGTAACCGAGGTGTTGCAACGGTGTGTTGAGCCAGCTGAAGGCAAGGAGATGCTTTTGGAGATCCACCAAGGAGAGTGTGGTCATCATTGCAGCACAAGAGCTCTGGTGGCCAAGGTGTTTAGGCATGGGTTCTATTGGCCCACTGCTCTTGCTGATGCAGAGGCCATAGTCCGGAGATGTGAAGGATGCCAAAGATTTGCCAAGCAAACGCATATGCCGGCTTCGGCGCTCAAAACAATTCCTATCACTTGGCCGTTTGCGGTATGGTGTTTGGATATGGTGGGAGAGTTCAAACCAGCCCGAGGTAACATGACACACATATTGGTGATGGTGGACAAATTCACCAAGTGGATCGAGGTGAAACCAATCCGGAAGTTGGATGGTCATTCAGCAGTGACTTTCTTGAAGGAGATTATTCTGCGATATGGCTACCCCCATAGCATTATCTCGGACAACGGCACTAACTTTGCTGTTGGAGAGTTCGCTCGGTTTTGCATGAACAAGGGAATCCGGCTGGACATAGCCTCGGTGGCACACCCGGAGTCTAATGGACAGGTGGAAAGATCAAATGCTCTAGTGTTGGCCGGCATCAAGGCTCGGCTCATTGAACCACTGCTGAAAACGCCGGGGTGTTGGATAGATGAGATACCAGCAGTACTGTGGGGTCTAAGGACCACGCCAAATCGATCGACTGGCTATACGCCATTTTTTATGGTCTATGGGGCAGAAGCTATGCTACCCACTGACATCGAGTATGATGCGCCCAGAGTGGCAATGTACACTGAAGCCGAGGCAAAAGAGGCTCGGGAGGATGCAGTAGATCTGCTTGAGGAAGCGAGAGAATTGGCCTCATCTCGGTCAGCAATTTACCAGCAAGGTCTCCGACGTTATCATAGCCGGAGTATCAACCCTCGTGTGTTTCACGAGGGAGATTTGGTGCTGAGGTTGGTGCAGCGCAAGAAAGGCCGGCACAAGTTGTCACCTCCATGGGAGGGACCGTTCGTTGTGAGCCGAGCTCTGCTCAATGATTCCTACTATCTTATAGATGCGCAGGAACCAAGGGAAGATGGGCTGGACAACCCCGAGTCAGAGGTCAGGCGACCATGGAACGTAGCTCTACTCCGACCTTTCTACTCATGAAAGGCGCAATGTATGTACCTCGGTTAATCCTTAATAAAAATGTCGGCACTCCGAGGTAAAGCTCGGGGACTGCCTCGCTCTTGTGCTTATGTTTTATCTCTGTTTGTCAGTTTTGTTCATATGCCGAACTATTTTGAACCTCGTCTCAAACTTCAAGTAATGTGTGCTATGAAACTAATCTTGTGACTCGACTGGCATCTGCCTAAAAGGTAGTCAAGAGCAAAGAGGAAAAAACGTGGGAGACATGAAAATGAACTCGGGGACTCGGTCCAAAATTATAGTTCGGCATGTGTCGTTTACTAACCCCTGTCTTTACCTTTCGTTTATGTCGGATGACTTTGAAACATACCTCGGAATTTACCAAGTACTGTATGCTATGAACAACAATCTTGTGACTCGACTGGCATCTGCCTAAAAGGTAGTCAAGAGCAAAGAATGCCAAACATAGTAAACACGAAAGTAAACTCGAGCAATCATTCAAAAGGATTCGACGTAAAGCTTAGAAAAGCATGGTTCGGATAAGCATGATAGTAACAGAGGTAGCAAAAGGAACTACTTAAGTTTGATTACATCTGCGTCCCGGCATACCGGGGATTTAATGAAGTTTTTTGGCCAAGCATGATAGTAACAGAGTTCAGGTCGAGGCATCAGGAATTACGTCGGCAGCAGCCGAGGTAGCCTGGGAGGTGCTGGCAACGTCGGCAGTAACCTCGGCACCAGCTTGTGGAGAAGCCTCGGTTTCTGCTTCGCGGGTGTCACCATCGTCACCTTGCTCGGCTTCGACGTCGGATTCTGTTTCGTATTCATCCTCTTCTGGCTCGTCATCTTCGGCGTCGGAGTAGGTGTCTCCCTCGCTCAAGTTCTTGGTGTTGGCATATCCAGCGAAGAAGGAAGCCATCTTTTCGCGCCGCTGGATGAGAATTGGGTCCGTGGACCAGGGCGAATTTCGGCGAAGAGTGTCCATCTTTTCGAGGTCGAGCTTCTCGCACCAAGTCATGATGAATTTGAGAGCGGCATCAGCTCCAGCGCGAGCCGAGGATGAGCGCCACTCTCGAAGTCTTTGTTCGGCTTCACGAAGCTTGGCGGCGAGCTCAGGCGTAGTATTGGGAGCATCGGCAAGAGGCCACAAGGCTCGGAAAGCAGACACACCTGCATCAAGGAGTTCGGACCCAATGGTTTTCAAGGGATGGATCCGAGCTTTGATGGCCACGATGTGGTCCTCAATGGTCCAGGCGGGGTTCGTCTCGCTACGCCTCTTCCTGTGCTGATCAGTGATATTGCGAGCCGAAACTTGGGTGTAGGTGAAGTGCTCTGCAGAAGATAGCCTGTTAATAATGAAAGAAACAGTTCGGCAAAGAGCCAGTACTGTTGAGGACAAAGCAAGGATAAGGGGGGCAAGAAGCTTACCGTCCATTTCTTTGTTGATACGTTCCAGCGTCGGGAGGAGCTGGTTAACCGAAGCTTGAAGGGCTTCATAAGCCTCGGTGGCCGAGGTGGCGCGGGCCTCGGCTAACTGGAGCGCATTCTCATGTTCCTTGGCGGCATCCTCCCGAAGTTTCTTCTCTGTTTCAACAACACTGGCCTTTTCCGCCTGCAGCTGCTCTGTTTCCGACGTCCGCAGCTCGTGATGCGCTTCAGTTCCTTTACCAGACGAGCTACTTCGGCTTTCTCTAGTTGGAGCTTTTCGTCCAAAGAGTTCTTTTCTGCAAGGACGGCCTTGTGCTCGTCGTGGAGTTTCTTGTGGTCAAACAGGAGGGTATGGAAGATGTCCGTGCGGACGTTCATAGTATTCTGCAAGGAAGAAAAACATAGCTCGGTTAGAAAGGCTATACCTCGACAAGAGTCTCGGGGACTCGGAGTCAAATCATTGGAAAAATGTTGCCGGGGTATGCCTCGACAGGAGTCTCGGGGACTCGTACCCGAGGTGCATGATAAAGTAAGGTAAAATGGTTTGAGATTCAAGCCAAACAATTTTAACTCCGGCGGAGCGTCAATAGTTTACCTCGAATCTCGGGGACTGGGAATGGTGGATATTAGATGAGATACTGCATGAAAGTAAAGAGAATAGGACTTACGTCGATGTTTTGAGCAGCACGCAGGGCAGCGACTTGTAGGTCGTGACGCTTCGGCCGCAGGCGCTGTTTCCCGCAGGGTGCTCACCTACCGGAGCAGCTAGGGAGGCCGAGGAGACCTCGTCTGCAGAATTCCAGTCTGCGTTGTAGTGTTCCAAGGAGCCGAGGCTCTGGTCACTGTCAGTGCGCAGAGGAGGATATCCCCACGGTCCGCCCTGCTCGATGCCCCTAACCGAGGCCTCCAAGGCTTGAGCAGCCTCGGAGCTTGAAGCAGGCCGGTTATCCAGTATAAGAGATGTCCTCCGAGCATATTCGTCGGCCGGAGGAGCAGTCTCATCAACGGGTGCGGCAAATGGAGGAATTCGGCGTGTCACCGGGGAGGAGACCTCGGTTGCATCCTTGAAGGAGAAGAGATAGTCAGGGTGCCAGACCCAGATGTTGGTTTGGGGGTGACCTTAGACTTCACCGTCTCTTTCTCTTTCTCCTTGCCTTTCTCCAACGGCAAGGTAGTCTGGCGAACTGGTTTTTGGGGCTGCTTGGGCTGCTGCTTGGGCTGTTGCTTCTGCTGAAGCTTCTGCTGTTGCTGTTGTTGGTTGCGGGCAGTCTGGCTGCGGGGGGAGAGTCGAGGCTCCGGCAAGGCGGTAGCCGGAGTGCTGGCGCGATTGGTCCCCGCACCGTTTGAGGACGCGGAGAACTCTGGCCTCGGGTGGGGGCAGATTTCTCCAAGGCCGGGCCAGACCTCGGTGGAGGAGATACGGGGCGAGAGTTCGTCGGGGTGGTCGTGGCTTCAGAGGCACCAACGGGTGCAGTCATGGAGGATACCTCCTGATCCACTCTATGGGGTCACTGCAACGAAGGAAGATGGTCAAGTGTTAGTACCGAGGTGATAAGTTTAAGCAACAAACTTTGTTGGCTATAGAAGCAAAGCATTACCCATCCGAAGTAGGAAACTTCTTGCCCCCTCGGGCATGAGGAGGATTTCCGGACTTCTTCAGCCGACGTCTCTTGACCGGAGCCGCAGTGGGTCCGGAGGCTCCAGTGGCGGATGGTTCGGCGGCCGAAGTTGCGGCACCAGCGCGTTTCCGGCTGGTTGCTGGAGTAAAGTTCGGAAGGTGAGGAAGGCAGGAGATAGGTACCGCGTTTATTGGTTCCATGACGAGAAATCCCTCCTCGTCATCCGAAATCTCTTGAACTGAAGCTTGTGCTTGAGGCTTACCCGCGGTGGTGACGCGGGCCGAGGCAATGGGCATGTAATCCTCGTTGTCAGGGTCCTCGTTGGATGGTGGGTCCTCGACAGGAAGATCCTTGCCGAAGTGGTCCGCAGGATGGACTCCATCCTCGGCGGTCTGGCGGGAGAACAGCTATATGGCAGACATATGAAAAGGAGTTAGGAAGAAAATGGTCAAGATGAACGTCGGTAGCAAGACCTCGGTGGTAAAGGAGTACCGAAGAAAACGTCGGAACAGCGTACCTGTTTTGGTGGCTTGGTCCTGTAGTGGGGTTCCCTTCCCCATGTCCAAGCGTCAGAGATCTTGGACTTGGTGATAGCTCGGACTCGCCGAGCTACCGCGGCGTTGTCCAGTGCAACATGCGTATGGCGGGTTGGATCATAAAGACCGCTCATGTGGCAGATCTTGTGAGTCCTCGCCTGGAGAGGGGAGACCCTGCGCTTCACAAATGTGCAGGCCAGATCGTCAGCCGTCAGGACTTTCCCGTCGTTCGCAGGGTCCTCCGGGTCCTGCCATTTCGCAACATACCCATGGATGGACTTGATTTCGCTGGTGAGAGGGGAGTGTAGTCCCAGTTGAGCGGTTCGTAGGAGGGCTGAGGTTAAACACCGGCAGATTGAGGAAGTCCTCTTCGCCGGAGTTCTTCACGTAAAACCACGTCCGGAGCCACTTGCGAACGGTGTCCGGAGTAGCGATACGTGGGAAGATGGAGTTTCGGCGAGGAGCTATGATGGCTGCTCCGCAGGCGGTTAGTAGCTTGGGCAGATCCTTGTTTTTCGGATCCGGGATCACTTGCCGCTTAAGTTGGAAGTAGCGAGAAAAGAGGTCTACCGTGGCTTTGAGGCCGAGGTATCCCTCAGAGAAGGAAACGATGCAGGAGAGAGTGGTGATGGCGTTGGCGGGGAGGTGATGAACCTGGAGTCGAATTGTCGAGGAAGCTCCGGAAGAAATCACTAACGGGCAGTCCGAAGCCGCGCTGGAAGTGCGCGACGAAGACCACCCGTTCCCCTTCCTTGACTTGAGGCTCGAGTTCGCCCTCTGGCAGGCGACACTCTACCCCGGCGGGAATCCGCCGAGTCGCCCTGAGCCACTGGATTTCGTCCGGAGTTACATCCGAACCTTCCCAGCCGGCTCGTTCTCCGACCTCCAGTTCGAGGTCTGGAACCTCGGTTTGTTCCGAAGTCTCAGGAGGAGACATCTCGGCAGAATCAATCTGCAGAAGAGTGCACAGAAGTTTAGCAAAGAAAAAGTGAATCTGGAATCTAAGGCTATATCTGGCTAACTCAGGAGGAGTTGGACGGCTATCTAATATACATAGAGGCATATCTATGCTAGGCGAGCATCTATCCGAGGTATGAAACTCGCTACTACCCAAAAAAGTATGCAAGTAAGATCTACCGGAGGAGGTAAATAGAGTTTTATTCAAGAACATATGAAGAACCACAGCGCAAAGAGGAAGAAACCTAGGGCAATGCCTAGGGTATCAGAAAGGGAGTACATACCGTGAAAACGAGGTGCTGAAGGGCGGCGCCGGTGACGCGGTCGCAGCGGCGACGAAGGAGCTGCTCGTCGGCGGCGGCGGGAACGTGTTTCTTCTCAACCGGAAGCGGCGGCACTGGTGGCGATGGAGGCGAGAGGGCGAGTGAAGGAGGAAGAAGATGGCGAAGTTACCCGTGGGGCCCTACTTATAGCCGCGCGCGGTAACTGCCCGCATTAACTGCGCCACTACCGCGCGGTTATCGGGAGGCGCGGGATCGTGTGCGAGTGGGCGCACGGTTACGCGGTCTGCGGCCGCACGATCGGCCACATCGTGGGCCGCAGAGTGGCAACCGCCCACCCCGGATTTCCTGCGCTGGTCAGCACAAAATCGAGGGGTCGTGGGCGGTCAAGTACTTGAGTGCGCAGGTGCGCTGTTCGGTGGGTCCGGCTGACGAGGGCGGCGTGTGGTCAGAATCTGCTTGGCAGAGGTCCGGATTCCGAAGCCCGGGCAGAGATTCTTCGCCACGTACCTCGGAAAATCTTGAGGCAAGTTGGTGAGTCAGATAGCTCGGAGAGTTCAGTTCGCATATCTACCTCGGATTGGATGGTGGTGTATGGGAGGTACCTCGGCATGACTATGTTGGAGGTCGGTTTAGGAGGTGGTGTAAGGCTTGTTTTGAACCTGCTACGGCCCTCCTTCCGAGGTCGTAGGACCGCACCAGCTTCGGGGACTAATGTCGGGGAGTATCCCCGGGTAGGGTCAAGGCTTGGCATAAGGTGGTGTTCCAAGTTGTGCCGAGGTACGGAAAGGGCCGACCTGTTTGGGCCTGGGAAGGTCCGAGCTTCATCTTGACCTGGAGAATACAGGCCGACCTATTTTGGCCCAGAGGGCCGAGGTCAGAGAAGCTGTGGGAAGGAAGTAAGATCCGAGCTAGTAAAAGATTTAAGCGCAAGAACCAAGGTAACGACACGGACGCCCGAGCTAACCGGGTGATGGGCTGTAGGTCGGCCGGAGTCAATGCTCCTGT